>JAJJMB010006393.1:94147-362914 GCA_023531105.1 Papaver atlanticum | reverse complement strand
AAAAAAAAAAAAAAAAAAAAAAAAAAAAAAAAAGATATCCTAATACAATTTCTTAAAATAAAATCTAAAGAACATCCAAGAAATAAAAACTAAAATAAAAATAAAATCTAAAAACTTAATAAAAAAATAAAATAAAATTCTTTGTCTTTCTTTTCCTTTTCTTTTAGCTTTTATCTTTGGCTCCTAATCTCTTAGTCACCAAATTCTTTGGCTTAAATTCTTTTCGGTCCAAACTCCAAACCTGTAGTACAAAGAAATATACCCAAAGAAACGTAAAATAGAACAAAGAGAAAATAATAAAAATCTAAAAAAAACTAATAAATCTAAAAACTCTAACTTAAAAACAAGTCCCCGGCAGCGGCGCCAAAAATTGATGTGATTTCAACTTTGTTGTAGTAAAAGGTTCGTTGAGACTTGTGAAAACAATTGATTTTAGACTTATTTAAACTAAAAATAGAGAAAATTTAATTCCAAATTTGATTTCAAAATTGAAAATAACCAAGACACTAGATTCCACTATTATACATGAATGAATGATGGTAAAAATTTCACTCTAATTATCTTTTAAATCTCTTATTTCTTAATTCACAAATAATCAGGCATATTCTCAAATATTAATTGTATTCCCTAAGCATAGATTATCTAAACAAAGTATAACCTATCTAATTGAATCACAACTAATTAAGAAAATAATGCAAACAATTAAAATTCTACAAAGTAGTGATTGAGTGAATTATAAAATCCAAATTAGAGAAAAATAGAATAGTTACCAATTATTCATGCATAAATAGCTTCCTTCGTGCCTTGGTTACGCGAGAATTAGCTCATCATCATGGAAACACGCTCAAAATTCATCTTTATTGCTCAAAAATGGTGTTCACAATAATGAAATGGGAGAAAAACAATAAAACCGGGTTTGTAACACTTTTATTTGTTACAAACCGAGCTGTTACAGAGAACGATAAAACTGAAGTGTTGTTGTCACTGTAGCAATACGACCCACAAGCAATTGTCATTGTCACTGTTGGAAAACGACGGTTCGGCGTGCGTCTTATGTTCTTCGTGTTCTTCACAACAGCAGAAAATGGAGTTTTTCTGCCACTTGATTTCTCGACTCTCTGGTTCTTCCTAACTGCTCCCAACTCTCCTTGTTTAACTCTTACACGCCTATAGCATTCTCCCAGCACATTCCAAACTCTCCCAGCACACTCCAGCAACAGCAGACGCGTGAATATCTTCTCCCTTTGCACGTACTCCCCTGTTTTGCTCCATGACACGATTCAGCCAATTCTGATCCAAACGAACACCCATACCAGCTTTCTATGGTCATATCACATCTACCCATGAAGTTTCAGCGATTGAGTCTACCTCTAACCCCTCCAAAATCCGATCGAAATTATGCCAGTGAAGAGAAACGTTTTCCCGCCAAAACCAGAAATTCAAATGAAGAAGAAGAGGTGCCTTGAATCCAAAACGCGGGTGCCTTTAACAGCTCGGCTGCCTTGGAGTGTAAAACACCACTTTTCGAACTAATTTCGCCGCAAGAGCTTATTTTTTTATAAATACCTACAAAGACATAAAATAACAAAATAAATACAAAATCGAGCACTACTAATATATACAATTGCGACATATGAGACACATAAATGCGTCTATCAATGCTAAAGGGTTGTCTCATCGTTTTCACGCAATTAGTAAAGATGTTACTGAATACGTAGATTTGATCATGCAAATGTGGCGCTCAAAAGAAGTGGTGAAGGTGAACCGGATGTGGAACGAAAATATCGGGAAGAGTGGCAAAGATCCCACAAAACTGGTTTCCAACATGAATCTTGTTTCACCACTCTGAAGGTGCTTAACAAGTGTAATCCCTACTTGTTGGAAGGTAATCAACTGCATGCGAGATCACCACATGGTCCAATATCGTAGGATTTTAAGGATGGTGGGCTTGCTTCCTCCCCGGAAGGAAATGGATCTCCATATGCTTGGTCTCCAAGTGTCAAGAACAACACAACACAAATATGGACGTTAATACCAACATCAAGATAAGAAGAGGAGGGGGTCAGAAAGATGGAAAATCAGCGAGAAACACAACCCAAAGAGCAGCAGCAGAAGGAGGTTCAAACGAGTTCAATTATTCTGAGTACAAGGAATTCAAGCAGAAGGTAGAACAAGATAAAAGAAGGGAACGTAGCGTTGCGATAAGGCAACTTCGAAAAAGTTGTCTTTCGCGAGAACAATACTACGAGGATTTTAAGATGAATAAGCTACTCTCCTTGAACACTTCAACAATGAATGAACGAAAACTTGCTATATGAACCAAGGAAATGGATAAGGCGAAACAACAAGTCCCTGAACAACCTGGCCAGTATGAAAATGAGGAAGACGATGCCAAATGCCGATGATGCCTCGGTAGAAAACGAATATGGATACAAGGCGCCTTGATTAGATGTAGCTAATTTTAATTGATATTTAGTAGTTATGTTTAATTTAAATGTAAAAAGTTTTGTTAAAATTACTTTTAATGTAATTGCCTTAATTTTAAGTTTAGTCACTCTGCATTAAAATAAATTGAAAAACAAACAACATTACATATAATTAAAATAAACAACATTAAATTGCAAAATAACATCTATCTGTGCATAAAGTCCAAAGCTATTTAGTTGGATCTATCTCCCCCCGCGCATCGTCTCTTGCTCCTTTGAAAGCCCAAAGGTGCTTAGTTAGATCTTCTCTTAGCTGTCCATAAAGTCCCCGATTTTGGATTCTGTCAGTGGCAAGTATATATTCTCTTGCCGGATGGCCATGCTGCACCACAAGCCTCGGCCTCAAATCTTCATCTGGAAAACTAGTCCAGGTTGGGTCACGTATCGTTTCCTCAATGACCATGTTATGCAGAATGATGCAAGTCAGCATAATTTTGTTCATTTCTTGAAGATAAAAAAAAAGTGTCGGCCCATGTATGATGGAGAACTTCCTTTTCAGTATGTCAAAAGAGCGTTCAACATCCTTACTACTCTTCATTTGTTGGCGGTTGAAAAACTTCATATCCTTCGTAGTCCAAAGCCTGTCAGACTATAAGCTTGATCCATAGTTTACCATTCTGGATAAATCCCGTCTCCTTGATAATACCCCTGAGTATAGTCATGACCGTTGATGGTGAAATTACAGTGCGGCGCGATCCCATGCTTAAGATCTTCAAACCATGGTGACTTATGCAAAACGTTGAGATCTTTATTTGAACCCGGGAGTCTAAAAAAAGCATGCCAAAACCAACAATCATAAGTAACCAAAGCTTCCAAAATTTCAGTTGGTTTTGGATAATGACCCTTATATTGACCTGCCCATTCAACCGGACACGCATGCCACGTTCAATGCATGCAGTCAAGACTACCTAGCATACCTGGAAAACCCCTCGTGGTGTTTTCGATGGTGATTCTTTTATCATCTTCCGGAGTAGGCTTTCTTAAAAAAGTTGGACCAAAATGCTCGATTATTGCTTCGCAAAACAATTTAATATACCTAAAAGCGGTTGTTTTGCCAATATGGATATAGTCATCTGTGGAATCCGCTGGTATGTCGTAACATATTATACGGAGGGCAGCAATGACCTTTTGTTCGGGGCGAAATCCTCATACATGTCGTGCATCATACTGATAATTAAATAAAGGTTGTACCTGACAAAGCTCGGCAATAATCCTTTGCGTCAAGTTGCTGCCCATGTGGAATCGACGCTGAAAATCCTCATTGGAATACACATCCATGATTCTAATTGATCTCACCACGTCCATCTTATGGTCATAACCTCATGTGGCTCTAACGGCTTTGGTGTCATCTGTGATTCTAATTGCAACATAAAATTTCGCTTCCTTCTATCTTGAATTGCGTCTTCCTCCATTTGACGCAAACTCTATATACATTTCTTCCTCTTCTTCATACAAGTCTTCGTCCATCTCCATATCTTCCTCAGATGAACCAAAATCAGGATTCATTGTTGAAAATTGAAAGCGATTGAAATTGAGAAAAGATAGATTGGATGAAAAATTGTTGTGAATTTGGGAGATCAAACTTGAGTAGTATTTATTGCGATAGAAAACTAGCCGTTTCGGTGATCGTTTAAAAGTATCCGTTCACGGACTAGGTAAACTCGCCAACGGGTCTATGTCGGCCTCGCGGTCTTAGTTAACCCGCGCGTCTGATGTCCAACCGCCCACTGCATTTTCCATAGTGTAAAAACCATTTTTCGCATCCTCCTGGCTCAACGAATTTCGTTTTTTTCTGATTGTCATAGGAATTTCCCTAAGTAACATTTGCAACTTAGCAAGATTGGTCTTTGCAAAAATCAAATACTACAAAGGGAAGTGTAAGATAGTCAGTCCAGCAGTAAGGCACATGGTTTACAAAAGGCAAAATGAAAATTCAAAATATATCTATAACATAAACTGCTAAGTCCTATGGTCTTCTAATCTAGCATTTAGATTGGAAGTCCATGTCAGCTAGAATAACCCCTAAGTCCTATGTCAGTTCTAATCTAGCATCTAGATGTGCTGAACCATTCCACGTGGCCGCGCTGAATGGAGCATCATAACCATCTCAGCCGTCAAATAAAAAAATAAATCAATTTGTCCAGGACCAAACAACGAAAAGTTCATTTTCCGAACCATTCAGCGAAACTATCTCGCTACTAGTTGGAATGCTAGATATATCTGGAAAGAGAAGTAATGTTAAAGAATAGGCAACGCTTTTTGTGCAATCTGCAACGCTTTTTGTCTAATCTAGTAGCCAAATCTAGCCCATATGACTTAGTCTAAGACTGTGTTCGAAACAAGAGATAGTTTGTTGCATTCAGTTTCTTATTACCAACGAAATCACATATTACAGCCCAATGTAGACCAGACTGGTTAGCAAACCCATCATTAGGTGCACCTATAAAATTCATTTCAGCCGAGACTGGTTAGCAAACCCATCAAGGACCATCTATTTTTGAATGGAATGCTGGAAAAGTTAAAAGGATTTCGGTAAAGAATTTGGGTATGTAGCATTTGATCTTGGAACCACTGTGTCCAACAAATTTTGTTCAAGTTTGAATTACAATTTTTGTGGAGAATCACACAAAAGACTAGTTAAGTTTCAATGCAATGTGCCACTGTATTGCGGTTTTAAAATTGACTTTTGCGTTTTAAAGTTGCATGACACAATGGACCATGAGGTACCAATATTTATCTAGCCTGAAAGGTGGTCCAATTAAGCAGCCAGAACTTCATCAAAACCTTAGTTGATACTACTTCAGATCACAATTTAATGCATCAATCAATGGTCCATGTTCCATGCAACCTCTAGAGGAAGTGCTACTTAGTTTTCGTCCTTTTTCACTTAGTATGAGATAGTCACATCACACGGATACAAATAAAAGTCTAGGTTATTACAAAAAATCATAGTCTTGGTCCTTCTGGCATTTGACAGCACAAAAATATAGGACTTCTTAACTATTGGGACACCATAAAATATAGTAGGACATTTTCTAACAGTAAAAATGATTCAGATGAATTAGATTTCGATTAATAAAAAAAATTATTCAAATTTACGGGCTTATTAGAAATGCATTGTAATTCAAAAATGTATAATTGCCAAGCCAACTACAATTGACATGTGGGCGCTCGGAAGATTCAGCTCTAGAGCGACCGGACAACTACAAGTTGGGGTGGGTATCCATATCAAAATTGTTCTTTCCTTGCTGTAATCAAAACATATATGTTAATAGTTTCTTATTAACTTCTCTGTAACAGAGTTGAGCGGCCAATTAGCGAACAACCCAAAGATCTGAGCTAAACACATGTTAATATTTATGGTGGCCATTTATGTCTGAGCTGAGACTGTAAATGACAAAGCTGCAACTAGGCCACTTATGATCTGAGCTACAACTATAAATTCATTAGGTGCAACTATAAAATTCATTTCAATCCAGACTGATTATTTTGTTGAAATTGAATTACAAAATTTATGGAAAATCACACAAAAGACTATCCGTCATCAAATGCGAAAAATGAAAAAGTGTTCCTGCTCAGTGTTTTGCCAATCTAAGTAAGATTTGGAACTTATCCGGATTCGGTCTTTGCAAAAATCAAACACTACTAACAGAATGAAAGGTGTAAGCATAGTCAGTGCAGGCGCATGGTTTACAAACAAAAGGCAAAATGAAAATTAAAAACAAATCCCAAACATATGATAGTAATTAATGCAATTCCTGGCCTACAAAGACTCAACGCAACTGAAAGAGCTACAGACAATATTTAAAGAACAAGTACACAGATTTGTCACCTGCACTCTACAATTCCATACTTGCAAGCCTTCAGCACAGTGGTTACAAATACAGTTTATATGGACAATGAAATTTAAGCTATAAGCCTCAGAATCGCAGAATATGTCACCATTCAGTCCGGAAAGATGGTGATCTTTATATTCGATATCCTCATAGGCTAAAATCTAAACTACTTTTCGATGAAGAAACACATCATTAAATGCATGTCTCATGTCCTGCCCAAGAGGTAATGGCCGCAACGCAGCTCCCCAAGGCAATGGAATATGAGACCACCAGATGGAGATCTTTGATCTTTAAAGGAGAGAATTTTTGCCAATTGCCTACACAAATCACTAATCTAAAGTCGAGATAAAAATCAGATAAACTAGGAACATACTCAGTAAGATGAGAGGAGAATCATTATGATCGGTGAATACAAACATCATATTACAATATATGCTGCTGCTGCTGAGTTTGTTCATACTCACAAATCATAAAGACTTCTACTCTCATCTAGTTTGGTACTCATTTCCAGATATATCATCATATTTCACATACAAGACTTAAAAAATCATCAACAGTGAAAACTCCTAAACAGGACCAAATGTTTGATTACTGAAAAACCAGAAAAAATAACCAAAAAGATGGGAGGAAAATCATTGAGCATGGTGAATACAAACATCAAACTAACCTAACTTTCACTGATCATGAACCAAAATAATCCCCATTTGTTAGTATCTACAACACGCAATGATTTATCCCCTCACCTAATTTTGGTGCTCTTTTTCTCCGGTAATACCATCTTTTCCCAACACTAACTATGAAAATCAGGCAAAGTTTAACAAAATATGATTCAAATAAGACACAAAGCTGTATAAAAGAAACTAGACTATACTGAATTCAAAAAAAAAAAAAAAAAAAAAAAAAGTTGAAAATAAGATCAAAACACATAAATAAAATAAACATGAGTATGAACTGAACTCAGAACTACTGAAACACTAACTCAAATATGGAGATGAAATGAAGGAGATATTTGCTATGACATTTAGGGTTTCTGAAGATGGGAGGAAAAGGGAGGTTGGGTAGGGGTTTATAAAGATAAAAATGAAGAAAAAGCCAGAACTGTTGGGAATTTATGGTGGCCACTTATGATCAACTATAAATGACAAAGCTCCTGCAACTAGCTAGGCCTCTTATGAACTGAGCTACACCAATAAATTCATCTTAAATTGAATAGGTGGCAGCATCTATGGATGTAGCAACTGGTGTAACTACAAAATTCATTTCAGTCCAGACTTGGAAGAGGATTTGGGCATTTTAGTCATATAGCAGCATTTCATCTTGGAACCACTTGGTGCTATGTCCAACAAATTTTGTTGAAGTTGAATTACAAAATATATAGAGAATCACACAAATTAAGTTTCATGCCTTGGATAGTGCAAATGGTATAAAAGATAATGAAATGTGCCACTGGATAGTGTACTAAGACACTAGGAAAAGGCATGAAATAATTTGATGTAGCCCCCTTTGTCGTTGGATGATACGATTTAACTATTCAAAAGTTTTTTAGACTCTAATAACACTTGGAACTTTGCAAGTTTCGGCCTTAGCAAAAATCAAATACTACAAAGGGAAGTTGACGCATATAAGGCGCATGGTTAACAAAAGGAAAAATGACCACATTTGTAATGCAATTCCAGGCCTACCAAGAAGAGTTACAGACAGTATTTGAACAAAATTATGGGGTAGCCAAAAAAGTATGAGTTTTGAGTTTTAAAGCTGTATGAAATATGGACTAGCAACATTTGTTAAGCATTGAAAGGTGGTCCAATCAACCAGAAAATCATCAAAACCTTAGTTGATACTACTTCCGATCACAATTTAATGCATCAACCAATGGTCCATGTTCCATACAACCTCCAGCGGAAGTGCTACTTTGTTTTCGTCCTTTTGCACTTTGGTATAAGATAGTCGCATCACAAAAATACAAATAAAAGTCCAGGTTATTACAAAACATCGTGGTTTGGGACACCATAAAACATAGTAGGACATCTTTTAACAGTAAATGATTCAGATGAGTTAGATATTTCGATTAATATTAAAAATTATTAATCAATAATAATATTTATGGGCTTATCATTATAATTCAGAAATGCAACGAAATTGACCCAATTGCCAAGCTAACTATAATTGACATGAAGGCGTTCTAAAGATTCAGCGCTAGAGCAACCGGCCAACTACAAGCTGGGTGGGTATCCATATCAAAATTGTTCTATCCTTGCTGTAATCAAAACATATGTTAATAGCTTCTACACAGTTGAGCAGCCAACTAGAGAACAACCTAATTAAAGATCTGAGCCAAACACATGTTGATATTTATGGTGGCCACTTACGGTCTGAGCTGCAACTATAAATGACAAAGCTTCAACTAGGCCACTTATGATCTGAGGTACAACTATAAATTCATCTGAAATTTATTAGGTGCAACCATAAAATTCATTAGCACCAGGCACTATCCATAAAGTCATTATATGGGGAAAATGAAAAATGTGTTGTGCTCATTGTTTTGCCAATCTAAGTAAGATTTTGAACTTAGCTTCTTTGCGAAAATCAGATACTACCAAAAGAATACAAGGAAAGGTGTAAGCATAGTCAGTGCAGCAGTTGTAAGGCACATGGTTTGCAAACAAAAGGCAAAATACGAACTAAATACAAATCCGTATTCCAAACCAAACATATGATAAGTAGTAATGCGATTCCTGGCCTACAAAGACTAAACGCAACTGAAAGAGTTACAGACGATATTTTAAAGAGCAGAGTACAGATTTGTCACCTGCAATAAGAAAACTGGACCCTTCTGGTAACCTTATTAATTTATGTTTTGTTAAGGCAATAAATTAAGCTAACTAAACATTTTGTTAATTCTGATCAGGCAAGTGACTTCTATACTTTTGGAAGTTATCAAAATTATTTCAATGCATGATTTCGGACATGCGGTCTTTCAGAAAACACCTGCAGAAGTAAAACACAAAATCAAGTAACGCATTGGGGTCTGTCCAAATTTAAGTGATTTGACACTTGAAATCACTTAGTCCTGGGTCTGACCACATGTCCAAATTTAAGTGATTTGCAGTCCAAGGCAGCATACATAGTTTCTTATTCAAACTTTCAGTTGGCTAAAAAACTGGGTATCCATATCAGACATATCATAGTTTCTGCCATTGATTTTCTCAAATTACAAATTACAGCTAAATTAATCCAAATTAAACCATTGCAACTCATCAGGGAGAACCATTGATTTAGAAGTGACTTAAGTGACAGAACTATACCCAAATATGGTACTTTGATGTATGATCAGGATAAGGCAAACACTACTACACTCTACAATCTATACTTGCAAGCCTTCAGCACAGCGGGGTCACAAATACAGTTCTTATGGATTTCATAACCTTCATGTAAACTGGGAACTCATCTATAGCTACAAGCCTACAACTAAACAAGCTCAACAATTTATAAAGAATATGGACAATGAAATTAAAAGTTAAAAGCCTCAGAATTGCAGACCATGGCGTTAAGCCATTCAGTCCCCAAAGATGGTGTTCTTCATATTCGGTATCCTCACAGGCTACATTCAAAAAGAACATGACTCAATGTAAGTCTCATGGCCAGTCCCAAGAGGTAGTGGCCACAATGCAGCTCCCCAAGGCAATGGAATATGAGACCACCTGAGATGGAGATCTTTCGACCATCAACATCTCAGGCTTTTTTCTATCGACGTTTACAAACATAAAAAGGTTTGCTCCGATCTATGAAAGAGAGAATTTTTGCCAAAATCTCCTCAGCCGATACCGTACAAGTACCAAAACAGATTACTAATCTAAAATCCAGATAAAAATCAGATAAACTAGAAAAATACTCAGAAAGATGGGAGGAATATCATTATGATCAGTGAATACAAACATGAAATTACTTCAAAATCATGATGTATGCTGCTGCTGCTGAGTTTGTTCATACTCACAGATCACAATGATATCTACTCTCATCTAGTTTGGTACTATTTTCCAGAGATATCATCATATCAATTATCCAAACAGAACACTAATCTAAAATCCAGATAAACTAGAAACATAACCTAAAAATCAGATAAAACTAGAAACACACCCAGACCTATGATGAGAGGAATATTATTACGATCAGTGAATACAAACATGAAACTACAATAAACTTTAGATCCTGATCTGTGCTGCTGCTGCTGAGTTTGTTCATACTCACAAATCATAATAATTTCTCCTCTCATCAAGTTTGGTACTCATTTCCAGAGATATCATCATATTTCACATATAAGACTTATAAACAATTATCAACCGTAAAAAAACTCCTAAACATGACAAAAATAAGATTACTGAAAAAATCAAGAAACAAAAAAAACCCAAAAAGATGGGAGGAAAATCATAATGCATAGTGAATACAGACATCAAATCTTCACTAATCCTTGACCAAACTAAGCCCCATCTGTTTGGTACTCACAGTACATTATGATTTTTCCTCTCACCTAATTTTGGTGCTTCTTTTCTCTCCAGTAATACCTTGTTTGCCAGTAAAATGCAAAATACAGAGCCTCAGACAATCAGCCAAAGTTTAGCATCACAGGCAAAATATAACAAATTTGTTTAAAAATGAAATCTAATCACACAAAACGGCTCTGCAAATGAATGGTTTACAAAACAGTAAACAGATTTATACAACATATGATTTACATGTAGATAAGAAGTTAATCTAAGAGACTGGACTGAAAATGATATAAAAGTTCAAAGAAAACAGATCAAAATTGAAAGATAAAATCAGATCAAAACACAAAGAAACATGAGTAGGAACTAAATCAGAACAACATGATGAAAGCCTAACTAAAATATTGGTGAAGATAGAATGAAGAAGAGATTTGATATGAATCTGAAGATAGGAGTGTAAAAGGGAGGCTGGATTTATATTGATAGAAGAAAACTAGGGAATTTATAGAGTTTTGTCCGAATTCGCTGAGCAAAAGACGACAAACCCAAAACTATTGGGATTTTTTAATTTTTTTTATTAAAAAAAATTGAAGCAATTTTGGGGATTTTGCCACTAAATGGACGTCGGCCCAGGTAAAAGCAAGCACGATCTGTGGTCACCCATTTCTCGGCCGCCATTTGGAATCGTAGCCAAGCCAATTGTTGGAAAATACTGTTGGAATTATAAGGCTTAATTCCTTAATCAATGTGAATAGAAATTAAGTGAATGGACTAAGCCAGTGGTTGGAAAGGGTTTATTATTTGGTTTCAAATACTGAGCACAAAAACAGTTGCTAAACTATCAGTTGTGTCTCTCCGGAAGGGGTTTGAGTCTGTTAAAGGACCAAACATGGTGCCTCTTGGGAACAGACTCTTGTCCCTATTTTCAGTCACCTCTTCTCTTATAAAACCTCCGAAAATTCCCTTGTTCAACATATGTAGGGGAGAAATATCGCACAAGATAAAGATGTAACTTCGCTCTAATCAAAACAACCTTAAGCACGAAGATACAACAATTATCAAGAAGTCAGGCGAAGAGTAATTATGCGATAGTAGAAGGAGAGCGCGAAGAACAGTAACGCGACCATCAACAGAGGAAGCACGAAGTGACAAGCAGCAGTGCGACAGACAGAGACAGCTCTCAAAAGCCTGACGAATAAGACAAACTGAAATAGAATCAGTCAACTAAGATCTTGCACGTGAACCATGGTTGTCTTCTATTGATTTATCTGCCTATATAAGGACTCAAAAATGATAGATAGAGAGAGAGAGATCAGTTGAGATAGATAAAGCTAAGGAAGTTATCAGAGAGAAAAGAAAAAAGTCATTAGAACTTAGCCTTCATCTCGTATTTCTCCATTGTTGTATACAATATCAGTTTGAATCCACTGTAAGAGGCATATACATTCGATATGAAGAGTTTGAGAAGATCATACTAGTGTCAAAGTAGTGAATAATATCATTAATGTTTGAGTTGATCAATATGACTTAAGCTTTGTGTACTTATCATTACAAAAGGTGTAGTTGTGGTATTTCCCGCAACTACATTTTGGCGCTAGAAACAGGGAGGATTTATCCTTAACTGCTAGCTAATAACTAGAAATCATCATTTTTCAATGTTTGTTCGTCATTCTCATTCCTTTCATTTTTCTGTCCACCATGAAGTTTCGGTAAACATATCACAATCTCCTCATCCAATCTGGAAAGTTTTCTTTAAAAACCCTTTACTTTCGAAAAATCAAAGGTCCTCAGGAAGAAACCCTTTAAAACATCTTCTCCGTTACTGAAAAAGCGGGGGTCTAACAACCACACCCAATATTTGGCTTAGCAATTTGTATGGAAAAACTTCAATATATTTTCAATAGAATCAACTAGACAATTAGACTCAATCTTAAGAAAAATATATCAAAGAGTTTGTATCTCAATTTCTCAATTCAATCCGCAATCAAACAAATAGGAATTTGCGAGACTGATTGGATAAGAAAAATAACTTGGACGGTATCACAAACCAATGTCCAAGTGTCAATCAATTCAATCAACAACCCAAAGGACGGATTCGAGAACTGATTGATCTTAACGTACAACCTGTGATATTTCTATTATATAACAAAATATAATGCGGAAAAGAAATAACACAGACACCATAAATTTTGTTAACGAGGAAACCGTAAATGCAGAGACCTAGTCAAGTTTTGAATACCACACTGTATTAAGTCGCTAAAGACACTAGCCTACTACAAGTTAACTTCGGACTGGAATGTAGTTGAACCCTAATCACTCTCACACTGATTCAAGGTACATTCGTGCTCCTTAAGCCTCTGATCCCAGCAGGATACTGCGCACTTGATTCCCTAAGCTGATCTCACCCATAATTAAGAGTTGCTACGACCCAAAGTCGAAGACTTGATAAACCAATCTGTCTCACACAGAAAATTCTATAGAATGAATAAATCTGTCTCCCACAGAAATACCCAAGAGTTTTTTTTCCGTCTTTTGATAAATCAAGGTGAACATGAACCAATTGATATACCGGACTTATATTCCAGAAGAACGGCCTAGAAATATCAATCACCTCACAAGAATCTTAATCGTATGTTAGCGAAACAAGATATTGTGGAATCACAAACGATGAGACGAAGATGTTTGTGACTTCATTTTATCTTGCCTATCGGAGATTTAATCGCGAACAAATCTTAGAGAATATAGTACTCAATCACGATAGAAGACAGCATGATCAGAACACGCAACTACATAAAAAAAATAGTTGGGTCTGGCTTCACAATCCCAATGAAGTCTTCAAGCCGTTAACCTACAGGGTTTCTTTAAAAACCTAAGGTTAAAGGAGAATCGACTCTAGTCGCAACTAGTATCACACAAGTGGTGTGGGGATTAGGTTTCCCAGATGCTAGAGTTCTCCCTTATATAGTTTTAAAATCAGGGTTTGCAATCTAAGTTACCTTGGTAACAAAGCATTCAATATTCATCGTTAGATGAAAACCTGATTAGACTCAAGCTAATATCTTTCAACCGTTAGATCGAACTTAGATTGTTATATACAAATAAAATGTACCTTCATTTAGGTTTGAGTAACCGTACCTAAACGTGTACACTAGGTTGGCTCAACAATAGTTAACCGAAGTTAGCCATATGAACACTTTCATATTAACCTTATTCATCTTGATCACAACTAGTTCAAATGACTCAAATGAAACTAGTTATAGAGTTGTTCAATTGTTTATAATCTCATAGAAGTAAACAAGACACAATTGAAGCAAAATCGATTTTGATTCACTCGAATCAAGTCATGAACATTATAGCCATGGTTTTCAAAAGATTGCATTCCTTATTATATAAATGTATTAGTTCATGAGCAAACCGATTTTAGAACATCATCCACTTAGGTATGCAAATGGGTACGCATACCTTAGTGACTGGACTGGGTTTGGGTTCGCCAGTATGCGAACGGGTACGCATACCTTAGTACACTTCCAAATTCCAGCATAAATTCACGGACCTAAACCTTACGCCAGTACGCGTACCGGTATGTGTACTTAGGTACCCGTACTTTCACAAACCATCAAGTACGCATACGTGTATGCATACTATGGTTCCCGAACATGGATTACATATATGCAAGTACACATACTATGTTCAAATCCAATTGTTATAAACTCTATTTCAATCATTGAAACTTTCTTAGAGGATGACAATAGTTGTTTTCACGAACTATTAGCATCAAAGCGATTTTCAAGTTATTGAAATAATCATTACGAAACATTCCAAGTCTACACCAAATGATTGTATCACACAAATCATGTAAGATATTACTCCGCAATTTTCACATGATCATCTTTTGACTTGCATCAAGAATAAGATGAACTTGGTTAAAGCGAAAGCTTACCAACACATATTTCAAGAAATATGTAAGCGAGTTAAACTCAGATCAAAATCTCAAATGTGTATAATCGAATACTATATAGTAATACGACTTTTTTCTCAATAGGAGATAGGGTAGAAAAGGACTTTCTGAGTGATATATGAGTTTTAGTCTCCATATACCTTTTGTTGATGAAGTTCCACTAGATTTCCTTAGTAGTTATTATTCTTCAATCGATGAACGTCGTGAAGTCTAAAGCTCAACTACACAATCTATCCTAGTCCGAGACATCACTATAAGTAGACTAGAAATCAAAACTTATAGTTTTGATCACTAATATTGACAAACAAGCTTGAGATAGCAACGCTTGCGAGTTCGACCGAGCAGTGCTCTAACAGTCTCCCCCCTTTGTCAATTTTAGTGACAAAACTATAAATATATATGGATTACAAAATAAATAAAACTTTGTAGCTTCGCATCCAAATGTTTTGATCTCCTTGGTTCTTCAACATTACTCGAAATCTTCGTCACTTCCAAGTACTCCATGATTATAAAGGTGTTCAATTCAGCATCACAGTTGTTGAAGATCCTTAGCTATAATAATGAGAAAACAGTTGATCTCAATCATTGTTATACAGTGTCATAGTATTATTACATAGCATTAAAGTTCAATTGTATCACAACTTTGACAACAATACTATGGTGATATGTATCACTCCCCCTTAGTCAATACTTCATCTCAACATGAAAACCACTCCCCCTTACATAATGATCTGTAAACCATATGTATTTGTAGTGTGAACTACACATTAATTCTCCCCCTTTTTGTCAATAAAAATTGGCAAAGGTACGAAAAAAAGTGGGATCCTCATGAAATTTTCTTAGAGATACTTCATGACCAAAAGAAAGAAACATATCAACTTTGTTTAGATGCAATCACATAGTCGAAACTAAATGCATTCATCAAGGAGTTTATAAAGATACAAGATAACACCTACAATATTCCACAGCCGCACTCCCCGGAAAGATTTGGCAATTAAGCACAAGTTCAAAAAGAACACTCCCCCATAAAATGTCATTCCCGAAAGAACAACAAGAGCGACCATTATTTTCCATGAAAAGAAGGATTTCTTTGGACATTAAAAAATCACATGAAACATGAATTTGTATCCAAAATACTCAATTAAATTAACCACAAGAGAACCCATGATTAATTTAATCGGAAATGCTCAACATAAGAGAACTTACGGAGCAACACAGTACATACACAAGATGTGGATCAGGGAAAGACCAATACTGCGGAATAATCAAAGATTCATTCTATTTTTCATCAATATTTGCATAGAGACGTATAATAGACTTAATCTTTGCAAACAAAAGTTCATCCTATCTTCCATTAATATATGCATAATGACATAATAGGCTTCACTTTTGTTGTCAAAAGTTCATTCTATCTTTTATCAATAAAGAAATATGATACACTTAACTTTTGAGAAAACATGGGATAATCATAGTTCACGGACGCAAACACATGTATCCCATAACAAATTGCAATATGTAAAACCATAAAGATTAATACTGCAAAATCATCTTCCAAATAAACTTTAGAATTTAAATAAATAAATCTAAAAACATTGCAAGATGAAAATCGTTGGAAATAGCTATGTGTACTCACAATAATTGTTATTCCAAACTCTAGTTATCCTTCTTAAAAACACAAGAATAAATTCTCATAAGAAGTTTCCTAGACATTAAGGCATCTAAAAAAATTCTTTGTCGTCCCCGAACTAATTGTCGTCAACAGTCATTGGAACATAAGGTTCATAAAGAAAGGAGTCAATTCCAACAAACCTTCTAGACTGATTCCGAACCAGGGCTTTCTGAATTTCAAGAGTCCTCAAAACAATAGCCTTTATTTGTTGAATCTCCTTTCTTGTTTCCTTCAACTCTTCAAGAACCCCAGAAAACTTTTGTAGATTAGAAGGAATAGCTCTTGGTTTCCTCACATTCCTCCTTTTTATTTTCAAAGTCGAAGGTACAGGATATTTATCTTTTTCCTTCATGATTGATGGCTTAACAATCATATTAACATCTTTTCCATCAGAAGACATAATGCTTAGATTGTGAGAGGAATTCAGAAATCTGGCTCAACAAGCAATCTTGTGATAAAAAGAGTTTTTTAGAGAAGGAAAAAGGAATGTAGGGTTATGGAACCTTTATACACTTAAAGGATTCACGTACGCACAACTCCAACCCTAAAGAAGGAAGAATTATCGATTTTAACCCTCTTTTATTGCCCAAACAGAGTAAAATCATTTAAATATCAATTAGATATGAAAAGATGGAAGAATTCCAAAAAGGTGAAAACAAGACAAAAAAAATTCTTTCTCTTTTCCTAAAACTTGGAGTGTGCAAACTCTTGTCTCTTTTTGAACCAGGCACTTGAGACAAGATACACTGTCAACACAATTAAGTTGTGCTGGGGTGAACAATGATCTTCCTACCATAATCTTTTTAAATGGAATTCTTAGAACTCTGTTTCACATAATTTTTAGACCAAATTCTTTTCTCTAATGGTTTAATTAACTTCTTTGGGGAAGAGACGGGATTACATACCCCAGACGATTTCTGAACAAGTTTGAGCTTGTTTGCTAATCAATTTGCTCTTCGTTGAAGTTTGTTGATATATCTTATCTTATGTTTGTACTTGAAACATTTTGAGAGTTCATGACCCTTGAGCGTACAATAAGAACATGTCACTGTGGAGGAAGGTTCAGACGTCATAGTTGTGCATGCTGCTAGACACGTGGTAGAACCTGAAAAATCAGAAATAAAGTTTCCAGAAGATAACGTGAAGTTCATATCCTCCAAGGTAGTTGAAGTTTCTCCCAGAATAATATCAAGATTGATGTAGGTATTGCTACAGTTATCAAAATCAATATTTTCACATAAGAGTGCAACACTTGATTTTTCGTCTTCATTAGAATCATAGTGGTTAGACATTTGATCAAGAGTTGCAGCAAGACCTTTGTTTCCTTGTATTTTCTACGATTTGGACACTCATTTGAAAAATGACCAAACCCTTTACACTTGAAGCACTGTGGCATATCCTCGTCATCAGTATTGTCAGTACCCCTGTTTTTAGGAGGAACACGATTATGAGGTTTAACCGATGACTTAGGTTTATCTCTGGAGAACCGTTTACTTCTCTTCAAAAGAAGATCTCTAAACTGTCTGGCGATCAAGGAAACTGACTTGTCAAGATCTTCATCTGATGAATCAGTCTCAGAAAGATCATCTTCAGAGATGCCAACACTTTTACCTTTGTCAAGTAATATAGTGTTCTTTTGTGCTTTGAAAGCAAAATCCTTTTCAGATTTGGATACATGCTCATGATCAAAGATCTTTAACTTCCCAACTAGAGTATTTCAGGAAAGCACATCAAGGTTATTTCCTTCTACGATGGCATGTTTCTTATAATCGTATTTGGCTGGTAAAGATCTGAGAATTTTCATCACAATATCCTTTTCAGGAATATTCTTACCCAACGCAAAAGATGCATTAACAATTTCATACACTTTGTAATTAAACTCATCAAATGAATCCTCATCAGCCATACGAAGGTTTTCCCAATCAGAACATAGGTTTTGAAGCCTAGCTTCTTTCTCATAGGAATTTCCTTCGAATAAAGTTTCTAAGACCGAGTGCACATAGTCACATGGTGCTGAAGATCTAGGGTAATGGCATGGATGATTGCATTCAAACCGTAAGAATTTTTCTTTGCAGCAAGAATCTCGGCAGCATTATAATCACCAATATCCTTTGGAAAAGTGACATCGCCTTCTGTAACAACTGGAGGATGATAGCCATTAACAACATAAACCCATGATTGAAAATCACGCGATTGAAGAAAAGAACGCATAGCGATTTTCCACCATAAGTAATTCGAGCCATCGAAGACTGGCGGCACGTTTATAGAGATAGCACCTCTGTCCATAGAGTCAGATCGTTACAAACACAAACTTGTAAAGTCTTGAACGTGTTTGTCTACTCTGATATCAATTAAAAAAGCGGGGGTCTAACAACCACACCCAATATTTCTATTAGAAATCTGTATGGATAAACTCTAATATATTTTCAAGAGAATAAACTAGACAGTTAGACTCAAGATTAAGAAAAATATATCAAAGAGTTTGTATCTCAATTCAATCCGCAATCAAACTAATAGGAATTTGCGAGCCTGATTGAATAAGAGAAATAACTTGGACGGAATCACAAACCAATGTCCAAGTGTCAATCAACAACCCAAAGGCCGGATTCGAGAACTGATTGATCTTAAAGCACAACCTGTGATATTTCTATTATATAACAAAATATAATGCGGAAAAGAAATAACACAGACACCATAAATTTTGTTAACGAGGAAACCGCAAATACAGAAAAACCCCGGGACCTAGTCCAGTTTTGAACACCATATTGTATTAAGCCGCTACAGACACTAGCTTACTACAAAGATAACTTCGGTCTGGACTGTAGTTGAACCCTAATCAATCTCACACTGATTCAAGGTACAGTCGTGCTACTTATGCCTCTGATCCCAACAAGATACTGCGCACTTGATTCCCTTAGCTGATCTCACCCACAAATAAGAGTTGCTACGACTGAAATTCGAAGACTTGATAAACTAATCTGTCTCACACATAAAGGTCTATAGAATGGATAAATCTGTCTTCCACAGAAATACCCAAGAGTTTTTTTTTCCGTCTTTTGATAAATCAAGGTGAACAGGAACCAATTGATATACCATACTTATATTCCCGAAGAACAGCCTAGAAATATCAATCACCTCACAATAATCTTAATTGTATGGTAACGAAACAAGATATTGTGGAATCATAAACGATGAGACGAAGATGTTTGTGACTTCTTTTTATCTTTCCTATCGGAGATTTAATCTCGAGCAAATATTAGAGAAGATAGTACTCAAACACGATAGAAAACAGCAAGATCAGAACACGCAACTACAAAAAAAATAGTTCGGTCTGTCTTCACAATCCCAATAAAGTCTTCAAGTCGTTAACCTACAGGGTTTCGTGAAAAACCTAAGGTTAAAGGAGAATCGACTCTAGTCGTAACTAGTATCATACAGGTGGTGCGAGGATTAGGTTTCCTAGTTGCTAGAGTTCTCCCTTATATAGTTTTCAAATCAGGGTTTGCAATCTAAGTTACCTTGGTGATAGACGCATTTATGTGTCTATTTTCATCTTTTTTGTGTATACTGTTAGTACCTATTTCTGTACTAATTTTGGTATTTTATCCCTTTGTAGGTGTTTATGGAGAAATAGGCTTTTGCGGCAAAATTGGCTCGAAAAGTTGTTAAAGGCTCCTGGGAGGACATTTGCTATTCGGACTCTCACTTCGGATAAGGGGTAACCCATTTCCAAGCAGCTGCTAAGCACAGACCGAGACTGGATAGGGGGAGGACAAATTTCTTCACGTTTTCAAATAAACAAAAATGGTGGGAATTTCTTTCTCACACAGGCGATTTTGTGGATGAATTTTTGATCGATTTTTATGGAGATTAAAGGGCTGAATTTGATTGGGTTTGTTCCTATGGACCTAACAGGCAAGGTAAGGGTGTTGGAATGGATCCAAAGTGGCTAGAACTCGAATTGGAAGCGAAAAATGGTTAAAATATCACGTTCTATTTTTGGGAAGTTTCTTAGTTTATTTTTGGAAATTTACGTGAAGAAGAGGAAGGAAACTCTTATTAAAGACTTGTTTATATCAAGGGAGGAGTTTGGACAGCTTTGATTGATCGAATGCACGTGAAACAGAAAAAAAAAAAAAAAAGGGAAATATCGCAACTTGCTGTGGAGGAAAAAACCAAGTTTATTCTCGAATTTTCTTTGCTCTACTATGTATAAAAGGGTTGGTTAGGGTCCTAGGAAGAAAAGGAAGAAGTTAGGGGAAGTTTAGAGCCTTAGAGAAGCTAGAAAAACCATTGGAAGAAATCACGTTCTGCTGGTGCAAACTGTGCCGGAGAAGACGAAGAACATAAACAGCAGAAAAAGAAAGTCGCAGATTCTGTGACCGTAACTTTCATATTTTAAACCTTTTGTAACAATTTTTCCAACAGTTAGCTTCAGTTCGTAACGGGTTCTCTGTAGAAATAGGTTCTGTAACACTTATATTAGTTACAAAACCCGCTGTTTAGAACTTTTCACTCTTTTAATCAACTTTTGAACACCAAAGATGTATTTTGAGCAAGAGATTAATATGAGGAGCTAAACCCCTTAGCCGAGGCGACGGAGGAAGCCATTGTTCCATGAAAAGTGGTATAATACTATTTTTATTATTTATTGCAATTATTTAACATGATTTTTTGCATAGAACTTAAAAGAAAAATTGGTTTTTATTGAGTAGTTGTGAAGTGTTTTGATGGGACATGCTTGGTTTTAATATTTTTGATGTTTCATGCTTCGTGCTTACAATTATTACTTCAAGAACCAAATTAGAGGCAAATATTAGAGTCAACTTAAAGAAAAATATTGCATGAATATTGATTAGAATTTATCAAATAATTGGTCAATGGTGGAATCCAAAGTCTCGGTGTCTTTTTTATAATTTGATACAATTTTATTTTAGTTAATTTTAGTCTAAAAGAATCCTTCACAAGTTCGAGAATCGAATCCTATTACCACCACTTTCACTACAATTAAAACTCACATCACTTGGTAACAAAGCATTCAATATTCACCGTTAGATGAAAACCTGATTAGACTCAATCTAATATCTTTCTACCATTAGATCGAACTTAGCTTGTTATACACAAATGAAATGTACCTTCATTTAGGTTTGAGTAACCGTACCTAAACGTGTACACTAGGTTGGCTCAACAATAGTTAATCGAAGTTAACCATATGAACACTTTCATATTAACCTTATTCATCTTGATCACAACTAGTTCAAATGACTCAAATGAAACTAGTTATAGAGTTGTTCAATTGTTTATAATCTCATAGAAGTATACAAGACACAATTGAAGCAAAATCGATTTTGATTCACTCGAATCAAGTCATGAACATTATAGCCACGGTTTTCAAAAGATTGCATTCCTTATTATATAAATGTATTAGTTCATGAACAAACCGATTTTAGAATATCATCCACTTAGGTATGCAAACGGGTACGCATACCTTAGTGACTGGACTGGGTTTGGGTTCTCCAGTATGCGAACGGGTATGCATACCTTAGTACACTTCCAAATTCCAGCAGAAATTCACGGACCTAAACCTTACGCCAGTACGCGCACCTGTATGTGTACTTAGGTACCCGAACTTTCACAAACCATCAAGTACGCATACGTGTATGCATACTATGGTTCCCGGACATGGATTACATATATGCAAGTACACATACTATTTTCAAATCCAATTGTTTTAAACTTTATTTCAATCATTGAAACTTTCTTAGAGGATGACAATAGTTGTTTTCAAGAACTATTAGCATCAAAGAGATTTTCAAGTTATTGAAATAATCATTACAAAACATTCCAAGTCTACACCAAATGATTGTATCACACAAATCATGTAAGATGTTACTCGGAAATTTTCACATGATCATCTTTTGACTTGCGTCAAGAATAAGATGAACTATGTTAAAGCGAAAGCTTACCAACACATATTTCGAGAAATATGTAAGCGATTTAAACTCAGCTCGAATTCTCAAATGTGTATAATCAAATACTATATAGTAATACGACTTTTGTCTCAATATAGGAGATAGAGTAGAAAAAGACTTTCTGAGTGATAGATGAGTTTTAGTCTCCACATACCTTTTGTTGATGAATTTCCACAAGCTCTCCTTAGTAGTTCTTCGTCTTCAATCGATGAACGCCATGAAGTCTAAAGCTTAACTACACAATCTATCCTAGTCCTAGACATCACTATAAGTAGACTAGAAATCAAGACTTATAGTTTTTATCACTAATACTGACAAACAAGCTTGAGATAGCAATGCTTGCGAGTTCGACCGATCAGTTCTCTAACAGTTACTAACATCAACCGGATCTCTCCCTGCCGACAAAATGGTGAGAATCGCTCCACACAGAAACTATTCAACAACAATGCAAAGAGAAGGCATTAACAGGAGGAGACGAAAGGAAACGCCAGAGGAAACATTTTCTAGAGAAGATACGCGATACTATACGAAATGGATAAAGCCGTATAATCAGGAAAGATAAATGTTAGGTGATGTTACAAATGATGAGTGGGAAGGGAAGCAGCCCAATTACAAAGACCATAATGAAGAAGCTACTGCCACAAAGCGAGAATACAAGTAGAAGCTTGCACAGTGGGGGGAAACAGAAAAGATGCTGATTGAAGAACAGGTAGATCTCGCCAAAGAACATGGGCGATTGATGATAGAAAACCATGACCTGAAAAGAAAAGTGTGAGAATATGAACTAGGGATAGAGTACGGAGAAAGTTACAAAAGATCTTGCAGAGAAAGAGATATTGAAAGAGAAGAAAGGGCGAAGCAGATAGATAAACAATTGGGGGATGAGGTATACCAACACGGGCGAAAAGAAGATGGAGGAGGCTTAAGAGAAAGGAGAATGCCATGTCAAAATGAACAATGGAGGATGGCGAATCAGCACGAAAGCAACATCCGAATACCAGCAAGAAGAAACCAGGGCATCAGCACTGCAACCCAATCATGTCAACCACAAAAGAGGTTAAAGAATTTCATGACAGAATACTAAGGCAAGTCCACAAGTACGACTTCAATGGAGAAAAAAATAATAGATAAGCGTACCTCTTGAAGATCGGCAAAGTCGATCATACCGAAAGTTGAGTCTTTGCCTAATCCGAAGAGAAGCAATAAGAAAATCTAAAAGCACCAATACCACGTTGGGAAATTCTATGCGAAGAGCTCGCCGATCGGACCTCAGAAGGTGATTTGATTTCCGCATCTGTGGGTATTCTAAATGCGACAGATTACTTATGGGCACAACTATTCCAAATCAAAGGCACTTTAAGAACGAAAAAGTTAAGAAAGTATCCGAAGACACAAAGTTGAAATGATGTAACGAAGAAACCAAGCTATGTACCAATCAAAGAAACATTAATCGAAGAAAAGTTTTTTCTATGCGCGAACAAGCCAAAGGCGAAATAAAGTCTATAAGACAATCAAGTAAGACCTCAATAGGGGGCTGATGTGATTTTATGTTGTTGTAAAAAGTGATAAGTAGAGTTCGTTCAACTCGGACTTGTGAAGACTCGATTCTAAACTTATATTCCGATTAAAATAGCAAATAAACAAAGATGATATCAATATTACGAGAGACTGGGACTTAGGATTCCACCAAACTTCACAATCAATTGGTTCATACGATGATTCATAACAATACTAGCTCTTTTATAGACTCTATTCCTTTGCCAAAAGTAGATTTTATAAAGCATTAGATGTAAATCATAAGCATAGTGCATAAAAAGTTCTTAGACTAAGCATACATTATCAAACAAAATCACAAATAATCAATGAAAATCATAAATTGATTGAAAAGCAATGCAAAAAGTCATAAGAATCAATTATAATTACCATCAATTGTGAAACATGGCTTCCTCCGTCATCCCAGTGTTGGGGTTTAGCTCATCACGCCGAAAACATGCTCAAAAGATAGAAACATGGCTTAAAAGGTGTTTTTATTGAATAAAAATAATAATATAGCGAATCTACCATGCTTTTCTGGCGTTACAGAAATCACCGATACAACTGAAGTGTTGTTAATAAACGATAAATCAGTTCTGTAGTTGAATATAAGACTGCTTATGCGACGGTCCGGTGTGGGTCGAAGTTCTTCGTGTTCTTCAGCAGCAGCGGGTTTCCTGCAACTTTGATTTTTCGGCTCTGTGGTGTTCTAAACTTCCCCTAACTTTCTACACCCATTCTATATGACCCAAACAATCTATTTATATCAAAAATACCGATTAAATCTCTCCATAATCTTCCAAAATCTCTTCCTTTCTCTTCACGGCAAAGTTGCGGCAATTTCTTGTTTTAGGATTTCCACGCGTTTCTGAGCTTTCCTTTTGATTCTAAACTCTTACTTAGATAGATATCAAGCTTTGGGAAGGTTTATAGCTCTTTAATCTCTCTAAAATTTCCTAAAATCGGCCACACACGTGACTTTCCATATTTTGCTGTTGAGATAAAAATCCGTCGATTGAGCCCAGTTTAATCGATTTCAACACCCATGTTAGATTCCTTGACCCATAAGGAGTCTACCCTATGAAAATAAGAGGTTTAATCGACCTCAAACTCCTCCAAATCACTACCACCAATACTGCCAGAAACGTGTATATATTTTGGTTTTGGTTTCCCGCCAAAATTTAGAATTTGAACGTGAAGGGGTAAGGTTACCCCTTATCTAGTGGTCGCCCCTTATCCGTTGCTGGAGTCCACATAACACTCATCCCTTGGGTTGCATTTATCAACTTTTCGAGCCAATTTCGCCGCAAAAGCTTATTTCTCCAGAAACACCTACAAAGAGATAAAATACCAAAATAAGTACAAAAATGGGTACTAACAATATACACAATAGAGATGAAAATAGACACATAAATGCGTCTATCAGGGGCAGCAAAGTTACATATTAAAGCCTCTACTTAGGGAGGATGGGTACCCAATTTTGGCGTGTCAACTTAGTTCGCGTGATTGTGCGACGGCGATCAAGCAAGATCACGTAAGAGGCGACCATAAGCCCTAACACGCGTTATATTGGGAAAATCCTGGAAAAGTCACTATTTTTCGGGGGAAACAAAAGCCTATCCGTCGGAGGCCACTGATAACGAACCACTCAGAAAATAAGTTCTCCGACATGGGGTGTAAAAACATGAACAGTGTAGTAGAAGGAGTTCCTGGCTTGGATACACTCGGTCCCGAGTAAACCCACCTAGGGTGTAATCTTGTACCCATAAGCCACATAGGCGGAAGGAATCAGATCACGAAAAAAAAATGATTGTCGCATGAATGGATGGGAGGAGCCACTCTGAAATGGTTAGGGTGACCTCCTTGAAGGGGCAACTCAGGGGGAATTAAAGGGACGGCACCCTCCACTAGGGAGCTGAATTATGTCAAAGACGGCAATGTGTTGGGGCTTGTACTCACGGGAGTATCTAAGACCTGGCATACTGTCGCAAATACAACCTGAGGAGGTAACAATACTAACACAGATAAGGCGAGATCGATGGACAATGACTCGCAAGAGCACATGGAACTGAGATTTCGTTGCCCAATATTTAAGACCCTGCCCAAGGCGACCGTAAGTCCTTTAAGTTCTCTATGCGGGGGAAGGGAGTAAAACCTTACTTAGGAGGAAAATAAGACCTAAAAGGTTATGAGAATACAAATCACAAAGAAATGCGAAAGAAAGCGAGGAAATGAAAGATCATGCAGAGGCACGAAGAAGTACTAAGGAGAAATATCCTTAACAAGCTAAGTATCATTGAATTTCAAGAAAAACCTTATTTACTTGCAATATCTAACATATTGACATATTATGATTCACATGAATATTTGGATAATTCGCCCTTCACATGTTAGCATTTCGCATTAATTCTAAAAGATTATCCTTAGCACGATACCCTTTCGCATTCGATACCCACATGATATGCTTATTGCGTTACATCAATTCGCATGAACGGTAGAATAGTTCGTATTAATATAACTTTATGTATTCACACTTAAGAAATTTGCAATCTTATAACGCCTTTAAATACTGCTTATAGTCGCATTAACATTCGCACGATGTATATCATATTAGATTAAGCATAGTATTTAAGGCAATAATCCTCCATTGAAGTAAAGCAGAGGAAAGTATGGGAATGTTAAAATTTACATTCTGCCCACCTCCTTAGTCAGACACCTTAAATACTATAGAATATACCCTCACATAGCCGAGGCACACTTGATAGATCGACATAAGAACACTAACATTATATAAAAGGCATCAGACTTTATATTCTTGTTCTAGTCCCAAACTTCTCAAACACATGAAATAAGATGCAACGAAGAGCCATGTTATGCCCCCCAAGCTTGGAAGCGCCCATAAAATATTCAAACAATGAAAAGATATTCAAGAGAGTACAACTAGAGATCATCCCAGTCATGCGAAGAATTAACAGTCATGCGAAGAATTAACAACTTGGGAGGAGTCTCCAGTTTCGGTTTGCGGAATGTCAAGAATGTCACCCTTAGAAGATGAATCAGGTTCTTGATGGCCAGCCTCCTGATCATTCTTCGCTTCGCCAGCAACCTAAGACGCTTGACGTTCTCCCTGGCCCTCTTCACCAGCAGCTTCATTGACTTCTTCCTCAGAAGAGGTATCCCCCTCAACAGACTTATCCTCGGAACCAGCATCATCCTCATCAGTTACGTCATCCTCGTCATATTGCTCTCCCTCAGAGACCTCTTTTTCATCACTGGATCAAGGATCCACGGGTTAATCTTCAGGCATAAAAACAGGAGGAAAATCTTTGGTAGGAAGCCCGTTTTCTGCAGTAATCAAGTCAGCTGTTTCTCGAGAAACTTGGTTACACTTCCTTTGCGCCTGGCGGTTAGCATTGATAAGAAGGGAATTCTTGCGACGCTTCAACAATGCTTACCTAGCCCCCGCGTTATTCTTGTACTCCTCAGCATCCATTTTCTCCTGAATAAGCTCGTTATTCGCTAACGTAAGCTTGTCAGTAAGATCAATCACTTGTTGCGAAGAAGAACTACTACCGCCCTTGATCATCTCTAGTTCCTGTTGAGATCTCGCAAGTTTCTCCTTAAGATCGTTCACTTCATTTGTCATATTTTTCTCACTCTCTGCGAAAACGAAAGCAACTCAGAATCAGCAAAAATAATTAAGCCAGAAAACCCGAGCGAAGCATAAAATTATATGAACTATAAAAGAAACCTTCTTTATGAAGTATCACAAAGTCTAGTGTTCTTTCATGTTGTTCCTTCAAGCTGACATATTCAGTAGCATTAACCCTATTCTCCTCAATCTCTCCAAGGGCCTTCTCAAAATATTCGTAACCCTCAACCCTAAGGCGGCTACGAATTTTCTCGATAATCTCGCGAAGCTCACGATTTTCGCGTTGACAAACTTGAAGAGCTTTTGCCCCTTCATCAGCAATATTACCCTTATCAATTATTAAAGCCTTTTTTATCCTGCTTTAAATTTTTAACCTCTCATTTTAGAGCACGAACACGAGATCTAAGAGATTCTATAATTGCTAGTGATTTCCTAAAATTGAGCTTGAGATTTCCATACTTTTTCTTAAAACCTTCAACATCATCCTCAACATCATCAGCTAATTCAAAGTCTTCTCTAAGGGAATTAAAATGCTCCAGGAGGACCTCCCTATCTAAGTTCGCAGCAATCACGACGTCAGAAAGACTGAAGACTTCTGCAAGGAATATCACAACCTTCAACTATGAAAGTTGTCTCTAAGAAGACCAAGACCAAAACAATGCGAAAACAAAAGACGGAAAAGTGTAAGTGCGAAAACCTACCGAGAAGTAGGGCATTCTGAGCCTGGGAAGTAATCACCAAATTCGCATTAGCAGAAGACTCCCCCGCAAATTTATCGCGATTTTTTTGGAGCAGAGAAACATTCCCTGTAAATTCGAAACTTCATCCTGAAGAGAGGAAATTTGTTTGGCCTGAGCGCGAACCAAGCCTACCGCCTTGCAATAATCCTCAACCTGAGTGACACTGCGACACATATTCTGAAGAAAAAAAACGAGAATATTAGACAGAACGATATAACCAGTCAAGAAGAGAAATGCGAAAACACTAACTCACCAGATAATCAAGCGCGAGGTGCTGATTTGGAGTGAGCGATGAGGAAAATTCCCGTTCAGACTGATCAGCACCATCAGAAGATTGGGGAGCAAGATTTAGCATCAGCCCACGAATTTGAGAAATACTAGGATCCGATACAGAGAGTTGGGCAAGAGAAGCAATCTTAGAAGTAAAAACCGCAGTGACATCCTTACGGGAAGACGAATCTCCAGATATCATCGCGGCAGGAGAATGAAAGGGCGAACCACTTACCTCCTGTATATCATCAACGCGAAAGCCCTTCCCTTTATCACCACCAGCAACAGAAGATCTCACAGTAGAAGAAGGCTTGGAAGGAAGAACAATCCCGGCTGAGGCAGACTCTTAAGAAGAACCAAAGACGAAGGGATTCACTACATTTATTAAAGGCTTATCTTTCGGCTCGCATTTAGATCTACTCCTAGGATGACTATGGTGTTACTTGATCATCCTCGCCTTTTTGGGTTTACGCGAAACAGGAGAATTCTCGCACTCAACATCTTCCTCAAATTCCTCACTTTCGCCTTCTCTATCTTCATCTTCCTCTTCATCACTCTCAGTTTCTTCATTTTCTAAAACAGACTGTATAAACTAAATACAGTAAGAAAACTGAGGCAATAACACACATTAAGGGGAAAAAAGTATGACTCATCTCTTTAGAACGCGAAGATTTCTTCTCATCTTTCGCCTCATAGAATTTCTTCCTCTTTTTGTCTACAACAACCTTTGCTTTCCTATCAAGAGAAGTAGCCTCTTTCTTCATATAGCAGTCAGGAAAAATAGCAAAGGATTAAAGGGCGACCACGAAACAAAAACAATACAACTACGGGGCAATAAATGGAAAAGATCAGATACTTCTCTCGCTCTCTTAGGCCAGTTAAACTTCCAGGGACAATATGCAAGCACGGCAGGTAGTGTTCCCGCCTTAATGAGTGAAGCATCGGGACCAGCACGAGAACGTCCGTTAGGATCAAGACCCCACAAGAGAGGACCTTCAACAACAAGATAATACTTTATCCAGCTGGGATCACTAGAAAGACGAATATAATCGTTACTCTTACTGTATTGATCAACATCTTCCATGAGTTTCTTTTCGCCCACTTCCAACTTGGCTCTGTTCAGGAGAACACTCCATCGTAAACCATCCTTGGTAACACAGTGCACCACATACTTCTTGAAGAAAGATTGAACGGTGAAGTCAGCAGGATTATAAGGTTTCGCTTTATATGGACATAGAGACTTCCCCACATCAGTAGCACGAAGTGAAAATTCATGGATAATATGAATCGCATCACCGCTTAACTGATAGACCGTTCGATCAATCTTCGCAAGAAATTGGTAAAACAGAGGAATCTCAGGATTGAAGAGAGTAAGAGGAAGTCCCGCCTTCAGCTGACCAAGCGCGATAGGCATGCGATTCGCGCTCCATGTTTCTCCCAGAATCTGCTCCTCGTTAAGAAGAGCAGCAGATCCTTTGGAACAATAAGCGTGAAACCTCCATCTTTAAGCGCTGCCTGGAAGTTTTAAAGAATATCTGCCGACTTCTTGTTAGACTTGGACTTCGGACTGTGATATGATTTTGAAGTTGTAGTAAAAATGATTCGAACTCTAAGACTTGTGAAGATTCGAGTTTTTAAATTTAATAAAAATATACAATAATATTACAAATGGTGCAAGAGGTACTGGGACTAAGGATTTAGCCAATCCTAATAACATAAGGTTCACTTATTTATTCTCAACAATTTTAGCTCAAGAAATATAAACATGGACTCTATTTTTGCCAAGGTAGATTCTCAAAACATTAGATGTAAAAGTTAAGCATGGGACAACAAATCACCTAAGCTAAGCATGACCCATCTAATCAAATGACAACTAATTAAATCAAATCATATTTCAATTAATATTAGTGCAAAAGTCATAAAAAAGAATAAAATAAATTTACCCATGTATGAAGTTCGGCCTCCTCCGTTGTCCCAGTGTTGGGGTTTAGCTCCTCATATTATAGACACGCTCAAAATTCATCTTTATTAATGCTCAAAAGTGTTTTATAATTGATGAAAAGGAGAAAAAATGGTGAAAATCGGGTTTTGATACAATTATATTTGTTACAAACCTTTGTTACAAAGAACGATAATTGTAAAGTGCTGTTGTTATTGTAGCATATAAGACTATCCTCGCACTGTCGTGTCCACTATAGCAGTTACGATTGTTCTTTGGGGTCTTATGTTCTTCGTGTTCTTCTTCCCTGCACCAGCAGAAAACGGCAGCAGGAAGCTTGTTGTTCGTCTTGATTTCTCACTCCTCATCCCTCCTAAAGTCCCCAAACTCTCGACACCCCGTCCTTGTACCTGGAGAAATCTATTTATACTCCTAATCCTCATTTAATCAGGCCATATCTCCAAAAATAATCTTCATTTATCAATATTATTCTCCACGGCAAAAATTTCCATTTTTTGATCTTCCACGCGCATGCAGTACACGTTTAAATTTCTCACAACTCGTGTAAGCTCATGTTTTTCCTCCAACTCCCTGTTTGGATTAAACCAAGTTATCCAGCCAAATTTGATCGATAAAATCACCCATACTAGCTTTCTATAGTCATATCACGTCTACCCACTAAGTTTCAGGGATTGAATCTCACTAAATCACGTCCAAACATCCGATCGAAATTATGTTGTTAATGAAAATATTTTCCCGCCAAAATTCATTTTTTGAATTTGAGAAGAAGATGCCCCCCCCCCTAATCCTGCACGGGTGTCCCTTTAGCACTTGTCTTATAGGGTGCAAATAGTAATTTTTGGGCATAGATAGTAATTTTTCCGGGGTTCCTCCTACACAATTTTGGGGAGCTTCCGATGCATTTCTGGGGTGACTTTATTACTCTATTCTGGAGTGTAAAACACCACTTTTCGAGCCAATTTTGCCGCAAGAGCTTATTCCCTAGAAAAGACTTAAAACAACTTTATTAGAAATAAAATGAGTCCTAGATAATGTAGTTATGGGTGAAAAAGTGTTCACACTTACGTGCTTATCAGACTGCATGTTCAGTATGGGAATACTAAAAAAACAAAACCAGAAGCTTGAAAAACAACATCAATGACAGAAGTAAAATTTACAGAATTTATGATCATATTACAGAAGTACAAAATTAAAAAGGCTAAGGCAAGAGTAACATACCATGAAGATGATGTAGCAACAGTAGCATGAACAGACATGTCTTGATCTGCCATGAAATAGATTCAAAATTGAAGAACTTGAAAGAAAAAGAAAAGAGTTTTAAAGGAGAAGAAGATGAACAGAAGGAAAGGACGGTAGAAAATAAAATATATTTTTTTCTTTTACCTCTCTCCTCGATATTTATCCGAAGAAAAGCAGTATAGACGTGCCGCTTGAAAAGGAAAAAACTGTCAACACATGTAGAAGTTACGTGGAAATTACGGAAGTGTGTCGGATAAGAAAGAGAAAACGAAAACACAGGACTGACGCAAAGTTTGACTGGAATTCTCGCATTATTCCACTTGCATAAGAATAACACGAAAAGAGGAAAAATGTAGGGGAGAAATATCGTACAAGATAAAGATGTAACTTCGCTCTAATCAAAACAACCTTAAGCACGAAGATACAACAATTATCAAGAAGTAAGGCGAAGAGTAAATATGCGATAGTAGAAGGAGAGCGCGAAGAGCAGTAAGGAGACCATCAATAGAGGAAGCACGAAGTGACAAGCAGCAGTGCGACAGACATAGACAACTCTCAAAATCCTGGCGAATAAGACAAACTGAAATAGAATCAGTCAACTGAGATCTTGCACTTGAACTATGGTTGTCTTCTATTGATTTATCTTCCGATATAAGGACTCAAAAATGATAGAGAGAGAGAGAGAGAGATCAGTTGAGATAGATAAGATAAGGAAGTTATCAGAGAGAAATGAAATAGGTCATTAGAACTTAACCTTCATCTCGTATTTCTCCATTGTTGTATACAATATCAGTTTGAATCCATTATAAGAGTCATATACATTCGATATAAAGAGTTTGAGAAGATCACATTAGTTTAAAAGTAGTGAATAATATCATTAATGTTTGAGTTGATCAATATGACTTAAGCTTTGTGTTCTTATCATTACAAATGGTGTAGTTGTGGGATTTTCCGCAATACAACATAAGTTTTTAACTCCGGTTTTGGTTTGGTTTTGAGTGTCGAAAAGAGATTACATAAAAGCACAATTTAGTTTGATAGTTCTTGATTGTTTGAAGTGATGCATAATAACAATCTTCGGATAAGAGTTGCATTGGTGTAGGATGTTGGTTTCGAAAGTCGAAAGACCTTCGGTCAATGCTTTCCACAAGAAAAGTTGTATTTTTTATGGACATGAGAATGTCCATAGGAACTGAGATGGAGGTAAAGGTATCCGATGCAATTGATTGATGTTTTTAGTCATGCTCTTGTATCTTGATGTTGCGGTTAACTACCCCAAGTGATATGTGTGTACTCCTTTGTTTTTCGGCTCGATCCATAAATTCAAATGGGTCTTCATCTTGGAACAAATCTTGAAGTATAATCTGATCTCTGCCCTTGAAAGATTAGTGCTAATAAGGCTATTACAAAGGTTACTAAAAACTAAAAGAAAGATACAAGACGAATTACAGACTTAGCCTAGACTAAACTAGATAACTAACTAGATAACTTTTAAAAGAGGAGGAACAACTATGCTGAGAAATAAAATACAATGACACAAACAAAAACTTTCGAGGAAAGGTGCCGAATTCATCGACCCTTTCGTATATCAAGTAAGTTGTGTGCTTGCTGCTCTGATACAAGATAAAGATGTAGCTGCGATACATTCTTGGAATTGTTCCATCATGAGGAGAAGTTGATTATGCTGCTTGATGTGATAGGTCTCAGAAATCACCAGTAATACGCCAAGGTTGGCAAATAACAATTCAGAATAAGGAGGTTGAATTTATACCCAAATATGAGGACTGCCAAAACTGGCTAAGGTGTGAAGTGGATTTTATGGGTATTCTGATTCTTGGTGGAGAAGTGATATTATGCTGCAAAATGCAAATCGAAAAGCAAATTTTTTTATTTTTTATTTTTTTTAGAAGATCATGGCAAACCTCAAAGCTGTTATCCCTTTGACTCAATAGGAAAAACCCATATCATGAAAAACCTCTAAAGAGACTCAATCCCGAGAAGAGAAAACAAATCTGGATTCGAGGAAAGGGATACTAACACAATCAAACCTTCTCAAGAAAACTAAATTCAACACCATTGACAATAAAATGAACCCAACATGATTTAACAACACCGTCCAAAGACACAAGGAAAGAAAATTAAAAAAATCTTGAGACGGATACCACCAACAATACTAAAACAATACTGTAAGATGGGGCTACACTGGTGGTATGAAAATTGCCTTTCAACATTCACAAATAAGATCAGAAAGAAAAATAAAAGGTAATAGGGTTTTTGATCAAATTTTAGATAGTGGTAAGAAATGAGGTTTTCGTTCACTCGGATTTGTAGAGATTAAAGTTTTTAAAAATACTAAATAAATATATACAAAGATATTTAACAATGGGCGAGAGGTACTGGAACTAAGGATTCGGCCAATTTTCATAACATAAGGTTCAATTATTTATTCTCAACAATTTTAGCTCAAGAAATGTAAACATGGACTCTTATTTTTGCCAAGGTAGATTCTAAAAAAATTAGTTATAAATCGTAAGCATGGGACATCAAACATCTAAGCAAGCATGACCCATATAATAAAATAATAACTAATTAATCAAAATCATATTTCAATTAATATTAGTGCAAAAGTCATAAAATAAATAAAATAAATTTACCCATGTATGAAGTTCGGCCTCCTCCGTCGTCCCAGTGTTGGGGTTCAACTCATCATGTCGAAAACACACTCAAAATATGTATTCATGGCTCAAAAAGTGTTTACAAGAAGAAAAAATAATGAAACAGGAAATCTGCAACAGCACAGGTGCGTTACAGACCGACTGTTTCAACTCTCAACTGTTATGATGAAGATAATCGTTACAAATCTGAAGATAAATGTTGCAGAAGAGGTTGAAGAAACTGTTACAATGAAGATAAATGTTGCAAACCAGTTGAAGAAACTGTTACAACGAAGATAAATGTTGCAAACCAGTTGAAGAAACTGTTACAACCAGTTGAAGAAACCGTCGCTGTTTCCCGGTTCTTCACGAGCAGCTGCAGCAGCAACAACAGAGTTCTGAAAACTCTTGATTCACGCCTCCTGAGCTCTCCTCTCGACCCCAAACTCTCGACACCCCTTCTATATGACCTGTGTAATCTATTTATACCCAAAAGATGCAATGAATATCCTCCATAACTTCAAAAAATCTTCTCTTTATTATTTTTATTCTCACGGCAATAATTTCCATTTTTTGATCTTCCACGCGCATGCAGCTGTATTTCTTTCATTCTATACCTTTTTCACGCTCCAGGATATCTATTGAGCCTTCCAAACACGTGCAGTACACGTTTAAATTTCTCACAACTCGTGCAAGCTCATGTTTTTCCTCCAACTCCCTGTTTGGATTAAAACAAGTTATCCAGCCAAATTTGATCGATAAAATCACCCATACTGGCTTTCTATAGTCATATCACGTCTACCCACTAAGTTTCAGGGATTGAATCTCACTAAATCACGTCCAAACATCCGATTGAAATTCTGCCAGTGAAAGGGAATATTTTCCCGCCAAAAATATTTTTTTGAATTTGAGAAGAACATATCCTCCCCCTAATCCTGCACGGGTGTCTCTTTAGCACTTGTCTTATGGGGTGCAAATAGTAATTTTTGGGCGTAGATAGTAATTTTTCCAGGGTTCCTCCGACACATTTTTGGGGTGCTTCCGGTGCATTTCTGGGGTGCCTTTAGTACTCTATCTTGGGGTGTAAAACACCACTTTTCGAGCCAATTTCGCCGCAAGAGCTTATTTCTCTAAAAATACCTACAAAGACATAAAATAACAAAATAAATACAAAATCGAACACTAAAAATATATACAATTGAGACATATTAGACACAATAATGCGTCTATTAGTTTTAAAGGCCCAAAGTAAGGATAAGCCGAAAGCTGGATTTAGAAGATTAAAGAAAAGACATAGGCTAAATCCAGACTACATGCATAAAATCCATGAATGATGATAAATCAGAATACCCACAGGTCCCACACCCAAAATCACAATAGGAAGTTACTGGTAACAAAATAATAGCCTAAAGGAATTTTCATCTATTAAACAGATGATGAGATGGAGTAGGTGCCACTTTGTAAAAGAAATACCTCATATAATTGTGCGAAGGAAAAGGTTGTTGGATCCGGAACCCATGTCGGAGAGGATGTTGATGAAGAACGAAATTTTTTCAGAATAAATACCCAGTCCTATTAAGCAGCAGCACATGACGATATAGGATCAGATCTCCAATAAATAGATGGGGTATCAGAATAAAAGCAAGTAAGCGACCTAGGTGACGTTGAAGGGACGATGAATTGTGGATTTAGCCGACGGTGATTGCTAAATCCATGGCAGATGGTATTAGGGATTTTTTGATGATGCCGGTGAAGATTAAAAAAGAGGATTGGGGGTTAGCTTTCTCTTTTTCTTCCTCTAGACAATTTGTATTGATAGAACCTAAGCTAAATTAAAAGATTCAATATGTTACTTCCCAGATCTAATAAGATCTGAGCAGTTAAAGGTTTGCCTGAAAAAAAATTCTCTCCCCGGAAATCGCTTGTTTTTAGAGAGGAGAGAGAATTTTTGTTGAAAAGTCGGGTCATACTACCCTGATGTCTCTCTCTCTCGGAACCACTTGGTGTTATGTCCAAATTTTTATGTTGAAGTTGAATTACAAAATGGAAATTTTTCTAATATATACACCCATCTGATAATGCATTTACAAAAGTACACTCTTTTATAGATATTTTTAAAATACACCCAAACCAAAACCAGAACCAAAGCAATTTGTCCCAGAACAAGTCAAGGGTAGGCTAGAGATTATTTCGTAAAGAATTATACCATAAAAGTGTGGCAAAGAGTTTTTACGTCGTCTTGCCTTCCTAGAAGGAACTTGCACAAAAACAAGATAAAATCCTTGGCACATTCCGTGCCTCGTTCGTTTCTGGTATAGAGGGTGCAGTAGTCATCACTTCAATGGGATTATGCATTCCCGACCATTAAAGCAATGTATCCCAGATAACGGAAGGATTCTTTCCTTGGTACAATCTTCCCGTCAAGCAAGACTTCTCTAGCATCATGCCTGGTGTCGTCGAAATCGCACCTAAGATACTCTGTCTTGGTCCTACTGAGTCTGAAGCCCGCCGATTCCAGAGTTTGCCGCAACCACTCTAGTTTATCCTTTACCTCTTTCTTTGATTCCCCAATTAGCGCTAGATCATCTGCGAAGAGCATACACCAAGGAATGTCACCCTGTATGTCCCGCGTAACTTGGTCTATTACTAGCGCAAATAGATAAGGACTCATGGATGATCCCTGGTGTAGTCCTTTCTTGATAGGGAAGTCGTTCGATACTCTATCGCACGTCCGGACACCTGTGATTGCTCTCTCATACATATCCTTGATTAATGTTATGTACTTCGGGGATACCTTCTTATGTTCGAGCGCCCACCACATTACCTTGCGTGGGAATTTATGGTAGGCGTTCTCGAGGTCAATGAATACCATGTGTAGGTCTCGCTTTTGTTCCCGGTAGCGTTCCATTAGTTGTTTAACCAGTAAAATCGCTCACGTAGTCGATCTTCCAGGCATAAGTCCAAATTGATTTGTCGTTACGCAAGTTTCCCCTCGAAGCCGACGATCAATGACGCGTTCCCAAAGCTTCATTGTGTGTCTCATTAGTTTGATGCCCCTGTAGTTCATAAAACTCTGGATATCCCCTTTATTTTTAAAGATCGGGACGATTAAGCTTCTTCGCCATTCATCTGGTATTTGGTTTGACTGTCTTTTATTTCACTTTCAAGGATGGTACGGATGGCCTCCTCGGGCGGATCCACAGGTTTCCCAGAGCCCACAAGATTGACCGATGGATTGTCGCCTCCTGCATTAAAAAGTTCATCGAAATATTCCTTCCGGCGTATCTTTATCTCCGCGTTTCCACCAAAACTTGACCGTGTGCTTCAAAAAAAAAACAACTTTAATGTATTTTTAAAATACACACATGATCCATCAAAATGTTGAGGCCCACCATATCATTTTAGATGATATCTAACCGTACATATATAGTTTTAATCAACGATACAGATTAATTCTAAATATCAAATTTACCAATGCGTCCTTAAGGTGGAAACAAAAGGGTTACGAGGAAACTAGGGTTTTACTTTTTCCCTTCGTTTCTTTTCGTCTCCCCAATTCTGCAACAAAAGGGAGATCAAAGTAAAAGGTACTGTCTTGGTTTGATTATAAAGTTTCAACTTGTAAGTCTGAGAGCAACAAAATGAAGAACAATATATGCTAAATGGGAGTGCCAGCTTTACCGGTGACGGTGCCAATCTAGAGATTGTGTTGTTTTTATATGGATAGGGTACGGAACTGTCCAAATCCGAATCATTCGTCCGAAGTGGGGACGCGTATAATATGAACGCGCCGAATAATCCATGAATTATTAGCGAATCCGATTAGTTCACTACTTAGATTCGGGTAGTGACTCAGCCGAGTCAGTACCAGTCCATTGTGTTAATCCACGTGACGATTAATTCGCAACTTAGATTCGGGTTGTGACTCAGCCGAGTCAGTTCCGACCCACTGTGTCAATCCAACGGTTGAAATATAGCCTAATCCAACGGTTGAAATTCTCAAAAATTAGTTTTTTCTACGCTGTTAAAAATTAGGGTTTTTCTAAACGTAAACAGATTTATTAAAATCATGTTTTGGAGATTGCATCATATCTCGATTTGATTGAAATTTTAACAAAGTAATTAATACCTAATCAGGTTGAACATATTAAAATTTCATGAAAATCTAACGGTGAAATATCTATGTGTTATGATCATACGTTTGTGGAACCCTAATATATACTATGAAAACAAAAATATCTTCGCTCAAAAGAAATACCTGGTAACGCATCCATGATGATAAACAAATAGGATCAGAACCACGCTAATCTTCAAGAAATAATCCATAACCAATCTTGAATGAAGAAAAAAAAAAAGCCAGTTGGTAGAGTCGTGCTTGATAACGTGTTAGAAAGTAAAGAGACAAAGAGAGGTTTCTATTGATTAGGATAATGGGGTTACATGGATACAATATCCTTTATATACATGTAAAGGTAAACTCTAGGTAACTAGATGGACCGCACATCCATGGGCCGAAGGTCCTGTAACAGAATTTCGAATTTTCGAAAAACTATCCGTTGGCGTTTTTGTTACAACTGCCAGCGTGCGTAGAAAGCACGCCGTGTTTAAGCTTCAAATGCCTGCGGTTGTGGTTCCAATGCCCAGTTTGAGCTACAAACGCTGGCGATTGTTCTTTGACCTGGCGCTTGATGATCAACCGCCCACTTCTTTTCCCATAATAGAGAAACGTGTTTGGCCATCCACCTGGCTCAACAAAAAATTGGATTTGTTCATTCCCATAGGAATTGCCCTAAGCCTCAAAATTGCGGAATATGTTGCCAAGGTCCAAGGCGTTAAGCCATCCTTTATAATTCGATATCCTCATGGGCATGTAAACTACCGTTTGTTTTGTTGAAATGAATAGGACAAAATGTATGCCTCATGGCAAGTCCCAAGGCCAAGTGGTAATGGCCAAGCCAAAGGAATATGAGTCCACAAGCCTCTATGGGCCTCTAGGATGGGATAGAAACATTTTTTGTTTAGCCGCAACAGTGTTGTTCCAAGCAGGGGATTTTCTACCAGAACTCCATCAAATCCTAACTTGAAGAACACAATTTAATAATGCACCAATCAATGATCCCATGCATCTTCTTCCATAAAACTTGAATGGTCATCACAGTAAATACGGTGTGGGTCCAAAATCACCAGTAAATGATATACCACCAAAACAAAAATCAAAAGTAAATAAGTCTCCACCACCAAACACAGATAATAACAAATGACAAGAACCTAAAAGCTGCCTACAACTAGAACACGCACTTATGATCTTAGCTGCTGCAACTATCATTAAGTCGCTATTATTTCCTCTGAAATTCATTAGCTATTGGCCCATGTCCTAGAAGAATACAAGGAAAGGTGTAAGCATAGTCAGTGCAAGTGCAGGTGCAGCTGTAAACCATGTGATAGACTGTATTCCAACCAATATGATAGTAATGCAATTCCTGGCCTACAAAGACTAAAAAGAGCTACAAACAATATTTAAAGAACAAGTAGGGATCTGTCAACTGCAACAAGCAAGAGAACTGGGTTTTATGGGAATTCATTTATTGGATAAATTTAGTTTGCACCAGGTTGCATTCACTATGAATTTATGTTTTGTTTCAATACACATAATGAGTCCAACAACCTGGAACCACTCCATCCTAGCCAAGCACTGTTGCATGTCATCTGGAACTTTAGTGGGATTGTAAGTCTAGGACCATCAAATGAAAGGTGCAAGCATTGTCCTTGGTCAGTGAAGTCCAACCCAGGCACATATAATGTCTCTTAATCAAGTTTCAGTTCAAAACAGGTAAAGGTGCATCTTTCCGGCTAGGAGTCCATATCAGGATCACTCACTTGGTGGTTTTGAAACTCAAATCAAATTATAGTTTCTGGTATAATTCATTCTATTATTATTCAAAGGATTTCACCACCACCATCCATTAAGTTATCAAATGCAAAGTTATCTTTTCTGGCTTTAAAAATAATGAAGTTTTCAAATGCCAAAAATGAAAAAGCGTTCCTGCTCAGTGTTTTGCCAATCTAAGTAAGTTTTGGAACTTATCGAGATTCGGTCTTAGCAAAAATCAAATACTACCAGAAGAATAAAGGAAAGGCGTGTAAGCATAATCAGTGCAGCTTCCTGTAAGGCACATGGTTTTACAAAAGGAAAAATGAAAAGTAAAACCAAATCCCAATATGGACTGTAAGACTGTATCGCAAACATATGCAGCTTGTGGCATTCACTGCTTATTATCATCAAATAACAAATTACAGTACAGCTTAATGGAGCACTTTGAATATCCAAATTTGCCTATCCAGACTGATCAGCATTACCATACCCCTATACATAGTAATGTAATAACCAGCTGTCCACGCCTGCAAAGCCTAAGCGCAACTAAAGAGCAATATTAAAGAACAAGTACAGTTTTGTCACTTGCTTCAACTCATTTAATGGATGGATTTACGTTTTGCTATGCAATCAATTAAGCTAAATAAATACTTTTTTTCAAGATGCTAAATAAATATTTTGTTCTTGTTTTAATGCATGGTGGAAGGAAGTAAATTCTACCATTAAGGATTTAAATTTTCACACCAACATCCGGCTCCGGCTAGAAAATGAAACGGTTTTGGATTTTCGGCATGTAACAAGTAACAACAAAAGGATCAACTTGAGTCCAACCACTCCTTCCTAAATATCCTGCATAGACTACTCAAGCTCTGTTGCATGTAATCTGGAACTTAGTGGGATTGTAAGACTAAGACCTTCTTAGGAAAGGTGCAAGTCCAAGCCAGGCACATACAGTGTCTCTTAATTAAGTTTCAGTTTAAAACAAGTAAAGGTGAGTCTTTCAGCTGGGAATCATATCAGCACCACGGTGGTCTCAAACCTCAAATCAAATTATTATAGTTTCTGGCATTCATTTTATTATGATCAAAAAATTACAAATATTTACAACTAAGTGGAGATTAAATCTCTGACCAAATTACAACTCAAGACAAATTTCTGGCCTTTCCAGCACAGTGGAAAACAATGGACATTCCAATTCCATAGAGGTTACATATGGATTTGATAACCCTCATGGAACACAGACAATTAAATTTCAGTTAATAAGCCTCAGAATTGCAGAATATGTCACCAAGGCGTTCTTTATGATTCAAACTACAGTTCGTTTAAAAAGAAGATGCTAAAATGCATGTCTAATGGCCAATCCCAAGAGGTAATGGCCAAAACGCAATGGAATATGAGACCACTTGAAAATGGAGATCCTTCGACCAATCTAAACTAGTTTGCTCCAATCTATGAAGGAGAGAATTTTTGCCAAATCTCCACCATATAACTAAACAACAGATGACTAAACAATGAAGATAAACTAGAAACATACCCATTAAAATGAGAGAAATATCATTATGCACAGTGAATACAAGCATGAAATTACCATAACTTGAAATCCTGATATATGCTGCTGCTGCTTTGTTGAGTTTGTTCATACTCACAGAGCATGATGATATCTACTCTCATTTAGTTTGGTAGTCTTTAATTTCTAGAGATATCTTCATATTTCACATACAAGACTCTACAACACTTAACCATGACCCAGTAAAGTCAAGCACATATTCAGACTTCTTAGATATTCAAGTTCAAAGCAAACTAAACAATCAGATAAACTAGAAACATATTCAGTAAGATGGGAGGATAATCATTTTGATCAGTGAATACAAACATGAAATTACTTCAAATCTTGATCTACACTGCTGCTGCTGAGTTTGTTCATACTCACAGAACAAAATGATATATCCACTCATCTAATCTGGTACTATTTTCCAGTGATATCATCATCTTGTATATGCAAGACATAAACAATCATTAACAGTAAAACTCTTAATCATTGATCAGATAAACTAGAAGAAAAAGAAAACCAAAGAGATGGGAAGAAAATCATTGCGCACGGTGAATATAAACATCAAATCACAGTAGTCTCTTCACCAATCCTGATCTAAACAAAGCCTTATTTGCACGTACTCACAACGCACAATGATTTTTCTTCTCATCTAATTTGGTGCTTATCTTTTTTTTTCTTTCCAGTAATATCATTTTACAAACACTAATTATGAAATTAAACAAAATAAAACATACAAATGCCTCAGATAATCACCGGAAGTTAAACATCAAGTGTTTCAGACGGTAATTCCAAATAAAATTGTTCGGCAACATCTATACAAGATTATACTAAAGAAAAATGACGTGATCATACAAAATTACTCTGTAAATAAATGGGTTTTCAAATCAGTAACCAGATTCATGTCAGATTTATACAACATATAATCAGAATTACACAGACTGGTGTCTACAAGAAGCTAATCTAAGAGATTGAACTGAAAATGATACAAAAATTCAACGAAAACAGATCAAAATTGAATCAGATGAAAACAAATAAAGATGAGTATGAACTGAACCATGATGAAAGCCTAACTAAAAAGTATAGAGATAGAATGAAAAAGAGATTTGATATAAGTTTCTGAAGATTGGAGGAAAAGAGAGTCTGGATTGGAGTTTATATTGATAGAAGAAAATAAGGAGATTTATAAAGAAACCTATTACAGGGGCTTCACGTTCCAATAGAGGGGATTCATATGGATTCCTAGTAACTAAAAAATTGGTTATGGGATGTCTCAATGCAATAGCAAATGTCTAAGTTACCCTCCATCTAACTTAAACACCTAAAAACTAAAATCAAAACCTAATTCTAATTTAAAAATCTACTCCTCTTCTCACATGGTGTTTTGAGAAGCCTCTACATCACCGGTATAATCAGGCAAACCAAGATCATAAATTTCAAACGTGTGAATAAAAAAATAGATTGAAAGGAATGATTTGTGTGAGAGTTCGACAAAACCAATTTTAATTTGTTGTTATTGTGTTTGAAATAGTCCAAACTCATTCCAACTAATGCGAAAAATAGGGTTGCAGAGGTATAATTGGCTAAACTCCTGAGTCTGTTACGGTTAGGAATTAAAGAACTCCTAACCGTAAAATCTGTTAGATATTTTGAGATTTAGTGTGAGCTTACGGTTAGGTTTTATAGCCATAATGATTTTACGGTTGGATTCGATAATGATAAAACCTAACCGTAAGTAATCATGGATTCCTTTATTTTTACAAATCCCTTTACGGTTAGATTTAGGGTTTTCAAACCAACCGTAAACAATTTAGGTTAGGTACGATATTGATTATCCTAACCGTAAATTACTTGGTTTTATCTATATCCTAAATGGACTGTAGGCATTCGCAGGTAAGCTTCGTATATCTTTCTTTGAAACTAGTGCCAAAGATTCCATGGCTGTCCAACTGGATGTCGTCGGTTGTTAATTCATTCTGGATTCTCTGCAAACTGCTGAATCTCATATTTTGATCTTCTCCTTTTTAGTCTACTCGTTTTTCAACATCAAAATATCATTAGATTATCAACTAACGTGGTAATGCTAATCCTCCACGTCCTTTCTTTCGCAGAAATGGAAACCAGCAGCCAACCTCTAATAAGAAAGTGGCAAAAACTCTTCAAATGAAGGGGCTGACTATTCAGCCGAAAAGAAATGCGGTGGTTAGCTGATGTTTTATCCCTGCTACACGATATTTGTATGTAAATCCTTGCAAAGTCACCAAAGTTTTGGGCATTAGAAATGCCTTCAGGATCTACAAGGGAAAAATAAAAAAGTGAGCGTCTCCATTGATTGAATAATAGAATAGGAAGGCATTTGTTAATGAAACTGAAACAATGTGGATCATAAATATTTATCACAATGCCAGAAACACTGTACCATGATTGAAAAATGTAGAAATATATTTACCAAGAATAAAGTTTACACTACATGTTTGCTTAATTTTCAGTGTAGTTACTCTAGTGATGCAACAAAAATGATCAAGGGTCATACTGATACCTGCAAAAACTTAGACCAGATGCCCTCTTAATAGACCTTAGAACTTCCTTCCTCAAACTGCCGATTGTTATGACAATGACCATCTTCGTTAATTTCCATTCTAAACAGCAGGGAAGAATTTAACTCAGGCGGAGGAAACAATAACTTAAGCCGAAAAGCATCAGCTCCATTCAAGAAATACCAGAAGAGCCTTTTTTCCCTGATAAACCAAAGACGACCATACAACGCAAGTGCTCCCTTGTTTGACACTTCTGCTTCTAGTGTTACCTGTACATATAAATTTCATAGTTAAGCTCAACGATTGGCATTCTCTTCTAGTGTTACCTGTACTTTTATTTTATCATTGTATCACTCTGCAAAATAGATAAAATGAGCAACATAAGTGATGAAAACAATTATAAGATACATAAGGCTCATCTAGTATATGACCTAAGTAGCTACATATACGGTTAGGTTTTATCAAAGCCAAACCCAACCGCAAGACTATTACGGCTAGAACACTTAACCGTAATTCATGTCCGATCAAATATATAACAAATTTATGGTTAGAAATCTTTAATTCCTGACCATAACAAACTCAGAGAATGAGTTACGGTTAGGAAGTGAAGAACTCCCCACCGTAACTACCACTGCAACTCTATTTTTTACACAAATTAGAATGAATTTAATTTATTTTAAACACAATAACAACAAATAAGGATTTACCCATCTCAAATTTCTCACTTAATTCACTCGTTTTGGTCGGGTGAATCAAACTCTAGGGTTTTTCAAAACAATAACTTTTTTCTTCTTTCTTTACTTCTACTTCTCTTCCCTAAAATAAAAATAAAATAAAAAACCCAAAAGCGTAATCTATTTTTGTATCTCATAATCATAAATGAAACATTAATCGTAATCTAATAAGATTAGCTAATCTAATAAGCATAATACTACTTATTAGAATAGGGGCAAATGGGCCATTATTAAAATATTTTAGATAAGGGATTTTTGGAATTACTAATGGGTGACCCATTTTTGTCCTATTGGTGAAGCCCCTCTATTGGAATGTGAAGCCCCAATAATAGGTTTCTTTATAAAGGCATAGAGGTGTTCGATGAGCATAAGAAGACAAAAACCAAAATAATATTTTATGGTGACAATTCTGAATGAGATAGATTTTTTTTGTTTATAAAAAAAAGCCAGAAACTTTCACTCGATTGCTAAAGGCAGTGACTAAATACAACCCGCATTTTGATTAAATATAACCGGAATTCACTTTTAGATTTTTTTCATACTTTTCACTCTGAAAATAGCTAAATACAACTCTATGAAGTCAAGGGACTCAAGTCAAAACTTAAAAAAAATAACTACCTACCGATTTAATTGGCATTTTATCTAGGGTTTCGTCTTCGCTATTACTTAAACCTTTTCTCAAAACCTAGTTTAACAATTTTCTGATTTAGGCACCGTAATTAGACCTATCGTTATGCTAAGTTTCATTCCTACACAAACTTACTTTGTCGTAACTTGAATCCAATCCCCACTTCTAAGACCAATGCTGCAATATCCACCATTGCTGTTGGTGTAGTACTTGAAGGAGAAGATATAACAGACCTTATCACCCTTGATGGTAGGAAATTTCACTGTGTTTTCCATTTCTCCTCCTGGTTGTCTCGAACCAACTTGAACAGTTTGTGGCAAGGTATTTCTTCAACCAACCGTCTGTACAATAACTAGTGGTTTTTATAAGAACCAAATCATTTGATCAAATTAATATTGCACCCAAAACCGAATGTGGTTTAGCCCAGTAGTTCGACAATTCAAGTTTTATATTAACATTATTAATCTGTTAGAAATATTATGGGGTTTAATTCTCTGTCTTATTTTCTTTTATTGGAGAGCATGAAACGGTTTTTGGAGAACAAGGATTTTGGGATTCTCAGTCGATTCTTCGAATGACTTACACCATGAAAAAGAAGCCAGTAGAAAATCATGATGGTGATTTCCTCTGTCTTCTCTCCCGAATAAGGAAGAAATGCTAAAAGTTTAGATTAGATTTCGTAAGGTTGGAGAAATAGTCAACGGTGGGTTGTATATAGCAAAATTGTTAAAAGTGATGCCAGTTGTATTTAAAAAATTACATTTTTTTGTGGGTTACATCTAGTCAAGATTGCGTTTAACCCAAACGTGGGTTGCATTTAGTCACTGCCTTGCTAAATGGGAGTGTCAGCTTTACCGGTGACGGTGCCAATCTAGATATTCAATCATCAAGATTGTGTTGTTTATATATGGATAGGTACCGAACTGTCCAAATCCGATTCATTCGTCCGAAGTGGGTACGCGTATTATATGAACACGTCGAATATCCGTGAATTATTAGCGAATCCAATTAATTCGCCATTTAGATTCGGGTAGTGACTCAGCCGAGTCAGTACCGGTAATGGGAGTGCCAGCTTCACCGGTGACGGTGCCAATCTATAGATTCAATCATCAAGATTGTGTCATTTTTATATGGATAGGTACCGAACTGTCCAAATCCGATTCATTCGTCCGAAGTGGGTACGCGTATAATATGAACACGCCGAATAATCCGTGAATTATTAGCGAATCCGATTAATTCGCTACTTAGATTTCGGTAGTGACTCAGCCGAGTCAGTACCAATCAACTATGTTAATCCACAGGACGATTAATTCGCCACTTAGATTCGGGTAGTGACTCAGCCGAGTCAGTTCCAGCCCACTGTGTTAATCCACCGACTGTTTATAAGAAAAAATAAGACTCAGCCGAGTCAGTACCGGTCCATTGTGTTAATCCACAGGTTGATTAATTCGCCACTTAGACTTGGGTAGTGACTTATAAGGCTGCACAAATAACCCGGTGTACTGGACTAGAACCGGAAAAAAAAGAACCGAAACCGGGGGAGGAGGTACGGGGAACGAGAATGGAAATGAGAACCGGTGGAGGATGGGTACGGGGACCGGTTCTCAGCAAATTCCCGGTCTGTACCGGACCCAGAAACCCGGTTCATCTTGGCTTTATTCTAATATATATCCTAGCCGTCCAACTAAAGCTATATCTAATCCTAACGATCATTTTAGGTCAAGATATTTTCACTTCTTCTTTCCTCCTCCTTCTCCACCGCCGAAGAGAACAACAAATACCCATGATGATAAAACAATTCATAGGTTTAGTAAATCGAGAAAGAGAAGAGGTGGTGTTGTTTATGTTAATCGTAGATGAAGAAGATGAGAAGACTCGAATTGAAGCCTGTAGATGGGGTTTGCAATAGATCTGTGAATTGAGAAAGAGAAGATATTGTTCATGTTAGTTTTCATGGGTATCAGGTTGTCTCTGGATTTTCAATGAGAAGATACTGGATCTGTTGGTTTTGAAGACAAGATTATATGTAATTTATACCAAAATATATTTTCTTATAGTTTGATGTGAGCCAAATTTTCATTACCGAACTCACATTTCTAAAACGAATAATACACATACATATCCGTTCCGAACTACACCCCGAACAACGAATCGTTAACCGACTTTTTGACCGAATCCGACCTATCTGAATCTGTATAATACTCGAACGTATGTCGTCCCGAACTCCTCTCCGTATCTCGAATTGCTAACTAGGACCCAGACTATTTCCGCCTGTATAGAGCATCTGGTCGAGGAAAGAAAAGAAAAACTTGACCCTTGGCAAGAGAAGAACCCTTCTTAGTAAAGAAGTAAGTTGAGAAGCTACAAGAAAAGTCGCTATTAGTGGAAAATATTGTGTCACGAAAACCAATTTCTTCGTTGCAAAAAGAATTCAGCGGCGCAAATTTTTTTATCACCTATAGTGAGTCGTTGAAAGTGTTCTGTGACGTCCTTAAGAAATCGTCACCAAATTTTATAAATTAGCAACATAACTCTTTTTGCCACCAAAACTGTCTTTTCGTGAGCAAATAAAATTGACACTGTTCACTAATTTTGTGATGAACAATTTTTTCACGCTAGGTATTTTTGGTGAGGAAAATATTTTATCACTTAAAATGGCTTTAGCCGCAAATTTGTTCGTCACCAAAACCATGTTTTCTTGTAGTTAAGCTAATTTCACGAAACCTCTGTCTGAAATTCAGAGAGAATTCTGAAATTACCCGTTCAACAGCTCTCATAGTGGTTATTATTTCAACAACATGATTTGTTGTTATTCCAATACCACTGGCTTCAACATAAATTAAGGCCCATTATCATTTCTTTGAATGAAACCATAACCGAGAACACTCGGGTGGCCTTCAGAAGTATTATCACATAATCAAATATCAAAAAGTTTCTGATTTCTATCCTTTCCTCTCTCATTCTCGCACACAAAAAAAAATCTCCTTCAACGGCAACATTTCCGGCTCAGATCTGATCCTCTTTGGGTGGGATCTGAGCGGGATTTCCTTTTCCTTTTCTTGTCTTAAGTTAGATATTTGTTCTTAGCTAGTTTTATTATGGTTTTCTCTTACCGTAAGTTTAGTACACCCTTATGGTGTTTTTATCTCCACTATTAGAGAGGTTTATCTCGGTTTTAATAGACTTTTTTTTATGTTTCATGGGTTTTAAGATCACTTGAGATGTTTTTCGACGATAAAAACTTCATCATTGCTAGCTCAGGCGGCGGAGTCTTTATCGGAAACTTCATCATTTATTTATCCGGCGACAGAATCTTCATGAATGATGTTTTTGACGACGAAATCTCCATCACAAGTTTTAAGAAATTTTTGGAGCACATCTTTATGAAGAAGAAAAACAAACAAAATGGTTGGAATACACTTCCAAGAAAAACCATTCTTTCTCCAACTTGACCGGTTCTTATTCATGCGTGTATTTGTTTTACACCGGTAATTCTTCTATTTCTCTTGTCAGTTTCTCAGTATACTTGTACGGTATATCTATTTGCGAGAACACTCGGAGTAGCGTCTAAAAGTATTATCAAAACACAAAAGAGTAGTAAAAGCAGTTGGAAGACTGGGGAAACACTCAACTACCCTAGTTATCTTAACTTCCCTTAGCTATATGTTAAAAAAATTCATAACCTGCATCTCAAGGGAATTGTTCCACATACACCTATTTATTCTAATACCGAGTAACTTAGACTTTTATTTTTTGAGCAGAAGAAGCAACATTCTCAAAAACTAATATATTACTTGAAAAATCATATCTTCACCGGTAAGATGAATGCAACAATGTTGAGATTAGTCCCACATTGGATGAACAACTTAAGATCCCGAAATTATAATCCTTGGGTGGCTGATAGGATTTGGGAAAACCCTATATTTATATAAACCGCAATCGCACGGTGTCTAACTAGTAGACAGAGGCAAGTACGGGTCCAACCCACAGGGAGCGGTGGAAATAATATAATCAATATCTCTAATAAACTAATCAAGAACAATATTTATTTATTTTTTGGATTTTTAAAATTGGAAATGAAACAAAGAAAATAGATTAAACTAATGAAATGAATCCAATGGGAAAGTCGGTAACCAGGGTTTATAGTATCAACCACTATTTCTATTCAATTACTGAAATGAAACATAAATCATGAATATTTTTTTACTGTTAGTTCTATCGACATCATCTATTATATATATTAGAGTCGCAAAAATCACTGGTATACCCTAAGTATGGCACATCAAAAGACTAAATCCAAGCATGAACCATCAAATTGCAACAACGAGAAAATTATACGAAACTAAACTTAGGTTCACAAATTCTATATGGCTTTTCTAAACATAACCCATCAAAGTAATTAACCAAGCATGGATCATCAAATAATAAGACAAATATATTTGAAAAACTATCAATTACGCTCATATGTTGTAAAACCGGTGAAACAACAACTCGTTTTTTCGATTAATCAATAAATATTATTCAAGAATTAATCTGTTCAAATCATAACGGTCTATTGCTATATAATCAAATCAAATTAGAGTAGCCTAATACCTAAAATGGTTTCACCCATAAATCCTAGTTACAAATGTTTAGCAAGCCATAATGATAGATTTCTTAAAAATATAAAACAAAAATAATTAACAAAAGAAGAAAAGACTAAACCGAAATCAAGCAATGGTCTCGTCTCTTCCCTTCCGTATCAGCTCTTCAACTGGCCGCAAACTCTTCTTCCTTCTCCAAGTTGCGGCTCCTCTAGCCCACAGCCTCTGTCACCGGCCTCCCAACTCCGTCCATCTCCTTGTATTGCAGTTCACAACCAAGGAAACACCACCAGTTCCCTGGTTTATTAGTAGAAATGCTCATCGTAAACACCACAAATCGTAGCCCTACAAACCTCGGCAGTAAATTCTTCTTCTTGCTGTCATACACAATTCCCATTTAGTCTCAACTTCGAAGAGTACCCGTTAATGTCGCCCCAAGAACTGCTGCTTCTGATTTCGGAAGAAGAAACTGCACTCCATCAGCAAACAGACAACCATTAACACCCACTGTCGCTGTCATCTTTCTTTCATTTCTCAGCATGAACGTTGCTTCCATGTCCAGGCCACGTCCAAGCTCTTTCCTCAATATCTTCACCTGTTTGTACCACAGTACCAGGTCGCATATATTTATCCATTACGGTTCACATGCTTGCATGAAGTCTTTGTTTTTACCTATATCCTTCGCTGTATGTGTGGTGTACTAGCTTAAATGGTTAACTAGGCAACCCACAGTCCATTAAGCTTTATGTCTTCTTCGCACAGTGAGTAACATCGATGATTTTTGGCCGCAAACGCCAATTAGCTTCTTATTTAGCTATTTATCTTTCTAGTGATCGGATCTTCTTGTACTTTCTACAAAAGCACTAAAATATCATTATTAGCGAAATATCGAGTCCTGCCTAATATAAATATGGGTATAAAATGTAGCACCTACGTGCTTATCAAACACCTCCACACTTATATTTTGCTAGTCCTTGAGCAAATTAAACAAATAATATATCTGCTCCACAGCTAGATATGAAAAATGGTATTCGTTCAACACCAGATAAACAAGAGATATCCGCTCTACAGCTTGATAAATATCCGCTCAACAACTGGATATGGAGTACCATCGAGAGAGACCCACTCTACAGCTTGATCATATACAAAACCTCAAGACCCGCTCAACAGCTGATCATAATTTTTTTTATTTTTTTATTTTTTTATAGAAATACCTGTTCAACATCTGGTCATATTATGCATTTTATTTTAAAGACCCGCTCAACAGCTGGTCAAATGATGCAATTTTTTTTAATTTTTTTTTTTGAAGAAAATTCCTAACAAAATGAAAATCTATAAAAAACGAAATGTTAAACCACTCCCCCACACTTAAACATTACATTGTCCTCAATGTAATTGAGTCATCCAACATAGAACTTAAGATAGGAAATTCATAATATGCAAAAAGGAAACAAATAAAAATAAAACAAGAACATAAATGTACCTACTGGAATATACAAATAAGACTCCCCATATATCAAAAACCTAAATATTTGGGGATCAAACCAGAGCACCATATATACAACAAATGACAATCTTAGATCCTTGTTATAACAATGTAAAGATATAGAGACTATGAAGAGGAAAGAGTCACCCCTAAACCTAGTTTTGGAAAAGGATATATCGTCAGTCACAAAAATTACCGACTCAAGTGGTTCACTGGGGATAGCAACTGAAACGATCTGGGAGACATGCACATGCAAAGAGAAGTCACGAGACGCAAAATAATCTAGTAATACTGGAGAAGCACGCATTTCTAATCCAAAATTCGGAATCTTCTGAAAAGTTGTGCTAACAATTCTAGGTATATTAACTTCTCCACTGGGTTTGTCACCCTGTACTAAATCATCGTCATAATCATCATCAACCAAGGTATCAATAGGAATATCATAATAAAGATGATTAAAAGAAACCTTATAGATAGAGTGTAATGTCTCTAAGTCGTTAGACTTAACTACGTGTTCCACATAATTAACACATTCTTCATAAGCATCATTGTTATAGCACTGATATGTCACACCGTCTAAAAGAATGGTGTCCTCAATCCTAAACTCATCCTTTTGAATAGGCGAGTGATCATTAACACGATCAAGAGTTGGACTAAATACACCACCTTCACTCGGTATGACAATGTCTATATTCCTATTATTACAACTATCAAATCTCCATCCTCATGGTACTGTGGTTTATAGTCATGTGAATAACCACCCATATCGAAATTACATGGGTTCCAAGTTCCATACCTGAGACGATTATAAGCCAAAATTTCTTTATACCTTGGCCCATACATGTATTCACTAGTCGTCATCTCAGATGACGTCTCCTGAAAAGAAGTCATCATCTTCAAAAAGGCACCTGAAATAGAATTATAAGCAAAAACCAAGTCAAATGGAACTAAAAGTAAAATAAAAAGACTATACAAGATAAAATAAAATAAATAAAAACCTAACTATTTACAAAATCAAAAATACTCACTACAAAACAGAGGGCCTTTAGTGGCGGTTTCCAAACCGTCACAAATAGAAAAAACCCGTCACAAATAGCCAAAAAACCGTCACAAATGTGACTTTGTGACGGACGACAATCCGTCGTTACTACTGGGGTCACAAATGTTTTTTATGACGGTTTGAGAGCATTTGTGGGGTTTGGTCAACCGTCACGAATAATTATTCTATTTGTGGCGTTCGGTCAAACCGTCACAAGTTGTTTTCTTGCCGCCGTTATTTTTTTCCGATAACGGAAGCCATCGCCGGATTTTTCTGTTGTGACGGTTTAAAAACCGTCACTAATATATTAATTATTGGCGCCTTACATCGATACCGGTCGTCGGTCGTCTGTCGCCGGCGATGGATTTTAGATTCTCAGAATTGCAGAAATCGCAGAAATTTTAAGCCATTCATAATTCACACCACTGGATAACCTTCCATTGCAGAATTCTTACACCATTCATAATTCTTATACCATTCATAACCAAGTTTTACATTGATGCACAACAGTAAGATGTTTCACTGTTTAAAAAACATAAATCTGGGCAACAAAACAACACCAGAGAGTTCAAAAAGCTGGTGACTAAGATTATCAACATCCAAAATGCCTGTGGAAAGTTTGGGACATGAGAAGAACACACCTGATTGCATGAAAACAAAAAAAAACAGATCACATTCCCTTGTATTCAAAAAACAAAACAAGCACCTGAGTTGCCAGAGTTGTATATTAGTAGTATATTAGTCAAACATTTATGTGCACCATTCATGGACTGTTCCTGGCCTCTGTGTCAGTCGATGGGGTAACAGTGTTGGCAGTTCCCAGTCCATGATACGCAACAAGGGCCTCCAGTTCAGCTATCCGTTGCATTGCTGCTTGAAGTTCTGCAATAGTAGTCTCCAATTGTTGTCTAAGGTTCAAAACTTCAGCATTTGGGTCAGTGGTAGGATTGGTGGATGATTCTTCATCCCAATATTTCTTCGGCTTTATACCATTGCCTAGACAGCGAACACGACCACCTTTATCTCGTCTTCGCACTTGGGAAAAAGCATCATGTCGTCCTTGTAGCACAATATCAGAACCTGGTTGGCTAGCTTGGATCTCTACTTCCTCCATTTCCTTCTACAGAAATATCAATACAAGAGCAAATGCATTTAAAAAGTTAGGGAAATAGCCTTGAAAACTACATTTTCATATAAAAAGTTAGGCAACAACCACATACAAGAGCAAATACATCTTTCTTCTTAGCCAAACATCACATAGCAGTAAATACATCTTTATTCTTAGCCAAATATATATGCGTAAAGACCTTTCCCCACTGGTTTTTTGTGAAACCAGTCCATCATCCATGCTAGATTATACAGTTGAAGCAGAACAGACTTTTACTACACAGAATAGTGGAGTGGCCATGAATGCCAAAACCACACTTAGAGCTAGTGCTTAAGTAATCATATGTAAACAAATTCAAAATTGATTCATAATAAATCAAAATATGTGCAAGTTCTGCAGCCACTTCTGGATCCATCAATACTTCATCTGGGTCTTCAGTTTTCTTCTTTTTAGTATGGGTAACACCAAAGACCTCGTGACATTTAGGACGCCGTCCTAGTTTCTTTCCCAGCTATATAAAGGAAATTCAAGAAGAAAATCAACATACACATGAAAACAGAAACACACATATAAACTCATTGAATACTTAAAAAGATGACAATTCTTAAAGATAGTTGATGAATTTCCAGCTTAAGAATCAAACATAACAAACATTTATTTCTGAGAAACTAAAGCACCTCTTTCCAAAATCAAGTCAAAACATATAACTGTGGCTGAGCATCATGTCTAAATCTGAACATTTTGGTCACTGAGATAATTTAGGGAAGGTGTATTGCAGGATAATTTGTTTTAAAAACAATTGGTGCAACATTGTGTAGCCTTGTTAAGTAACTAGTGCTCGCGTTGTCCGAAGAATGGCTAATTGGAGGCCACGATGGTGAGACCATCAATTTTCTGTTGGGAAAGTTGTTCTTTGGGATAAACACCAAGGGAGGAGTATGCTAGACCGGTCTTTTCAATGAAGCCTGCAAAACTTAATATCATGTAAAATTTAGTACGCCTAGTTGCTGAATTATAAAGGTGTAATAGGAAAGAGTTACAGGTAGGTTGGCATTGTTCAGTTAAAAGATGTTACAACTTGTACCATAGGAAAGAGTATGTAAGACTTGGCAGTGGTTTAGAAACTTACCTCTGCTGCACCAAATATAAGATCTTGTAATGTCAGGCCTGCTTAATTATGAGACTTCTCATGAAAAACAAGAATACTAATGCTTACTTGTTTCTTCAAATCAGTATTCCAAACCTCAACGAGTACCCTCCACTGGCTCTCAACAACATTGTGTGGTGGATTAGAAATACGTTCTTCCACAGTATTCCATTTTTTATAAGCAGCCTTTTGAACATGATGTTTGTGATCCTTCCACCTATCATTTATCTTGGTGTATATCCAGTCATCCAACACTTCTGGGTAGTCAACTATTTGCTGACATCAAATATACAACCACAAAAGACGAAAACATTTCAGACTTTGAAAAGATACGGATTCAGTGGTTATACGAAAAAACACGCATATGTTATTGTACCTTTATTTCAAACACCACATTCTCAATTAACTGTGACGGCATGCGTTTCTAGTCATGTATTGTCAACGGTAGTTTGTGTCCATCATTCGCTAGATGAGTGATATATTTGGTTATATACGTACCATTATCCCCCACAGGACAAAGGTGTTCCATGTCCACTTCAACTGCAATCCTATGATTTGGTAATAGGTCATGCAAGAACCTCATAGCTGCTCCACCTCGAGGCATCCTACAAAAAATCTAAAAGTTACGATGTTAATTAGTATACTTAACTGATAATCTAACAATGAGAAACAACTGAAATAAGCATAACTTGTAGAAGGACACAATTTCAAAAGAAATATCTATTCAAATGTTATATTAAGAACACATTATAAGAACAACAAGCAATGCAGGAATGAAAAATTGTAATATGTTTAAGAATCATCATCTGATCCACTGTCAAACTCAACATCAGAGCCACCATTCTCATCTTCTGAAAACCCATCCACAAAGTAGAAAGGAACATTAGAAAATTAGAGTTACAGACTTACAGTAGAAACAATGGAAGCATCTAACAAAAGAAATTACATGAAAACCAAAAAAAAAAGTGTTTCAGTGACATTTTAGAGTACCCAATGTATCTTTATCAAACATGTTTGAGATTAACACACAGCTGATATTGGAACACAGTCATAACTAATGTGCAAGTCTAAGACCAAGAAAATCCTAAATGGCCTGAACATTCCAATGGACTAGGTAGCATACACCATAAACGGCCTAAACCTCTAAATCACAAACACCAGAGAGACAATAGTATGGAGAGAAAAATATTATTACATGTGCATCGTTCTAATTTATCCAAGAATAATATGTTAAAATTATCCAACAAGACAAAACAGTGAAGTGTTTACTCAAACATTTACGTCTTTAATGAAAGAAGCACATGAAGATACCTCTGTGGATTTCAAACCTAGTATTCGAACACAGCATAACCAAAATGTCCAAGTCTAAGAGAAAATCCTAAATGGCCAGAACATTACAATGGACTAGGATTTTAGTTTTAGATTTCATTTCTTAAAGGTAAGAAAAGTCTAAAATGACATATAACACTCTATCCATATAAAAAAAAGAAGCTTCCACTCAATGTCAATGAAGACTGAGATACACTAGTCATCTAAAGTCCCTCTCATTTGTTTATACAAACAAAGGTTTAGCTCTTGACTCATTCAACTGAACCCCATAAATTATACAATAGATATCCCAAGTTATGTCATTCTTGTGCAGATGCACGAAAATGCATGGCATAAAACTGACAGTCGCAGTCACTCACAAGAAACAGTTGTTTCACTCTTCAAGAATTAAGTAGTTGGCTACATATTAGAATCAATACATCTATCACAAGCGAAAAACATCTAAAAATGGCAAAACTGCTAGCTAATATACATCCAAAAGACTGTTATTTGCCTATCACAGCATTCAACTACCACATTCCAAGCAAAGCAACAAACAAATTGGACACTCACTGTTTCATCATCATAATGCGCATACTTCTCCACTAAATAGAAATCATAACATGTAATCCCTAAAGAATCCATTTCCAAATTAGAGCATTTAAAAACTATTTATCCGAAGCTAAAATCAAACATACTACTTTATCTTTTTCAAAACGAAAAACAAATAGCTTTTCGATTCTTTTCTCTTGATATGGTTTTCACATTTCACTTTAAGAAAACAAAATATCTGCAAATTTTAAAAGTTGTCCATCCATCATCATTTAGTGCTCATCAGATTTTAACCAAAATGTCCAAGTATAAGAGAAAATCCTAAATGGCCAGAACATTACAATGGATTTCAAAGCTAGTATCGAACACAGCATACACCGTCATAAATGGCCAAAACCTAATGAAATTCAACAAACACAATGATTTCAATAATTTTAACAAAAAAGAACAGTAGGAAACATTCGACAAACACATTATCTGCACCCAATAAGATCAAACTTAATCGATTGATACAGATAGAACAATGGAAGCCCCTCTTACCATTCCTTATTTACACACAAAATTTGCAATCAAAGCATTTAAGGCTTTAACTGATCTCTTGTGTATTCCATAGAATTTGGTCCAAGAATTGCATACAAAGTTCACATGACCAGTGCTAGAAATTCCAACTGATTCTACAGACTTTGTAAAAAGGAAGGTTCGTCAATCTTGACACTAGCATGGAACTGATTGAAAACAAGACCTCATAATGCAATTTAATAAAGTGTAAATGATTAATCAACACTCTATGCATCGTATGCCCCCCCTGTTAATTTAAGAAAATGGCCCAGTTAATTTAACCAGATCTAAGTTTCGCAAGAAGATAAGAGAGAGGAATTAAAATATAGAAAATTTTGGCGAAAATTTTAGCGGGAGAGATTGAAATTTCACCGTCTTTTCTGATTTTTTATTTTGACGGATTGGAAAACCGCAGCAAGTGATGAAAGTTTCATCTGTCGGAATCTAAAACTGATGAGATTTGTTGTGTCGGAAACTCAAAACTGACAAAAAAGTCTATTGGACTTTGACTAGCATGTATTTGTGGCGCTTGGTCCAGCAAACCCTCATAAATTATTGGGTCGGACCCTTGAACTGACCGAATTTTAACTGACTTTGACTAGTTAGAGTATTTGTGGCGGTTTGTCATAAACCCTCACAAATAACCCATATTTGTGACGCCCCCCTTAAAAAAAAACCTCACAATTGAGACTTGTTTTTGTAGTGACTAATTATAATATTCCACAACCGTTCCCCGGCAGCGGCGCAAAAAATTGATAGGATTTGGAAAAGCCATATATGTATATAAATCTCAATCGCATGGTGTCTAACTAGGAGACAGAGGAAAGTACGGGTCGAACCCACAGGGAGCGGTGGAAATACTACAATCAATATCTCTAATAAACTAATCAAGAACAATATTATTATTTTTTTGGATTTTTAAAATTGGAAATGAAACAAAGAAAATAGAGCAAATTAATGAAATGAATCCATTGGGAAAGTCAGTAACCAAGGTTTATAGTATCCACCACTATTTTTATTCAATTACTGAAATGAAACATAAATCATGAATATTTTTTTACTGTTCGTTCTATCGACATCACCTATTATATGTATTACAGTCGCAAATATCACTGGTATACCCTAAGCATGGCACATCAGAAGAATAAATCCAAGCATGAACCATCAAATTGCATCAGCGAGAAAGTTATACGAAACTAAACTTAGGTTCACAAATTCTATATGGCTTTTCTTAAAGCACAACCCATCAAAGTAATTAACCAAGCACGGATCATCAAATAATAAGACAAATAAATTTGTAAAACTATTAATTACGCTCATAGGTTGTTAAAACGGTGAAGTAACAACTCGTGTTTTTCGATTAATCAATAAATATTATTCAAGAATTAATCTATTCAAATCATAACAGTCTATTGCTATATACCCAAACCAAATCAAAGTAGCCTAATACCCAAAATGGTTTCACCCATAAACCCTAGTTACAAAGGTCTAGCAAGCCATAATAATAGATTTCTTAAAAATCTAAAAAAAAAAAAAAATTAACAAAAGAAGAAAAGACTAAACCGAAATCAAGCAATGGTCTCGTCTCTTCCCTTCCGTATCAGCTCTTCAAATGGACGTCAACTCTTATTCCTTCTCCAAGTTGCGGCTCCTCTAGCACACAGCCTCTGTAACCAGCCTCCCAACTCCGGCCATCTCCTTGTATTGCAGTTCACAACCAAGGAAACATCACAAGTTCTTGTTCCCTGTTTTATTAGTAGAAATACTCACCGTAAACACCACAGATCGTAGCCCTACAAACCTCGGCAGTAAATTCTTCTTCTTGTTGTCATACACAATTCCCATTTAGTCTCAACTTCGAAGAGTACCCGTTAATGTCGCCCCAAGAACTGCTGTTTCTGATTTCGGAAGAAGAAACTGCAAATAGACAACCATTAACACCAACTGTCGCTGTCATCTTTCTTTCATTTCTCAGCATGAACCTTGCTTCCATGTCCAGGCCACGTAAAAGCTCTTTCCTCAAAATCTTCACCTGTTTGTACCACAGTACAAGGTCCCATATATTTATCCACTACGGTTCACGTGCTTGCATGAAGTCTTTGTTTTTACCTATATCCTTACCTGGCCGTGAGATGTATGTGTGGTGCACTAGCTTAAACGGTTAACTAGGAAGCCCACAGTCCATTAAGCTTTGTGTGTTCTTGGCACAGTGAGTAACATCGATGATTTTTCGCCACAAACACCAATTAGCTTCTTATTTAGCTATTTATCTTTCTAGTGATCGGATCTGCTTGTACTTTCTACAAAAGCACTGAAATATCAGTATTAGCAAAATATCGAGTCCTACCTAATATAAATATGGGTATAAAATGTAACACCTACGTAATTATCAGTGGCCCTAACCTTGCAAGCCAATTTTCGAAGTGAGTTAATTAGGCTGATGGAATTTAATAAACAACATTCCGAATTGATGATTGGACTTATGTATCTACACAGCCTATATATGTTAGTAAAATAAGTAAGTCTTAAACAATGAAAGTACCTCCTACCCATTTCCCAAGTAGTTGGTTGAAGTTATAATACCATAAAATATGATCATCAAGAGTTTCTTGGTTATTACCACCATGGTTTGTCGTATCTAACGATTCATGCTCGTATCTGCCATAAATGTCGTATTTGTTGACACTGATCCAAGTTCCAGTTTATCTGTCCCCTGGGTATCTGATACATATCTACCAAAACACACTGTATATGCCGTATCGGCGGATACTATCGCCCAAAACTTACAGATATGGATAATAAAAGACATATATATTTTAAAGCATGCTCAAATTTTAATTCAAAGTTATAAAAAAGAAAAAGAAATTGGTTATTATTGTTGGAAACACAAAAGAATTGGAAAAAAACTTATATCTCTTTTTAGCACTTGTATGTTTCCAGTTTGCATAGGAAGTATTTGTGAACGTCGGGAAAGTGAAAGGATCCTAAGAAGGTTCATTTATTTCCTACTCATTTACAATTATCAATAGTTTTTCATGAGACCTAACCGATGAAGAAGAGTCTAACTCCCAGCTCAACTCTGGAAAATCAGACCTCACCGAAGAACATAAGAAAACCTAGCTAATGTTCATGAAAGTAAAATATTTTATGTCCCAGTTCATCTTGAAGCATAAGTGGTATAATGGAATCACATATTGTGGAAGTGTTGGTAATTCTATTTCGGTGATGATTTACCAATTGAGGAAAAATCTAGTCCATAGATATGTACAACATCTATATCTGGTATGAACCACTTGTCTTCGTCACAAGCGGTGAAACATTATCTTACATTTTCCGCCATATTGATAGACAATATTGTGTCTGAATTGTCCTCAATGTCTGCATTGTTAGTGCTTGATTTTTTACTTATTATGGTGTTTTATGTATGTGTAGGTGTCTTCTGAGAAATACACTCTCTTGTGGAAAAATTGGCTCAAAAAAATGATGTTTTCCACCTCGGAGAAAATTACTAAAGTCTAAAGGAACCCCAGAAATGTGTTAAAGGCACCCAGAAAAAGTGCTCAGGCCCCCCCCCCCAATAGTGTTAAAGGCACCCCTGAAATATTACTAAGGGCACCCCAGTTCAGCTGGTAAAGGGACCCAGACGAGGATAAGGGGCTCCCTTCCTCTTCATTTCAAATTTTCAGTTTTGGCGGGAGTTCTTTGCAGTTAACTGAAAGATTTCTGGTTCGAGATTTGGTGATGATTTAGCGAGACTCAATAGCTGGAATTGCATGGGAAAACTTGACTGAGATTAACAGGCATGGTATAGGCTTTTGTTTGAATTAAATTGGGCTAGATTGATCGAGTTGAAGAAAACAGAGGTGTGAGAGTTTCACGGGATTTTTTTACTCCTTCCCGTGTTATTCTGTGGTAGGCGTGTGCTGGGAGAAGACTTGACTCAATCTGTGATGCGTTCGGAGTGAGTAAAAACGAATTGACAGATGCAGGGAGTGTGAAAGAGTTAATTTGGGAAATTATTTCCCGTGACTGCATGAGAATATTTTTGAGATTATTTGGTGTTAATAGGGAGGATTCTCGGGCCTGTGAGGTGAAATAAGTTGTTGAAGGGGAACACAGTCGTGGAAGACAGTTGGGAGGAGAGTTTGGGAGAGGTTTAGAGACGGACAATTGATTTGAAAAGGAAGAATATTTTATACTGCTGGTGAAGAAGATACGAAGAACATTAGACTCTTGAAGATAGTCGTTGTGCTACAGTGACAATTATTTGTAACAAATCTAAGAGTTACAAAAGTCGGTCTTAATCATTTTTCCTCCCTTTTTAGTATTTTTGAACACCTTTTGAGCAATGAATTCATATTTTGAGTGTCTTTCCATGATGAGGAGCTACAATCCCTGGGGAGACGAAGGAAGCCATTGTTTCGGTAAAAGTGATACATTTCTATTTTAAATTGATTATAGCAATTATATTATGATTTTTGCGTTGAACTAAAAATCGGTTATATGATTTTAATTAGTTAGCTGTATTTTCTCTTGATAGAGCATGCTTGCTTTAGGGTTGCGATTAACAGCTATTCTTTTGAAAATCTACATGTCCAGGCAATACTATTAGAATCAAATTGAATGTTGAGTTGCATAATTATTGTTTTATTAAATCACTAATATTGGCCAATGGTGGAAACCTAGCCTCGGTCTCTTCATAATTTTCACAACACTTTTTATTTAGAGTTTGCTATGTTTTAGTTTTAAAATTAGGTTTAAAATCTATTTCTTCACAAGTCTGAACGAACCATATTACTTACCACTTGTAAAAATCACATCACATATTCTCTTTAGTCTTACGTAATCTGATCCAAGGATAGTAGAATAAGATACGGGTTTTTGAAACCATCTCACTGAATTTTTGTAGACCGATGACCTTGTGCTCTGGCTAATTCTCGTCTAGAAAGAAATTTGGGATTTTCCCCATCATTGATTCTCACCTCTATACATGTATATTTGGATTTTGACTGGTGAAGTTTTTGATTTCTTTGTCTACTAATGGCTTGAGATTGAGACAAATTTATTGAGAAATTTAGATAAGTAGAACAAGAATTAGAATAATTTTTAGTAGAAAATAATTGTAAAGAAGAGTGAATTTACAGTCCACTGGGGATGAACTTTCATATCAACTTGAACCGATTGTCCAAGGGCCCGTTCGGTTCAATCTTCACTGAGCAACTCTTTTTCCCATATTCCGAAATTAGATTTTCCTATCCACATGGATGCTCGCAGGAAATCTACTTTCTCCCGTTCGACTTGCTTCTAAAAGCATTTCCAATGCAAGGGGTCAAGGTCTTTAAAAAACATGAATTTAAGACATTTTCTACCAAATTTTCATCTCCAATGAAAAGGTTAAGGTCATAAGGAAAGATGACATGGCCAAGTGGGGGTGAAGGAGAAAGTCTAGATTAGACTATCCATGACCTTTGGTTTTAAGCCTACATCATTATCTTGTTTCTAATTTAAATAAATTTTGTCAAATAATATCTTGAGAATTGGAGATAAATTTTAAGGTGAAAAATCTTTAAGTTTGTTAATGAAAGATCAAGCCATCAATACCAGCGACTTCTTCTTTTTCTTTATAAAATTCATGTGCCCATAGCTACGGAAGAGGGATTTAGGGTTCACTTTTGCAATCTACTAGATTAGTCGAGGTAATCTAGGGATTATTTGTTGTGTTATTTTTGATTTCTTCTACTTCTTTGCTTCAAAAATCTCATTCAAGTATCAGAAGTTTCATTTTCTCTATATTGAAGTTGTTGGATCAAACCAGTAATAATTCTGATTTAAGAGGATATGTTTTTTCGATTAGTAAAGAATTTGGTGCTGGCGAGTTTCGAACTTAGGTCATTGGTTTCATCACCCAATGACTTTACCACTGTACTACAGTGACATCGGCTCAAAAAGATATGGTAAAATATTAAAATATTATCATTCGGAAAATAAAGGGCTCCATGAAATTAAAAGTACTCCGGAATTTTTTAAATTAGGGCTAATTGTGTTAATTTCAACACAGTCGGTTTAACAGACCCGCCACTTCCAAACCAAGCACTTCGGATTCGGTCCTGGTTTAGTAAAAAAAAACGACATGCGCCCCCCTATAGGAGATGTTTTAGTCTTAGGATTTTGCGTATAAGAAGAGTTAGGTATTACTGTTGGAGGTAAGGATAAATTTTAATGCACTTAGGGGACTCCATGTGTTATTGATTACCTAAATGAGTTTAAAATTCATACACCCAAATTAATTAAGGTATTCCCCAATTAAGCCAGTCTTCGAACAACTTATCCGAAAATCTTCTTTTTTTTTTTTTTTTTTTTGAGTAAGGTTGATTTTATTAAAAAAGAAAAAATATAGCAGGGCAAAAGCCCCCATTTTTGACATTTACAAAATGTATTACATTTCTTCACTTCAATGATTATTCTTCATCTTTTTATGGCCTTTTGTAACCCATAACTCCGCTATTTCGTTCATTCCAGATAGCCCTGCACACCGGAAAAACAAGCAGATGCCACAAATTTCTACCTCTGGTCCGGCCCCTTCCGAAATTCCATGTTTGTAGTTGCATAGATAAAATGCCCCTTTGAGCCCATTTTGCATTGTATCCTCCTGTGATGCTTAAGATGTGTTATAAGTCATTTGTTGGTCTTGTGATACAAAATCTTCTTGGAAATTCAGGCTTTTGATGCTTAGGATGTACAGTATATATATTATAAATAACTTGTTGTTCTTGTGATACAAATTTTTTGTATTCTTTCGTAACATTCACTTTTTATGTACTTGAATATGATATATGGAAATCTATTACTTCTTCCTTCGGGAAAAGAAAAAGAAAAGAAAAAAAGGAGAAAGAATTCCTTTCTTGTTCAACTCTTCAGCAGTTCAACTGGCATAAAATTGAACCTAGTGGGCCAATGCTTACTAGAGCCACGCTAGGAAAAGGCATGACAATATGAGATGAAGTTGGGGTAGTAGCTTCCATTGTCGTTTCATGATACCATTGAAAGGGTTCCAAGTTCTAACCTCATGAGTCATGAGTCTCATGACCATCACATGTAATCGTTTGAGTAGTTTCCCTTGAATGAGTACAGAATCGGCACCACTGTCCATAAAATCATCTGCTGATAAGTACAGAATCGGAAACTCTACCCACAAAATCATCAATGACTAGAAACCACTGAGTCCAACAACAAAGTGTTGTGCTCATTGTGTTACCAATCTAACAAAGTTCTGTTCTAAGATATTATTATAAAATCTTACTTAGAGTTGATAAAACACAAACAAAAGATGAGAAGAATCAAGGAAAGGTGCAAGCATAGTCAATGCAGCTGTCAGGCACATTTGGAACTTTATTATGGTCCGGGCAGGTGGTCAATAAAAACGCTGACACACTGCAACTGCAAGTAGAGCACAAAATCAAAGTGGGTTTTAGGCTGTCCAAACTAGCTAGTTATTTGAAAAAGGAAATAAATGCTAACATTGAATTGTTGATTTATTGTTTCACACCGGCTTCAATAAAGAACCAATCAACAACTACACCAATGAGTCCTAATGGCAACCTGGTACCGCTACTTCCTAAATATTTAGAAAAGGTAAAGTAAAACGGAAAACAAAATCCCAATGAGAATCAAATGGCAGAATAGACTAGTCAAGCTTTGTTGACTGTCATTTAGAACTTACTGTCATTGGTCAGTGACTCAGTGCAGTCCGATCCATATCAGGCTCACTCATCTGGTTGTTTCAATATCAAAACATATTTAACTAGAGTAAACACAATTAAGGTAGCAGTTTGGCCAAAGATCCTGATTAAAAGAATAAAAAACAATAAACTAGTAACGCATCTCCAGAATCCAGACTCCAGACCTGTAAGAGAACTGGATCTTTCTGATAACTCACAACTCATTTATTGGATGAATTTATGTTTTGTTATGCTAAATAAATACTACTCCGGGGCAGGTGGTCATTATTAAATAAGGTCTCAGGGGCTTAACGAGTCCAACATTCAGGTTTTGGGATTAACATTCAATTCGTTTAGTGAGTTCAAAATTCAATTCGGTCCAACAACCATGAGCTACCAACGGAAACTAGAAACAAAATCCCATGGAGAATCAAAATGGCAGAATAGACTAGTCAAGCTTTGTTGCATGTCATTTAGAACTTAGTAGGATTCTATGAGACTAAGATTAAGACTTTCAGAGGAAGGTGCAAACATAGTCATTGATCAGAAGTCCAAAACATGTAAATGTGCGTTTTTCCAACCGGAAAACATATTATAGTGTCTAGCATTCTTTTTCTTATTAGGATCGAATTGCAATTTTAAACTATAATTATAAGCTATGAGGATACAAATTTAAACCACCAAAATTCATCACAGAGAACACATAATTGAGTTGACGGGACTTTAAGTGGCAGAACTGTGCCAAAATATGCTATTTTTATGTATAATACACCATTACTACACTATACTATACAATCCATACTTCAACCTTTTCAAGCAAAAATTTGTAAAGAACCGAGGCAAAGAGAAATTTGTAAAGAACATAAGCAAAGAGATTGAAGTTAAAATCCCCAGAATTGCAAAGAGAAAATTGTAAAGAACACAGACAATGAGATTGAAGTTAAAAGCCTCGGAATTGCAGAACATGTCATCAAGGCGTGAAAGCCATTCACTCCAGAAAGATGGCGTTCTTTATAATTCTATATCCTCATTGGCTTGTATCTAAACTGCTCTTCACAAACATGAACTGGTTTGCTCATCTAAACCACAACTCGTTAAAAAGAAGATGCTAAAATGCATGTCTCATGGCAAAGGAATATGAGACCACTTGAAAATGGAGATCTTTCGTCCAATCTAAACTAGTTTGCTCCAATCTATGAAGGAGAGAGTTTTTGCCAAAATCTCCACCCACTGATACTAAACAACAGATGACTAAACAATACGATAACTAGAAACATACCCATTAAAATGAGAGAAATATCATTATGCACAGTGAATACAAGCATGAAATTACCATAACTTGAAATCCTGATATATGCTGCAGCTGCTTTGTTGAGTTTGTTCATACTCACAGAGCATGATGATATCTACTCTCATTTAGTTTGGTAGTCTTTAATTTCTAGAGATATCTTCATATTTCACATACAAGACTCTACAACACTTAACCATGACCCAGTAAAGTCAAGCACATATTCAGACTTCTTAGATATTCAAGTTCAAAGCAAACTAAACAATCAGATAAACTAGAAACATACTCAGTAAGATGGGAGGATAATCATTTTGATCAGTGAATACAAACATGAAATTATTTCAAATCCTGATCTATGCTGCTGCTGCTGAGTTTGTTCATACTCACAGAGCAAAATGATATATTCACTCATCTAATCTGGTACCATTTTCTAGTGATATCATCATCTTGTATATGCAAGACTTAAACAATACAGTAAAACTCACAAACAGGACTAAGATTTTACAGAAAAAAACACATATATCACCAGATAATCTAGAGGGGAAAAACCAGATAGATGGGAAGAAATTCATTGTGCACGGTGAATACAAACATCAAATTATGCAACCTTCATACTACTCTATTTGCACGTACTCACAACACACAATGAATTTTCCTCTCATCTAATTTGGTACTCTATTTTCTCCCGTGATATCATTTTTTTCAAGTAAAATCATTATTTACCAACATTAACTATGAAATTAAACAAAATACAACATTAACTATGAAATTAAACAAAATACAAAAATGCCTCAGAAAATCATCCGAAGTTTAACATCTAGTGTTTCAGACGGTAATTCCAAATAAGATTATTGTTCATTACTGGCAGATTTAACACTTAAAATTGAAAAATGTAATCACAGAAAACGGCCCTGTTTTTGTTTACAATCAAAGCATTGATGGTTATGACTACCATCAACGTGGCTCGAACCAAAAATCATACACAAACAGCAAAAAGAAGTAAAAATTAAAAACTTAGATCAGAGATCAAAATTATACTACTAACACAGATCACATCAGATCACATAATCATTGTTAGTAAGAACTGAATCAAAACAGAAGTAAAGCATAGATATGGATGAAGAAGAGAGATTTGATACGAGATTTAGGGTTTCTGAAGATGGGAGGAAAAGGGGAAGCTTGATCATAGTTTACAGTGAAGGTGAAAAGTGAAGTGAAAGAAGAGGAGTGAGAGAAGTGGGGTTTTATATAGGAACCTATCATGAGACATATTCTTCGGAGGCATGCTAGATGATGATACCATCTAGGGTATGTTTATAAGGGGTGTCCGAGTCGTGATAAAATTACTAGGTTACCCTTTAATTAGATTAAATTACTGAAATATCCTTTAATTTAATTAGATTACCTAAATATCATTTAAATAAATTAAAAACCTAAATTAAAACTAATCAAGGAAAAAAAAACAGTCAACCGTCAAAAACATTTTTTCTTTTATCTCTCGAGTAGCTGCACCCCCTTCCCTTTTCCAAAACCGTTTAATATTTTTCATTCACCGATTAATTGTTCGATGAAAAATCTTTGATCGTTGATTAAAATCAAAAATATAAATCATGAGTAGAACGAAACGTTGCGCTAGAGATCTACGTCCAAACGTTCATGTTGGAGTCCAATCAAGCAAGTAATCATGCAAAGGAAGCACTAATCGAAGTGAGCGGCGTTGGAGTGCGAAATCTGAACCCTGATTGCTCTCACATGTAAATTAGAAGGTATTTGTAACAAACCCTTCTTATTTTTGACTGATTTTATTTTGTTTGATCTATTGAATAGGATTTAGAAGATGAAATTAGCTTCGCAGATGTAGGTTCGACCCAAAATTATCAGACGAACCTAGCCTTGTTCCTCGTCTTTAATTTTACAGATTGTTGTTTAGGGAAATACTGAGTTCGTCTGATTCGACTTTGGTGGGTATGGCCGAACATTTGACTTGAATAGGTTCAGAAATTTCATGATGTTTGGCTGATTTTGATATGGCTAGAATCTGAGCCGAATTTTTGACTTGAGTAGGTTCAGAGATGTTCGGCTAATGTTGATAGTGCTAGGTTATGAGCTGGACATTTCTCTGTATGTTCATAAGTGAAGAATTATCAGACAAACCATGTATTTTAAAGCCGAACTTGTTTTATTTTTTAGTCAAACTTAGTTTTGTTAGCCGAACCTTATATGTTTGATGTACTAATTACATTTTTTTCTTTGTGTTAGGAAACAAAATAAAGGTGATGGAGGTACAGTTAAAACTCAAAAGAACAAGAAAAAGAGGTTTATGGAATTAACCCCTTTGAATGTTAAAATTCCCCAGCCTCGAGCAGGCAACAAAGATTTAGGTGCAGGTAAAAAGGGGACTACAACCTCCGATATAGAGGACAGAGAGATAGAGATACAACAAGAACTAGAAGTTTAGGGAAGTGAATCTAACAAGGGAAATACTACTGCCACCACATAAATGGAAAAAAAGGAGAACTACATGGTAATGTAAATGGAGAAAAGATGAAGAAGAAGATGAGCAGCGACGGCCACAGAGGCCTGGAAATAAGTCTTTGTAGATGAAGAACAAGAATAACCACCACAACCAGAACCAAAAAAACAAGTAAAAGAGAGGAAACTTGTTGTACCACAGAAGACAAAGCTTCGCATTCCGGATGATGATGACATAATACCTACCCAGAGGAACAATCCAATACCTGGTCTTCCTTAAGATTTAGGAAAAGTTTTGATCGGTTACAATGAGTTGTGGGCAACGAGAATCTATAAGACTCCAGGTCATAGGAATGCGATCAAAAATTTGAGACACCTAAGGGCTGCAACTTGGGATATGACAAATGAGGTTGATGAGGTTCAGGATATAGTTCAGAATTCTTGTTTATGGAAAACAATTCAGCATAAACAAAAGGATTTTGATTCAGTGACCGATTCTGCCATTAGTGATAGATTTTTCCCTAAACTTATACATTTTATCTTCCGTTCGGCGAGATGACATCACACCTGATCGATGACGCTGAAAAGAGTATAGGTCTAAGAGCACGTGGGAAGATAGAATAGAATAGACTTCTGAGTGATAGATAAGTTTTAGTCTCCACATACCTTTTGTTGATGAAGTTCCTCAAAGCTCCTCAGTAGATCTTTGTCTTAAATTGGTGAACGACGTGATAGTCCAAAGCTCAACTACACATTCTATCCTAATCCGAGACATAGCTATAAGTAGACTAGAAATCAAGTATATAGTTTTGATCAACTACACTTGACAAACAATCTTGAGATAGCAACGCTTGCGAGTTCAACCGAGCAGTGCTCTAATAATCTCCCCCTTTGTCAATTTTAGTGACAAAACTATCAATACATATGGATTACAAAATAAATAAACTTTGTAGATTCTCATCCATCATGCTTGATTTCCTTGGCTCTTCAACATTCCTTGAATTCTTCGCTACTCCAAGTACTCCAGCGATTCTGAACGTGTTCAACTCAGCATCATTGTTGTTGAAGATCCGTAGCCATAAAAATAAGAAAACAGATTATATCAATCATTGTTATACAGTGTCATAGTATAATTATACAGAATCAAAGTCCAATCGCATCACAACTTTGAAATAATACTATGGTGATATGTATCACTCCCCCTAAGTCAATACTTTCATCCTACAATGAAAACCACTCCGCCTTACATAATGATCCGTTAACCATATGTATGTAGTGTGAACGAAATAATTCTCCCCCTTTTTGTCAATATAAATTGGCAAAGGTACGAAAACTACGGGATCATAATGAAATTCTCAAAGAGATAATTCATGACTAAAAGAGAACATATCAACTTTGTTTCGATGATTTCACATAGTCGATACTTAGTGTATTCATCAAGGAGTTTATAAAGATACAAGATAACTCCTATAATATTCCATAGCCGCACTCTCCACAAAGATATGGCAATTAAGCACAAGTTCAATTAAGAACTCTCCCCCATTTGATGCCATTCACAAGAGAACAACAAGAGCGACCTTAGAAAAGTTCATATGGACTCAACAAACTTGAAGTTTGTTGATTTTTCTCCCATTATGGACTCAACAAACATGAAAAATGGATGTTCAAACCAACAAATTTGTTGGTTTGTTGAGTGAGATGGAACATGTAGCGCGCGCTTGATGGAAGGCCGGGCGAGCTTGGCATCAACGCTGGCGATTGTCCTAAAAATGCTAGCGCTTGTTGTTCTAACGCGCGTTGATACTTCACACGCATGCGTCTTTCATAAAAGCGCCGCGTTTGACACAAAGGCGCCAACGGCTCTTTCCATCCTACGGTTGTAGCTCCTTTTTGTTTTCCTATAAATTTAGTTCATCTTCAGACTTAAAACTCACACCTTCTTTATCACTACCACAAAATTACACAATTTCATACCATCTCTAATTTTTCCTTTTTTTCAAACAAAACTATTCATATCAACTCAATATACCATAAAAAAATTCATCTCTATAAATTTTATTTCTAACAAATATAGCATCCTCACAACAACGATCACAATAACGATCAAACCAACAAACACCACAACAAACACCATAATAAACACCACAACAAACACAACAACAATCACAACAACAAAAACAACGATCACAACAACGATCACACCAACGAACACCACAACAATCACAACAAGAAACACCACAATCACAACCAAGAAGCACAAGAATTCGTGGTGTCAAGTATGCGATGGATGAAGACGAGTCACTTTGCATAAATTATGTATTATATACATTAGATGAAATCAGTGGTATTTATCAAGAAAAAAAAAACTTTTTATGATAAGATTTTACAATTTTTTTTGTTGAAGAAACAGATAACCCCAATAGACGTGATGCCGATGGGTTGTCTCATCGTTTTCACACAATTTCAACAGCCGTTAGTGAATTTGTAGCTTTGATCACTCAAATGTGGCACAACAGAAGAAGTGGTGAAGGCGAACCGGATGTGGAACGAAGATGTCTTGAAGAGTGGCAAAGATCCCACAAACTGGGCTTCCAACATGAAACTTGTTTCACCATTTTGAGGGCGCTTAACAAGTTTAATCCATACTTGCTGGAAGGTAATCAAGTGCCTGCAAGATCACCACATGGTCCAATCTCGCAAGATTTTCAGAATGGAGGGCATGCTTCCTCACCTGATGGAACTCCAAGTAGTCAGGAAAAACACAACACTAATATAAACGTTAACACAAACGTCAAGAGAAGAAGAGGAGGGGTTCAGAAAGATGCAAAAGCAGCGAGAGACGCAGCCCAACGAGCATTAGAAGGAGGTTCAAGCGAATTCAACTATGCTGATCACAAGGAATTCGAGATGCAGAAAGAAGCAGATAGAGCCAGGGACCGTGGCATTGCTATAAATAATCAACAAAAAAGTCATCTTTCGCGAGACCAATACTACAGGGATTATAAGCTAAACAAGTTACTCTCCTTGAAAACTTCAATAATGAATGAACAACAACTTGCTGCATGGAATAAGGAAATGGATGCGGTCGAACAACAATAAGCCGCGGCCGAACAACAAAAAGCCGCGACCCAATAACAACAAGTCGCGGCCAAACAACAACATGTCGCGGCCCAAGTCCCCCAAGTCCCCCCTCAACAAACTGGCCAGTATGTGAATGTGGAAGAAGATGAAGATGATTCCTTGGAAGAAAACGAAGATGACTACAGTCTTCTTGATAACTGATTTTAATTCTTGTTTCGTTAAGTTTAATTTAATTGTACTCGTTTATTTAAAATAACTTTTAATATAATTGCCTTAATTTTAATTTTAAGTGTAGTCGTTTAAACAAACAACTTTAAAATAAAAAACATATTAATTGAAAATAACATCTATCTACCTCTCCCTCTGCCTCTGCCTCGCCCCCGCGCATCGTCTCTTGCTCCTTTTAAATCCCAGGTTGGGTCACGCCTGGTTTCTTCAATGACCATGTTATGCAGAATGATACAAGTCAGCACAATTTTGTCCATTTCTTGAAGATCAAAAAACCGTGCCGGCCCAGCTATGATGGCAAACTTTTTTTTTTATGCCAAAAGCGCGTTAAACATCCTTTCTGCATTTCATTTGTTGGGTGTTAAAGTACTTCATATCCTTCGAAGTCGTCGGTCCAAAACCTATTTGTATATAAGCTTGAACCATAGTTGACCATTCTGGATAGATTCCGTCTGCTAGATAATAACCCTAAGTGTAGTGATGACCGTTGATGGTGAAATTACAATGCGACGTGATCCCATTCTTAAGATCTTCAAACAATAGTGACTTATACAAAACGTTGAGATCGTTATTTGAACCCGGGAGTCCAAAAAAGGCATTCCAAAACCAACAATTATAGCTAGATGAAGCTTCCAAAATTACCGGACACGCATGCCACGTCCATTGCATGCAGTCAAGACTACCTAGCATTCCTGGAAAACCCCTCGCGGTGTTTTCTTCAGTTATTCTTTGAACATCTTCCTAAGTAGGCTTTCTTAAAAAGGTTGGACCAAAATGCTCGACTATTGTTTCGCAAAACAATTTGAGATACCTAAAGGAGGTTTTTTTTCCAATACGGATGTAATCATCAGTGGAATCCGCTGGTACCCCGTAACATAGTATACGGAGGTCCGCAGTGACCTTTTGTTCGGGACTAAAGCCTCATACATGTCGTGCATCATACTGATAATTAAATAAAGGTTGTACCTGACAAAGCTCAGCAATAATCCTTTGCGTCAAGTTGCGTTCCATGCGGAATCGTAGCTGAAAATCCTCATCGGAATAGACACAATCATGATTAAAATAATCATGCATCATCTTTTCGTGGTAAAAATGTCGATCTCTCCACGTCCATCTTCTAGTCGCAACTTCATATGGCTCTAAAGGCTTTGGTTTGATCCCGTATTGTAATTGCAACATAAAAAAATTCCTTCTTCTATCTTGATTTGCATCTTCATCCATTTGACGCAAAAACTCCATACACATTTCTTCCTCTTCTTCATCCATCTCCATATCTTCCTCAGAAGAATCAAAATCATAATTCATGGTTTAAATTTGAAAGAAATTGAAATTAAGAAAAGATTGATTGGATGAAAGATTGTTGTGAATTTGTGAGATCAAACTCGAGCCGTATTTATGGAGGTATAAACTAGATGTTCTGGTGACCGTTTAAAAGTAACCGTTGGCGACTCTGCTGCGATCGCTGGCGTTTTTGCCAGGAGCGCCAGCGTTTGAACGACGCGCGCTTAACGGTCAACTGCCGAGTGCTTTACCATAGTGGAAAAACATGTTTGTTCATCCACGTGGCTCAACAAAAAAAAATTGTTCATTTCCATAGGAATTGCCCTTACTTTTACAAGAAAAGAAGGATTTCTTTGGACGTTAACAAATCATATGGATTTGTATCCAGAAAACTCGAATAAATTAATCACAAGAAGACCTTAATGAATAATTTAATCGGAAATGCTCAACATAAGAAAACTTACGGAGCCATACGGTACTTTCACATAAAAGTGGACCAGGGAAAAATCAATACTGCGGAATTTTCAAAAGTTCATTCTATCTTTAATCAATATTTTATAAAGACATAATAGACTTAACTTTTGAGCAATTATGAGATACTAGCACAGTTCACGAACGTAAAGGCATACATCTCATAAGTAATTGCAATATATAAAATCAAAAGATTAAATACTGCAAAAATCATCTTCCAAATAACTTATAATTTAAATAAATAAATCTAAAAACATTGCAAGATGCAAATCGTTGAAATAGCTATGTGTAATCACAATATTTGCTATTTCAAACCCTAGTTATCCTTCTTAAACAATAAGAATAAATTCTCATAAAAAGTTTCCTAGAACAAAACAATGACAAGAGATAAAGAAGATAATCATCATCTTCATCATCATCGGAATCCATCCAAGAGGCTTGAACTTTATCCATTTCTTCCTTGATTTCGGGGAATTTTGTAGCAATTACACATAATTGTTCTTTCACACATTTTACCTTGGAATTAACCTTACAAACACCCTTGTGAATTTGTTGAAGAAGACCCAAGGTGGTATGATCACAATAACCGTCAAGAGTATCACATCTTTGTCGTTTGTAGAAATTTGTCTTCATACGTTTGATAATACATGGACGAACTAGTTTGGGAGTTCCAATAGAGTTTCCAATTGGAGCATATGTGCACTACATATTTGTCCAATTAAGAATGCAAAGCCTAACTTATTGTTTGATGACGTCATCGAGACCACTTGAAGAATGATGAATCCACAAATATCAAGACTTTGAGCATCCATTTCAAGGAAATAGACCAACTCTGCAAACTCACGACTCCACCGAGGTCAAAGTTTTAAATTTTGAAAAAAACAACCATTGGAACAAATTGTCAAACATTTCACAATTCAAAACTTGAAAACATAGTCGTTGGTGGTGTAAACTATGTGTAGTAAAACAAGGGAACATTTAAAAATTCAAAATTTGAATAAAATAGCCGTTGGTGGTGTGGAGGAGGTGTAAGATAAAAAAAGGTCTAGCGCTGAACTGAAGATCGCTAACCAGGAGCGCTGACTGGAGCAGCGCTTGGTGTTGGCGCTGAATGGTTTAGCGCAGATGCCCTGGAATATTCTTTCAGCGTTTAACCATTCAACGAAAAGGTCATTTTTGTAGCGCTGAACCATTCAACGCTACTATCTCGCTGCTATTTCAAATGCGAGTAAATGTTAGTGAAAAAGTGGGGGTACAACAACCTCACCCAATAATTCGCTTAAAATTTTGTATGGACTAACTCCAATATACTTTTAAGAGAATCAACTAGACAGTCAGACTCAATCTTAATAAAAAGTATATCAAAGAGTTATATCGCAATTTGTCGATTCAATCCTTACTCAAGCAAATAGAAATCTACGAGTCTAATTGAATACAAGATAAATTAACTTGAACGGTACCAAAGACCAATGTTTAAGTATCAATCAATTTAAATCAACAACCAAAGGTCGGATTTCCCAATTGATTGATTCAACGCACAACCTGTGATATTTCAATTATATAACAAAATATAATGCGGAAAAGAAATAACAAAGACACCATAAGTTTTGTTAACGAGGAAACATCAAATACAGAAAAAGCCCGAGACCTAGTCCAGATTGAACACACACTGTATTAAGAAGCTATAGACACTAGCCTACTACAAACTAACTTCGGTCTGGACTGTAGTTAAACCCAAATCAATCTCACATTGATCCAAGGTACAGTTGCGCTCCTTACATCTCTGATCCCAGTAGGATACTACGCACTTGATTCCCTTAGCTGATCTCACCCACAACTAAGAGTTGCTACGACCTAAAGTCGAAGACTTTAATAAACAAATCTGTCTCACATAGAAAAGTCTACAAGAATAGATAAATCTGTCTCCCACAGAAATACCTACGAGTTTTGTTCCGTCTTTTGATAAATCAAGGTGAACAGGAACCAATCGATAACCCGTACTTATATTCCCGAAGAACAGCCTAGAATTATCAATCAACTCACAATAATCTAAATCGTATGATGGTGAAACTAGATATTGTTGAATCACAAACGATGAGACGAAGATGTTTGTGATTACTTTTATCTTGCCTATCGGAGAAATTAATCTCAAGTCAATTATTTCAATTGTACTCAATACGATAGAATCGGGAAATATCAGATCATGCAACTACAGAAAAAATAGTTGGGCCTGGTTTCAATATCCCAATGAAGTCTTCAAGTCATTAACCTACAGGGTCTCGGTAGAAACCTAAGGTTAAAGGAGAATCGACTCTAGCTTATACAACTAGTATCACACAAGATGTGTGGGTATTACCCTTCCTAGTTGCTAGAGTTCTCCTTTATATAGTCTCCAAATCAGGGTTCGCAATCTAAGTTACCTTGGTAACAAAGCATTCAATATTCATTGTTAGATGAAAACCTGATTATATTCAAGCTAATATCTTTCAACCGTTAGATCGAACTTAGTTTGTTATACACAAATGAAATATACGTCATTTAGGTTTGTGTAACCGTACCTAAACATGTACAAGTCGTTAGTTCAACAGTAGTTAACCAAAAGGTTAGCCATATGAGCACTTTCATATCAACCTTATTCATCTTCACCATAACTAGTTCAAATGACTCAAATTCACTAGTTCAAGAGCTGTTCAATTGCTTAGATCTCATAGAAGTATACAAGACACAATCAAAGCAAAATTGGTTTTGATTCACTCGAATCGTCATGAACTTTATATCCATGGTTTTCAAATATGCATTCCTTAGTTTGTATAAATTTAAGTTCACGAATAAACCAAGTTTTGAAAGTAACACACTTAAGTATGCGTACGAGTATGTGTACTTAAGTAACCGGATTTGAGTTTGTTTTAGTTTCCAAACTCAGCAGAAATTCACTGACGTGAACTTTATGCCAGTATGCGTACGGGTACGCGTACTTAGGTAACCGGATTGAGTTGGTTTTGATTTCCAAACTCAGTAGAAATTCACGGATGTGAACTTCCGCCAGTATGCGTACGGGTACGCATACTTACCCAGTCTCCATCAACCATTTAGTACACACACAAGTATGCATACATTTGGTTCACGGTTTTTGACTTATACACTAATGCGCGAACACATTAAATGCTTATATCCAAAGATGGTTACATGTTCTAAAATCTTTATTTCAATCATTGACACATTCTTAGAGGATGTTAAATAGAGGTTATTCACACACTATTTTTCATCAAAGCAATTTTCAAGATATTGAAATAATCAACATGACTTTCGTCACTTGTAAAGATGAACTTGGCCAAAGAGAAAGCTTACCAACACATATTTCGAGAACGAGATAAACTCGGCTTGAAATAGCAAATGTGTATAATTGAAGTCTATATAGCAATACGACTTTTGTCTAAAGATAGGAGATAGAGTAGATAGACTATTTGAGTGATAGATAAGTTCAAGTTTCCACATACATTTTAGTCGATGAAGTTCCACCAGTTCCTTGAGTAGTTCTTCGTCTTTGTATGATGAACCCCGTGGAGTTTAGATCTCAACTACACTTTCTATCCTAGTCCGAGAGTTAGCTATAAGTAGACTAGAAATCAAGACTTATAGTTTTGGCAACTAAACTTGAAAACAAGCTTGAGATAGCAACGCTTGCGAGTTCGACCGAGCAGTAACAACAACACTTTACAATTATCGTTCTTTGTAACAAAGGTTTGTAACAAATACAATTATCGTTCTTTGTAACGGAGGAGGCCGAACTTCATACATGGGTAAATTTATTTTATTCTTTTTTATGACTTTTGCACTAATATTTATTGAAATATGATTTGATTTAATTAGTTGTCATTTGATTAGATGGGTCATGCTTAGCTTAGGTGATTTGATGTCCCATGCTTAACATTTACATCTAATGTTTTGAGAATCTACCTTGGAAAAAATAGAGTCCATGTTTATATTTCTTGAGCAAAAATTGTTGAGAATAAATAAGTGAACCATATGTTATGAGGATTGGCTAAATCCTTAGTCCCAGTACCTCTTGCACCATTTGTAATATTTTTGTATAAAAACTCGAATCTTCACAAGTCTTAGAGTTCGAATCCTATTTACCACTACTACAACAAAGTTGAAATCACATCACAATACTATGGTGATATGTATCACTCCCCCTTAGTCAATACTCCATCTCACATGGAAACCACTCCCCCTTACATAATGATCCGAAAACCATATGTATTTGTAGTGTGAACTACACATTAATTACCCCCCTTGTTGTCAATAAAATTGGCAAAGGTACGAAAACTAGTGGGATCCTAATGAAATTTCCATAGAGACATTTCATGACCAAAAGACAGCACATATCAACTTTTTAGATGCAATCATATAGCCGAAACTAAATGCATTCATCAAGGAGTTTATAAAGATACAAGATAACCCCTATAATATTCCACAGCCGCACTCCCCACAAAGATTTGGCAATAAAGCACAAGTTCAAATAAGAACTCTCCCCCATATAATGTCATTCCCGAAAGAACAACAAGAGCGACCTTACTTTCACCAGAAAAGAAGGATTTCTTTGGACAACAACAAATCACATAAGAATATGAATTTGTATCCAAAATACTCAATTAAATTAACCACAAGAGAACCTATTATGATTAATTTAATCGGAAATGCTCAACATAAGAAAACTTACGGAACCGCACAGTATACATAAAAAATATGGATCAGGGAAGATCAATACTGCGGAATAAACAAAGATTCATTCTATTCTTTATCACCATTTTCACAATGACATATAATAGACTTAATCTGTGTAAACAAAAGTTTTATCCTTTCTTCCATCAATATTTGCATAATGACATAAAAGGCTTATCTTTTGTTTGTCAAAAGTTCATTCAATCTTTTATGAATACTTGCATATCGACATATGAAGGACTTAACTTTTGACCAAGTATGGGACAGTCAAGGTTCACGGACGTAAACAACATATCCCATAACAATTTGCAATATATAAAACCATAAAGACTAATACTGCAAAAACAATCTTTGTCCTTAGAAGGTAGAATCAATCTTTTTCGCACGGATTTACACCAAGAATAGCTACCAAAGACGTATGAAAAGATTTTCTTAACAAAGAAGAACATACAAAGTCATTAACGACCATGCACCATAGTTCACATAAGATGATTGTGAACATTCAAAAATCCCATAGCAATGTGTACTACTACTACCCATTCTTGAACTTCCTTCTTTGTGATTCACCAACAACATTCTTGTAAAAACTACAAATGAGCTTCGATGAGTAGTACTCCAAGAATCCAAGTGCCCAAGTCCAAGAGAAGTGGAACAAGTGCGACGAAACGGAGAAAAACACTAAAAAACAAGAGACAAGACAAATACAAATATTAACTCATCCAAATTCAATAATTCTCATCTCCATTTTGAAAGGAATTCAAAAAGGAAGAGAATGCAAAAAGAATGAGGTAATTTTGAGTTCGGACGAAGAAATTACGGCCAAAAAAAGTTTACCGAATATCGACGTCTACGGTCAAGTATGCATACGGGTTTGCAAACGAATTTTCGTGACCTGGAGCAGTATGCAAACGGGTATGCGTACTAAAATCCTTGGATTTTTATTTTAAATGATGGCATGCGTACTTGGTATGTGTACCATGAAGTCCAAACATCCCGAACTACTATTTTCAAACCTAAACATTTTAAGAACCTTAAACACATATCAAGTTAGGTAGAAATGAACGATAAAAAGGTACATGGATCATTATAAGTACACTAACCAAATAAAAACATAAATATTTCTCAAGTATATAAACATACCTTTTTAGAAGAATATAATCGAATTCTACAGCCTTACCGAACATAATCTGTGTGCCCCAATTCTTGTGCTTCCTTCACCGTATACATAGCAGGGCATTCCTTGGTGAGGATGCACTAACAACACAGTCAAGTTTTGTTGAGGTGAGCAATGTCTTGCTCACCACAAGTGACTTTTGGATTATCATGAAAGAGATCACTTTTAGAACCTTTCGCATCCAAATCCATCTTTCCAAAGAACTTTTTAAGTTCCAACATCATGGATACTGTCTTCTCCATAGTCATGGAATTTTATGGGAGATCATTCCTTTTCACACTCAAAACATCATTGACTTTCTTTGGTATCCACTTCTGAGTGCGTTTAGGAATAATCGGAACCTTCTTCCCATTACTCTCTTCTAGAATTCTCGGAAGAGAATCAGATTGACTATTCTTTTGCAAGTTAGTCTTTCTCCAACTGGAAGCATCGGATCTTGTCTTCGCCTTTACGAAGTTATCCTTTTGATAACCATTACGATTTTGAAAAGGATTCGTATGATGTTTATAGGCAAATCTAGGTTTTTCACAGCACTAATTCCTTTTGCCTAAAGGTTGGATAGTTACAACCTGTAACGTTAAGGGGATTAGTCTTAACATATGATCTTGGTTTCACAACAGATTCCCAAACAAGAACATCATGAAGTTTCTCATTCCTTATACGGAAACGACATCTCCTTTCCAGGTGACCTTTATTTCCGCAATAGTGGCAAACATAAGGAATGTTCTTACCTCGATCCGTGTGTACTGACTTTGGAGGTTGATATACTTTTCTCTTTTAAACCTTAACTGCCGGTGAAAGTATTTCACTTTTTCCATCAGTGGAAACCTTTTGTTGAGAAGAATCACTAGCCTTGACAAATTTTACCTCTTTGATAGTACTTGGAGCATCTATTCCCTTATAACCCAGTCCTCGTGTATCACGATGATTTTTACTTTCTCCTAGCATAGTGGTTAATTTGCTTGAACTAGTATTGAACTTTTTCAAGTCATCTTCCAACATCTTGATCTTATCAAGAGCAGCAGTTAAATCAGCCTCAAGTTTCTTTTCTCGAGAAAGAAAAACACTTTTTCTATCTTTGAAACAACTCTGTTGAGAGTTAATCCTTGCTTCAGATTCAGCAAGTTCTCCTGTCAACTTAAAGAGATTTCAACGAAGATTTCATATTCAGACTTCTTTGAACGTACATCTTCTTCACGATCTTTAAGTATAGATTGTAAAAGATTATAACCACAATCGTATCCCTTAAAGAGTTATCTCATTTTACTGTTTTCTAGACAGAGAGGAGTCAGAAACTCAGTCAAGCAAGATGTTGACCCTTTCTTCTTCATGAGTTGACCAAAAAGCTTGATAAATTGTGAGACTTCCTCATCAACACCTTGTCCCTCATCAGAATCACTTTCATCTTAAAGATCGTCCAACTGCTCATCTAGGCGTGCTTCCCAGTTATACACAGTTTCAGACAATTAAGAAGGTGTGAGAGATTTCTCAGGAAAAATAAGGCTTTGAACAAAATCAGAATGTTTCTGAACTGGTGATGCGTTATCTGAGATATTATAATCCATAACCAGATCGCTACAAACACAGACTTATGAGGTCTTAGCGTGTTTGCCTGCTCTAATACCAATTGAAAAAGTGGGGGTACAACAACCTCACCCAATAATTCGCTTAGCAATCTGTATGGACTAACTCCAATATACTTTTAAGAGAATCAACTAGACAGTCAGACTAAATCTTAATAAAAAGTATATCAAAGAGTTATATCGCAATTTCTTGATTCAATCCTTACTCAAGCAAATAGAAATCTGCGAGTCTGATTGAATACAAGAGAAAGTAACTTGAACGGTACCAAAGACCAATGTTCCAGTATAAATCAATTTCAATCAGCAACCAAAGGTCGGATTTCCCAATTGATTGATTCAATGTACAACCTGTGATATTTCAATTACATAACAAAATATAATGCGGAAAAGAAATAACACAGACACCAGAAGTTTTGTTAACGAGGAAACCGAAAATGCAGAAAAACCCCGGGACCTAGTCCAGATTGAACACACACTGTATTAAGCCGATACAGACACTAGCCTACTACAAACTAACTTCGGTCTAGACTGTAGTTAAACCCCAATCAATCTCACACTGATCCAAGGTACAGTTGCGCTCCTTACATCTCTGATCCCAGCAGGATACTATGCATTTGATTCCCTTAGCTGATCTCACCCACAACTAAGAGTTGCTACGACCCAAAGTCGAAGACTTTAATAAACAAATCTGTCTCACATAGAAAAGTCTACAAGAATAGATAAATCAGTCTCCCACAAATACCTACGAGTTTTGTTCCGTCTTTTTATAAATCAATGTGAACAGGAACCAATCGATAACCCGTACTTATATTCCCGAAAAACAGCCTAGAATTATCAATCACCTCACAATAATCTAAATCGTATGATGGCGAAACTAGATATTGTGGAATCACAAACGATGAGACGAAGATGTTTGTGATTACTTTTATCTTTCCTATCGTAGAAATTAATCTCGAGTTAATTATTATAATTGTACTCAATACGATAGAATTGGGCAAGATCAGATCACGCAACTACAGAGAAAATAGTTGGGTCTGGCTTCACAATCCCAATGAAGTCTTCAAGTCATTAACCTACAGGGTCTCGGTAGAAACCTAAGGTTAAAGGAGAATCGACTCTAGCTTATACAACTAGTATCACACAGGAGGTGTGGGGATTACCTTTCCCAGTTGCTAGAGTTCTCCTTTATATAGTCTCCAAATCAGGGTTTGCAATCTAAGTTACCTTGGTAACAAAGCATTAAATATTCACTGTTAGATGAAAACCTGATTAGATTCAAGCTTATATCTTTCAACCGTTAGATCGAACTTAGTTTGTTATACAAAAATGAAATATACGTCATTTAGGTTTGTGTAACCGTACCTAAATGTGTACAAGTCGTTGGTTCAACAGTAGTTAACCAAAAGTTTAGCCATATGAGCACTTTCATACCAACCTTATTCATCTTCACCATAACTAGTTCAAATGACTCAAATGAACTAGTTCAAGAGTTGTTCAATTGCTTAGATCTCATAGAAGTATACAAGACACAATCGAAGCAAAATTGGTTTTGATTCACTCGAATCGATTTTTTAACTTTATAGCCATGGTTTGCAAATATGCATTCCTTAGTTTATATAAATTTAAGTTCACGAATAAATCAATTTTAGAAAGTAACTCACTTAAGTATGCGTACGGGTATGTGTATTTAAGTAACCGTATTTGAGTTTGTTTTAGTTTCCAAACTCAGCAGAAATTCACGGACATGAACTTTCCGCAAGTATGCGTACGGGTACGCATACTTAGGTAACCGTATTGAGTTGGTTTTGATTTCCAAACTCAACAGAAATTCACGGACGTGAACTTCCGCCAGTATGCGTACGGGTACGCATAATTACCCAGTCTCCATCAACCATTTTGTACACACACAAGTATGCATACATTTGGTTCCCGGTTTTGGACTTATACACTAATGCGCGAACACATTAAGTTCTTATATACAAAGATGGTTACATGTTCTAAACTCTTTATTTCAATCATTGAAACATTCTTAGAGGATGTTAAATAGAGGTTATTCAAACACTATTTTTCAACAAAGAAATTTTAAATATATTGAAATAATCAACATGACTTTCGTCACTTGTAAAGATGAACTTGGCCAAAAAGAAAGCTTACCAACACATATTTCTAGAACGAGATAAACTCGGCTTGAAATAACAAATGTGTATAATCGAAGTCTATATAGCAATACGACTTTTGTCTCAAGATAGGAGATAGAGTAGATAGACTTTTTGAGTGATAGATAAGTTCAAGTCTCCACATACCTTTTAGTCGATGAAGTTCCACTAGTTCATTGATTAGTTCTTCGTCTTTGTATGATGACCGTCATGGAATCTAGAGCTAAACTACACTTTCTATCCTAGTCCGAGACTTAGCTATAAGTAGACTAGAAATCAAGACTTATAGTTTTGGCAACTAAACTTGAGATAGCAACGCTTCAGAGTTCGACCGAGCAGTGCTCTAACAGTTAGGACTTAGGAGAGAGAACTAGTGTTAACAAATAGACAACACTTTTTTTTTGGACTGCAACACTTTTCCGTTAATCTAGCCGCTCAATCTAGCCCATAAGACTAAGTTTTAGACCTTCCCTATAAAGCTCTTAGTCTTTGAATCCCATTAAGTTCCAATGGACAAGACCTCAAGCATGCTATTTTGACAGACCTCAAGGCCCTATTTAATTTTTTGTTTTACTTCTGCAGGTATTACGGCCTGAAACCATGCATTGAAATAAAATTATTTGAAATAATTTCCAAAAGTATAAGAAGAACGATGTTTTGGGGACTACCCCAAAACAGTGGGGGACTACTTTGTTATTCAAATGTCCACCCAAAATTTTAAGGGGTGTCCTAAAAGATTAGGGAAGACTAATCTTCCCTTATCCTAATTAAGGTTATAACAAATCCTAATAACCCACTAATTTAACCACTACCCACTAATCTAACCCCTAAATTAAAACCTAAAATCAGTTTTAAAACACATATTTTTTATTTTCTTCTTCTTCTTCTTCTTCTTCTTCTTCTTCTTCATCTCCTCTTCTTCGTATACATCGTCGATTCGAAAAAATTCATCGTCGATTAATCAATTTTATAAAACAATGCGTTCTAAGCAGACACCAAGAATTCCCGGATTGAGTCCGGGTATGGCTAGCATAGCGAGTCTCCCAAATCAATTTGAAGTTGATAAACAACTTCAAGCAAAGTTTGGAGACGAATTGAAGCATCCAACATCAACCAAGGAGTCTGATTCTATCAAAATGAAAATCCGCAGGTAATTTCCTTCATACCCATTCCTTTGAATCGTTTTTTGTTGAAGAAATCATCAAAAACCACTGAAAATGAAAGTTACAGTAGAGATTTCGGCTAGGAGAAAAATTTTAAACCCTAGAATTTGGTAACCAAACTTTGAATATGAAGAACAGTTCGGCGAATTAGTAATTTTAAGGTAACCGAACTATGAAGTTCGGTAAGCTCGCAAAAAAAAACGTAACCGAACTCCTTCTTTATATGAAAAATTTGAGTTCGGTTACCTCGATAAATTTATATAGGTAACCGAACTTTCAATATGAAGAACAGTTTGGACAATTAGTAATTTTAAGGTAACCGAACTATGTAGTTCGGTAAACTCGCAAAAAAATAACGTAACCGAACTCCTTCTTTATATGAAAAATATGAGTTCGGTTACCTCGATAAATTTATATAGGTAACCGAACTTTGATAAAATATAGTTCGGTTACCTCGCACTTTCTATGTGGTAACCGAACCTTGATCTGTCACATACAAACTTGTTGTTCGGTTACCTCGCAACTTATACCAGATAACCGAACTTTAGTCTGTTAACATTTTGTGTTTGATGTAATCCCATGTTCAATTTTATTTGGTAAGACAATATTCTGTTTAGGTAATAATGTGGTTTTCATTCATTAGGAACAAAGGGAAAAAATCTAATCCCCACGTAGCCGAAGATTTGAGAACTCCAACACCTCGCGGTAGGATACATCTGGATTTCCGAAACCGTGGTACTAAAAATGCAAAACATGGAGGGGGATCATTACAGGAAGTCAATCAAGAGGTGATGTAGAATACAATTGATAATGTTATTGAAGAAGAGAATGATGATGAAGAAGAGAAAGGAAATGAAGACCAAGGAAATGAAGAGGTTGAACAACAAATAAAACACGTTGAGAATGTAGAGGAAAAAGAACAAGGACAGGGCAAAGAAGGAGAAGGACAAGAGGAAGAGAAGGATGATTAAGAAGAGGGAGAGGAAGAAGAGGAGGGAGAGGAGGAAGAGGAGGAAGAGGATGAAGTGGAGGAAGAGGAAGAAGAGCAAGAAATAGTTCCTGTTAAAGAGAAAAAGAAGCGGAAGCCGCCTTGTGATAGATACTCACACATTCCCCTTGATAATTTGTGTTTGCCACCAGTGAGCCCAACTTATTGTACTCCAAATGATGGAGGGGCCACATTGTTTGGCTACAAACACTCATGGGCTGCGAAGATCTGTGCGACAAAGGTATTCTTTAAGTTCATTTTTACCTAACAAAACGTTTTTTTTTTGGGATATGTTTCGTCAAGTATTAATAGTGTTATGTTTTTTTCGTAGGATCATAATGATGCAGTTCATCTTATTCGGCGTCAAAAGGCGTCCAAATGGGATCTATCTTTGGAGTGTGGCAATTTTCAAGCAAAGGTGAAACAGTGTGTGTTATGGAGAGCTATAGAGTATGCACATGCGGATTTTGACGTTGTTGCCGTATCCGCATTTCTCGAGAGGTACTATCCCGAGACATATACAATTCATCTTCCATTTGGCGAGATGGGAATTACTCGCGATGATTGCTCGAGAATAACCGGCTTACCAGTGGAAGGTAAGTGTCTTCGAGAAGGCTACAACCCCTCGATGCATTATGAAGGTCTTGAAGAATTAGCTCTAAAATGTCTAGGATGGGATGAGAGAAAGGCTCAATATGAGTTTAGACGTTCTGTGAAGTCCCCTAAACGGGGCGATGAGTATAATCCAAGAGAGGTAAATGGAGCGTTCAAGAAGAAGGTGAAGAAATTCAAGTTGGTAAAGTTGAAGGAAGCATTTGGAGGGACAAGAAAGAATGTGGAGAAAGGAAAGTTGGTGATGGACCAGGAGAACCTTAGGCATCATGTCACCGCTTATTGGTTATATCAGCTAGGAACCGTCATTTTCCCCGACACTTCTGGAAATAGGGTGGATGCACATTATCTACAGCTTTTGGAGAATCTCGATGAGATTAACCAATACTCTTGGGCCACTGGGGTGCTTGCTTTTGTTCTAGGAGAGATGAGCAAAGGGTCGAGGATTAAGAAAACTCAAATTGGAGGTTACTTAACTCTTATTCAGGTGAGCTTTTACATTGTTAGTTAGCAAATTATTCGCATAAATTTTCTGCTCCCAAATCAATTATCATGTATGTGGTTAATATTTTCGTATTTTCGCATAGGTTTGGATTTATGACCACTTCCCTTCATTTGGATTGGCTAGGGAAAAGACACCTTATCCCTATGACGAACCTATAACAGGAAAATGGTTGTTTTTGGACGCACAAAAGAAGTCTAAAGAAGAGCAGTTGACTTCGTTGAGAGAGAAATTGGATAAACTTACGGTGAACGATGTGGTATTTCACCCATACGCCGTACCCGATGATGTCCATGTAGATGAAGAAGATATGAATGGTTTACCGTCTCGGCATACTATGGACCAATTTGGTATCCTAATGGCTACGCAATATATAATCCAAGGAGAATACTAAGACAACTTTGTTGTGTCCAAATGGATCCCGACGTGGTGAATGAAAATTTCAATTTGGTGGTTCAAGGAACAAAGAACACCAAGAAATATTTTGTTCCAAAACATGAACCAACTCCTACGGTAGGACATTGGAATGCAGTTAGTAACTACTACTTACCTTTAAGTGATTGTGTACCTTATGATGGAGATGTAAATGCATGTGATGAAGATTATATGGAGTTTTATCAGGAAATTAGTCATCGTTTTGTGATAAATAGAGAAGAACAAGCTAAGAATGATAAGGCGAAAGCGAAGGCAAAGGAGAGGGATGCTAAGAGAGCTCAGAAGGAGATGCCTATTTGTGAAGAAGAAGCAAAAATGTTATTGGATAATGTGGTAAGAAAATGTCTTCTCTTATACTTCCTTGTTGTTTGAAAGTATTGAAAATATATTTACTTATGCTTAAAATTGGAATCAGGTGAAGAAGGGTACGAAATTGTTGAAGAAATGGATGGCTAAAATCTGTAGTGGAGAGCCGATGTCGACTAAGGAACAAACCTACCTCTACGACCAGTGGGAGGGTCTTATAACTAATAGAATGATGGAGCCAAGTAGGTCTAAGCAATTGAAGAGGGGTACAAGGAGAATGTTCAAGTCGCGCCATGGAGGAAACCGGACGAGTAGATGAAACCCCAAGTGATGAGGAAGTTCCACCTAAAACTCGTGGTAAAAGGGTGCGTCGCGGTGGTCATAAGTGATTTCGTATGGTTTTAGTGTCAAAAAACATCCTAGTTGTGGATTTCGTATGGTTTAATTTCGTATGTTTGTGTATGTATAACAACTTTTATATTTGTTTTACAAACTTGTTTGCGTTTTTAATTATAATTGGGATTGTGTATTCAATTTTTTTTGGAATTTTTTTTGAATACAGGTTGTTTTTCGTCCACCTGAATTTTTTACATAACTAACCGAACTAAAAGTTCGGTTACCTGTGACAAATATTTGGTCACCGAACTATTTTTTCGGCGAACAGCTATATCATACCAGGTTGCCGAACACAGAGTTCGGTTACATGCTACATTTTCAAGGTAGCAGAACTCTACCGAACTGTTTTTTCGGCGGACAGCTAAATCCTACTAGGTTGCCGAATACATAGTTCGGTTACCTCGTAACATTTTGACTGGTAGCCGAACTCTACTCTGAAGACTCAAATAAAACACCTATATTTGACACAAAACAGGTGTTCAGCAACCTGAAATATTTGCACAGGTAGTTCGGCAACCTGTATTATCATATGTGATTACCGAACTATTATCTGTCAACTCAATAAAATACTAAAATTAACTCGATAATGAATACCACACTTCAAAAAACATAGTATTAGATTGAAAAGCATACTTAGTTCCATTACATGTGTCATTTAATCATCCTCAAGGGAAATAAGACCTTCATGTACAATTTCGTCCGATTTCTCCAAAGCTTTCCACATCTCCATGTTATGCTCATACATAATACACCAACCCAACATTATATCGGAGTTAAATGCAGGCCAATAAGAGTTTCCGGATATTGGAGGCAGTGGACAATCGGGTTTTAAACTAAGGCCTATAAAGTGGTTGTTGTTAGTCAATGCCATCACACATCTCCTTCGTTTGAGTTGCTCGACACATACGGTTGTTTTCGGGGTGAAGGTGAAACTAGCATACTTTGAGAAATAATGAACCACACAATTAAATGCCTCGGCGATTAAGTGTCCACATATCGGTATGCTCATCCAATAATCCGGTATGATCGGATGGCCCCCATGAAGACGACGTTGATACTTAACAAATTGCTCATTGAGACTACCCACCCCATCGCACAACATTAAAATGCCGGATTCTCCTTTAGTTTGGACAACAACCTTTGCCTTATATAAGTGATTGCACACCCATTATTTAGCTTGGAACCTTCGATGAAAGGCCCAAGTTGTTGATTGACAACATGAAAACCACAATTACCATCCGGAGGAACGTCGTCGGTGGATATAACGTATTCTCTAATGTATAGAGGTAGGTCATTCAAATAGTCTTTATTTGGAGCCTCAAGCTTCACGTATAGGGAAGATGGTTGGATAGGGCAAATTGGAGACTTAAGCTTCACGTCGCCAAAACATGGTTGCCTTGGTTGTGATGGACACATCGTACCTTTTTTCTTCAAATCTCGCTCACTTGTTTCGCCTTTCTCCTCAAATACTCCTACCCCGTTTCTTGGTTTGCTCCAAGTACATTGCCGCGGTATACTCATGGGCCTAAGGATCTCTAGTAAATGGGGTTTGCCCACTTTTCTTCTTACGTAACACCTTTGCATATTCTTTTAGTTGGTTTTTAGTTTCTTTTTTGCTTGGCCTACCTTTGCGTTTGCCTTTTGACGGTTCATAAACATTCTCCGTAGTTTGTGGATATATGATTTTCCTCATGTCATCCCAAAATATTTGTTTTTGGAGCTTGTTCATGCCACGATACATCTCTAGTACGGTTCTACCCATTTCATTATCACCAAACTCCTCTCCGGCTTCTTCTCCCTTTGGAGGAGGGATGAAACTTAGATGCTTCCAATATGGATCAATGTCGCTTAAAGGGATTACGCCATGCTCGTAGTTGATTATCATATGGCGACAAGGGAGTCCCATAGACTTCTTCATGTTACATACACACACCTCATCCCTCTTGGTTTCCCACTTATCAATCAACTCGACTTCTATAATCAACAACTTCATACATTGGCGAGATACGTTGTAATGGATTCCCTTGAACAATGGGTGGTCGGCATATTTTCCGGTCGTTTTGAATATACGGCTTTTTTGGAACTTCTATTTAATTCTATCAATGTCGCGCTTGAAGTAATTCTCCATAGCATTCCACACGGTTACGAAATTATAAACACATCCAAAGAGATTCTTCTTCAACCGATGGTGAGCCGACTATACTAAACTTGTCGCTTGATTTCCCAAGTGTTTATATTGGTTGATATAGGCATTAACAAACTTATCTTTCTGTGGTTCCAACCATTGGCGAAGAACATACGATACAACACCGGGATAATTGGGAGTATCCCAATGGGCGATAAACCCCGCAAGATTTAAATGATACTCTTCCTCGGTAAGAGACCAACACAATGATTCCCATTCACTGTTGAAAGCAACCTATTTAGCGTAATTTAGATCGTATTGTTTATCAACTTCCTCTTTTGCATCTGCTCTTTCATGTTCCGGTAGCATCTTAATCTCTTCATATCCTTTTTTCTTGGGTGGACAAATTGTTGCCTTGCACCTATTTATCAAATTACACCATATATGGAACGTACAAAGCATATTGTGTGCTAATGGAAACACTACCTCTATTGCATTCATCAATGCGACTTCATTTTCGGTGACTATAACCCCGGGAATATCATCACCTCGGAAGATTTCCTTAACTAGTTTTAGTGCCAAAATGTAACTAGGTTCTTGCTCGTCCCTTAAGAAACAAAACGCCACGGTAAACGGTGACTGCGTCGAAGTACGCCCAACAATATTCAACAATGGCATCTCGTACTTGTTCGTCTTATAAGTACAATCCATTATGAGAACTTCATGAAAGCATTGAGCCAATTGAACACTCGTTGGATGCGCAATGAAGAGTTGTGTTATCTCTCCGTCCGAATCCACATCCTTTTGAACCGCGTAGTCTTTCTCTTTGGCCAAAAAATACAATTGTTGCATCACTTGTCTATCTCTCCATTCCTTCTTTCTAATTGTCACAATTGCATTACAAACGGTGGACAAAGATGAGTGGTTATCCTTGTTATCCTCCTTTAGTATTTGGAGTATTTGACTCTGTGTAAAACCCATTTTCCTCATTTTAGCAACCTTGTCCATCTCTTCAGGAGTTAGCTTGGCCGCCATGAAATGTCCTTCAAGATGCTTCGGACGAGGGTGGTTATGACAACCTTCCATAACCTTGTAGAGAACCCATCCACCCAATTCTTTGTTTTAATTAAATGCAAGCTTGAATGGGCATTTAATCTTCTTTGAGAAAGTTTTGTTCTTCCTATTTGTCTTTCCTTTATAAACATAACCCTTCCTCTTGTGGCTTTTATCGGGATCACCGCTTCTCTCACAAACCATTTCAAAGCGGGTTTTGCTTTCTCTCCCATTCAATACTAATACGCACATGTCTTTTAGTGCATGTTGGCTATCCCAACTCTTTGCCTCTAAAGGACTTTTGAATACCAAGTCATTCATGTAGTGATGGGACGTGTCATCGTACAAAATATCAACAGGGGTAGGTTGATTTTCCATTGGTTCTATTGGATCATATGCAACCTACGAGTAATAGCACAACGTCAATACCAACTAAAAATAAGAAATACTTAAATTTTCGGCAATGTAAAAATAAATACGATCCTGCCGAACAATAAGTTCGGTTATGAAAAAAAAAATTGCGATATTGCCGAACTTGTTCTTTGGAATTTTCTATGGTATAGTTCGGCAACATAATTACTACTATCGACTAAACCGAACTTAAAAGTTCGGTTACCTATTCAATGAACGTGATTTGCGAGCTTGCCGAACATAAACTTCGGTAACAAAGGGATTAAACTCGACAACCGAACTATTAACTGTATACTCTATAAAATTAGTTCGGCAACGTTTTCTGGAAAAAGATAACCGAACTCTAAAAAACCTCCATTAAAACAGAGTTCGGTTACCATCGTATGCTGAAACGAGTAACCGAACTGCACATACAGGAGAGTTCGGCTACCTGTTCTGCAGGATTGCTAACCGAACTACTTTGACCAAGCCGAAATTTCTTCCTGAAATTTTCGATTTGGCCAATTTTTTGCACAATTCATGCTACATTAACGAAATTTGAGACATACCTGAGTACCCATAACTTCATCTTCTGGTTGTGGCTGATAAAATTCATCATTTCGGTCGTTAGGTTGAGTTTGGGGTAAATAGCTTTCATCATCTAACAAATAACTCATATCCGGATCATTAGAAATATTGACAAATATATTTGGAGATGAAGGAGGTTCTGATTATGAGGAGGGGGTATCATCACATGAATCACTAATATCATATTTACTAAACTCAAAATAACATTTTGAGTGTTCTTCCCTCTTTTTCTTCATCTTTTTTTTTTCTTCTTCTTCTTCTTCTCATTCTAACAAAACTATCCTATTAATAACTAACTAATCACTAATTAATCATTACACTAACACTAACTAATCTAACTAATTTAATTACCAAGGGTAAATTTGGTATTTAAAAAAAAGAAGATAAGGGGTGACCCAAAATTACTTCAAATATCCACCCCCAAATTGGAAAAGTAGTCCCCCACTGTTCTGGGGTAGTCCCCAAAACATCGTTCTATAAGAAAGACATTAAATGAATTATCAGAAAGGCCCAGTTCTCCTTGCAGGTGACGAATCTGTACTTGCTCTTGTAAATATTGTCTTTAACTCTTTCAGCCAAAGTCCAAGGGAGCCTCCGCTGTTATACCCTATTCTTTTACATCACTGTGTGTCACTAACATCTACCATTGATTTCTTTTTCACCCTGCCCCGCCTGGAAAAATAGGTGGTCCAGCTATAAAAATGGACCAATGCAAACTTGACACATAGTGGGTATAAGGAATGGGGTATAAAAACATGTCCTAAAGCATTTTAGCTCTTTCAGTTGCTTTTAGATTGGGTTGCACGGACGTTGCATTTTCTAAGCCGTGTCCGCATCCGACGCGCATCGGATATGGGACGCTACACAACGCTTGTCCGACGCACAAATGTGCGCGTCCTGTGCGCGTCTAGTTCGGACGCACTGATGACTAGGATTTGACGCGTTTTTTTTTTTTTCATTTTCATTTAAATTTCTTACTTTATTTTTATTATTATTAACTAAATGAAGAAAGACAAACATTTATATCAATCATTATACCGATTCATCCGATTAGAATACAAAATAATGAGATTAAGGAAATATAATTGAAACATTAATAAATTACATTACATATCCATGTGTTTAATGATTGATTGCTTGACCTTTGGCGTGTATAAACAAACGATCTCTTCTTTTCTTTTGAAATTTATACACAAAAACAACATATTGTAGCATCATTTTCTAATTTTCAGGATCGAAAAACTTGACTTTGCCGTATAAATACATGATTGTATATATAAATAATATATAAATAAAATATATATATACATGTCAACATCCTACTTTTTCGAGAATTTTATAGTGTCCGCGTCCGCATCGTGTCGTCTCCGCGTCTGCGTCTGTGCAACCCAGCTTTTAGACTTTGTAGGAATTGCATTCAGTTTCTGACAGTATTGGGATATGTTTTTTAATTTAATTTTGCCCATTTTGCCTCTTATGAATCATGTGCCTTACAGCTGCTGCACTGACTAATGCTTACATATATATGTTTTGATTAGAGCAAGGAAAGAATAATTTTGATATGGAACCCACCCAGCTTGTAGTTGTCCGGTCGCTCTAGAGCTGAATCTTTCGAGTGCCGACATTTCAATTGTAGTTGGCTTGGCAATTCTACATTTTTGAATTACAATTCATTTCTAATAAGCCCGCAAATTTGAATAAATTTTTTCCCAATAGTTAAGTCCTATATTTTTGTGCTGTCGAATGCCAAAAAGACCAAAACTACGATTTTTGTAAAACCTTGGACATTTATTTCTATCTGTGTGATGTAAGTACACAATCGGTACCACCACCCATAAAATCATCAATAATCGGAAACCATCGAGTCCAAGAACAAAGTGTTATGCTCATTGTGTTCACCAATCAAACTATGTTCTAGGAGATTTTAAGATCTTACTTAGACTTAATAAAAACATACAGAAGAACACAAGGATATGTGCAAGCATAGTCAATGCATGCAGCTGTCAGGCACATTTGTAATGCCCATTTGGAAATTGGAATTTAATTATGGTTTCAATGCACGGTCCGGGCAGGTGGTCAATAAAAATGCTGACACACTGCAATAGAGCATAAAATTACTCCCTCGGTCTTTAAAAAATAAAAAATAGACAGGTTTGTGTGTAAATTTACACACAAACCTGCCTATTGTTTTGAAACGGAGGTAGTAAATTGGGTCTTAGACTGTCCAAACTAGTAATATGAAAAAGGAAATAAATGCTAACGTTGTTCATTTAAAATTTCACACCGGCTTGAACCGGTCAACAACTACACTAATGATAAAGGAACCATTATCAGTGACTCAGTGCAGTCCACTCCATATCAAGCTCGCTCATTTGGTTGTTTCAAACATCAAAACAAATTTATAGCTTGTGGCATTCATTTTCTTATTATGATCAAATTACAAATAACAGTTCAATGTGGGCAAAATTAAGCTAAGGATAAAGATAAATTAAACTCACTATACAGAGAACCCACAGTAGAGTTAGAAGCGACTTAAGCGGCAGAAGTGTGCTTAAATATGCTACTTTGATGTATAATGCAACACGATTACTACACTCTACAATCTTTACTTGCACGCATCAGTTTCATTGAGGTTACAAATCCAGTTCATATGGATTTGATAACCCCCTGTGGCTTGGGTGTGTCCCACTTCAAAAGAAAAGTATGTATATTCTTATATGGAACTCGACACACCCATGTGTAAGTTGGTACACTTATTAGCAATCTTGGATAACAAACAAAGAACACAAAGGTGTAAGCATAGTCAATGCGCAGTTGATTCCGGACCAGCAAAGACCAAAAGCAATAGAAAGAGCTAAAGACGATATTTAAAGAACAATATATAAGATTTGTCACATGCATGTAAGAGAAGTACTTTGATCTTTCTGATTACATATTTAACTGACGAGTTTATGTTTTGTTATGCTAAATTTACAGTATCACGCAAGCGACTATTTAATGTGTTCATAATGCATGGTCGGGGCAGGTGGTCATTAAATAAGTCTCAGGGGCTTAATGAGTCTAACGTTCAGGTTTTGGGATTAACATTCAATTCTTTTAGTGAGTTCAAAATTCAATTCGGTCCAACAACCATGAGCTACCAAGGAAAACTACAAACAAAATCCCACGGAGAATCAAAATGGCGGAACACACTAGTCAACACCTTAGGACTTTAACTGTAAGTTAAGAATCATCAAAAGAAAAATAAAATAAAATCGTTGTGCTCACTGTGTTGCCAATCCAAGATTTGGTACTTAGCGAGATAGCAAGATTCCTTCTAAGTACAATGTATAAAGAATATGAACAATGAAAGTAAAATATAAGCCTCAGCTGAATTGCAGAATATGTCACCAAGGCGTTAAGCCATTCTGTCCCAAAAGATGCTGTTTCGATATCCTCTACTATTCGTTAGAAAGAACATGACAAAATGTGTGTCTCATGGGCAGTACTCCCAAGAGGTATAGCTCCCCAAGGCAAGAATGTGATTATAGGATGGGGTAGCAAAATTTGTTTAGCCCGACTGAACAGTGGTGGTCCAGGCAGGGCTTTTTCAACCAGAACTTCATCAAAACCTTAGGTTATACTACTTCCTCCAAGTAATCACAATTTAATGCATCAATGAATGGTCCATCTTCCATACAACTTACTTGGAATTGGAAAAGAAAAAGTTAGTCTCTTTTAGTCCTTGTGCAGTTTGGCACATGAGATTCTCTCCCATAGTCCTTGTGGAGTTCAGGATTTTCATATATAAAAAAAAAAGTTATTGTGAGTGGGTCCAAAATCCCATTAAATGGTATACTAGCAACCTAAAGACAAAAGCAAATTAGTCCCAACCACCAAACACACACAGTACTAACAAATGACACAACCTAAAAGCTGCCTGCAACTAGACCACTTATGATCTGAGCTGCTGCAAGTATTAAGTCCCTATTACTTCATCTGAAATTCATTGCTGTCGGCATCATCTATGGTAGAGTTGCATCAAGGCACCATTAAGGAACTTCACAGTTGCATTTCTTGCACAGTTCCATCCGAGGCTTGCAAAATACCAACACCCGGAAAGCCTCAAGAAAATAAACAAGCGACTGAACATGACAATGAAATAATTGAAGTTATAAGCCTTGGAATAATAGCGGAATATGTTTGTCACCAAGGCATTGAGCCATTTAGTCCGGAAACGTTGTGTGTTGTAACTTGTAATACTGAAAGGGTTTTTAAAATCTTATGCTCCATTTCCTAGTTTCTACTGAATGAGTTAATAATTAGCACCAGGCACTATCCATAAAGTCATCAAATGGTAAAAATGAAAAAGTATTCTGCTCATTGTGTTGCCAATCTAAGTAAGAATTGGAACTTAGCTAGATCTGGTCTTTGCAAAATTCAAAGAGATGAATGAAAGGAAGTTGTAAGCCTAGTCAAAAGGAAAAATGAAAACTAAAAAACATGTGCCAATGTAGACTGTAAGACTTCCAAACATATGATAGTTTGTTACTTTCACTTTTTTTTTTCACCAAATTACAAAGGACAAGTTACAACACTGAATATCCAAATTTACCCATCAAACTCGTCCGTTTACACAGTTGTAGCCAGTAAAGCACAAAAAATTAAGTAGATGTTTAATGCAGCATATAAGAGCACTTCACAGTTTACAGTTGCATTTCTTACACATGTTCCAATATCCATCAAAGCAAATAAACAAGCATGAACAAAAAACATGGATAATGAAATTTAAGTTACAATAAGCCTCAGAATTGCAGAATATGTCACACCATTCAGTCCCGAAGGATGGTGGTGTTGTTTATAATTCGATCTACTCATAGGCTTGTTGTATATACCAAAACATGCATCTAAACCCAAAAGAACGTGAGAAAAAAATGTAGTACATCTCATGGTCAGTCCCAATGGAATATGAGACCACCTGAGATATGGAGATCATTCGACCATAACCACCTGAAGTTTTTTCTACGACGCTTACAGACGCGTTTTACAAACATTAACTGGTTTGCTCCGATCTGTGAAAGAGAGATTTTTTGCCAAAATCTCCCCCACCGATAATTAAACAATCAGATGACTAAACAATCAGATAAACTAGAAACATAACCAGTCAGATGAGAGAAATATCATCATGATCAGTGAATACAAACATGAAATTACCATAACTTCATATCTTGATCTACGCTGCTGCTGCTGTTGAGTTTGTTCATACTCACAGAGCATTATGATATTTACTCTCATCTAGTTTGGTACTCTTTTCTAGACATATCATCATATTGCACATACTAGACTCAGCAATTATCAACACTACAACTCTTAATCATGACCTAGCAAAGTTAGACTGCTGAACCACTAAGCAGATATTCAGACTTCTTGGATAATCCAGTTCAGAGCAAACTAAACAATCAGATAAATTAGAAACATACTCAGTAAGATGCGAGGATAATCATTATGATCAGTGAATACAAACATGAAATTACTTCAAATCCTGATCTTTGATGCTGCGGCTTGGTTGAGTTTGTTCATACCCACAGAGAAAAATGATATATCCTCTCATCTAATCTGGTACCATTTTCCAGTGATATCATCATCTCATATGCAAGACTAAAACTGTTGGTTTATGATTAAATTGATAAAGAAATTTGAAGTAAATTTGTTGAATGGAGGTGAGGGCTCTTAGCTTCTCTCTACCTCTCTACACAATTCTATTTTATTTGGATTACCTTCTCTTTCTTTCTTTCTTTCTTTTTATACTAGGCATACATAAGACCTCACATTAACTAACAATCTCCTCCTTAATGTGATGTTCTACTACTCCAAGTAATTCTCGAAAATTTTGAAACTTCCCTTTGGGAAGTGCCTTGGTGAATATGTCCGCCAATTGGTCTTCCGTCTTGCAATACTTGAGTTCTATCTCACCATCTTCAACCACTTCTCGAATGAAGTGATACTTGAGTTTGATGTGCCTTGCTCTACATTGCTCAACCGAATTTTTGGACATAGCAATTGCCGATTTGTTGTCACGAAAGATTACGGTGCTTTCTTCTTGCTTTTCTTGAATGTCTTCCATAATTCTTCTTAGCCATACAACATGAGATGTAGCTATTGATGCCAAAATGTACCCCTTCCGCCGTGGATTGAGCTACGGTTTCTTGCTTCTTCGATTCCCATGTAAATATACCCGAACCAATAGAAAATGCATGCCCCGATGTACTCTTCATGTCATCAATACATCCTCCCAAGTCGCTATCACAATAGCCAACTAATTTGACATCCAAATTTCTTGAATACATGATTCCAAAATTCATTGTTCCTTGTATGTACCTCAACAACCTCTTTGCCTCGCCAAGATGTAGATGACTAGGTGGACTCATGAACCAAGAAAGCATACTTGAAGCAAACATGATGCCGGGTCTTGTATGTGTAAGATACAACAAGTTTTCAATAAGACCTCTATAGTAAGTCTCATCAACCTTTCTTCCTCCATCATCTTTCTTGAGTTTCTCATTCACTACAAGTGGTGTTGATGTGGGGTTACAACTGATAGACGCATTTATGTGTCTATTTTCATCTCTATTGTGTATATTGTTAGTACCCATTTTTTGTACTTATTATGGTGTTTTATGTGTTTGTAGGTATTTTTGGGCAATAAACATTTTTGGAAAAATCGGCTCAAAAAGTTGTCTGAAGGCACCCAAGGGACATTTGTTATTCGGACTCTCACTACTGGATAAGGGGTACCAAATTACTAAGGGGCACCCAAATTACTATCGGCACCCAAGTAGCAGGATAAGGGGAACTTCACCCTCTTCGTTTGTAAATGAAAAAAGGCGGGAAAAAGAAGAACAGAGCTGCAGATTTCTCAGGGCGGATTTTGGATGTGATTTTATGCAATATTTTCGTGGATTTGGTTTGGTAATAGCCTGATATGACTAAACAAGGATGGTAAGGACCTTGGATTCGATTGGATTTGGCAGAATAATCGTGTGGAAGAAAATAGAGGAGCACGAGTTTGCAAGGGTCTGTTACGAGATTACAAAGAGTTTGAGCGTGTTTGGATAGAGCTTGGACGCTGCAGAAGCGTGAAAGAGTCAAACAAGGAGAGTTTGGAGTGAATTGGAATGCTACAGACGCGTGCAGAAGAAGAAAAAAGAAAGAAAATATTCCCGTGGCTGGCAGCATTAATGAGAGTGATTCTGGATTTATTACAGTGATTTTGAGCCCCTGTCGAGTATATATAGGGTTCTGGGGATGCTTACAAAGGCTAGGGAGAATTGGGAGCAGTTTGGAGCATCACAGAATCGGAAAATCAAAGTTGCAGGAAGAACAATTTTTCTGCTGGTGAAGAACATACGAAGAACATAAGACGCTCAAAGACAGTCGTTCCTCAACAGTGCTTGTGACGGTTATCTGTTATCGTTTCCTGTAACAGTTGAGTTTGTAACAAATATAAGTGTTACAAACCCGGTTTTTATCATTTTTTCTCCCATTTCATCATTTGTGAACCATTTTTGAGCATTAATAAAGATGAATTTTGAGCATGTTTCCATGATGATGATGAGCTAATTCTCGCGTAATCAAGGCACGGAGGAAGCTATTGATGCATGAATAATTGGTAATTATTTTACTTTTCTCTAATTTGCATTTTATAATTCACTCAAATCACTGCTTTGCAGAATTTTAATTGTTTGCGTAATTTTCTTAATTAGTTGTGATTCAATTAGATAGGTTATACTTTGTTTAGATAATCTATGCTTAAAGGATACAATTAATGTTTGAGAATATGCTTGATTATTTGTGAATTAAGAAAAAGAGATTTTAAAGATAATTAGAGTTTTGGAATTTTTACCATCATTCATTCATGTGTAATAGTGGAATCTAGTGTCTTGGTTATTTTCAATTTTAAAAACAAATTTGGATTTAAATTTTCTCTATTTTTAGTTTAAATAAGTCTAAAATCAATTGCTTTCACAAGTCTCAACGAATCTTTTACTACCACTATCTAAAATTTGATCAACAACCAAGCATACCAAATTTCTTCAACACCTTTTCGGCATACTTGCTTTGAGAAATGAACACTCCATCTTCACTTTGGTGAACTTCAATACCAAGGAAGTACTTGAGCAAACCCATGTCACTCATCTCATATTTCATCATCATTCTCTCTTGAATTGTTCAATCATATGAACATCATTTCCCGTAAAGATAAGGTCATCAACATACAAGGCAACGATGAGAATAGACGTACCTTTTGTCTTCACATATAGTGTAGGCTCACTCTTGCTTTTGTTGAAGTTTTTCCTTTTGAAGTATCCATCTCTCTCACTATACCAAGCTCTTGGTGCTTGCTTGAGTCCATACAAAGCTTTCTTCAACTTGTATACTTTGTCTTCTTCTCCTTCAATTACAAAACCTTGTGGTTGTTCTACATAGACCTCTTCATGAAGTTCTCCATTCAAAAATGCCGATTTGACATCAAGTTGATAAAGTAACCAACCTTTTTGGGAAGCCATAGCAATCACGTCTCTAATGGTGTCAAGACGAGCAACCGGTGCAAAAGTCTCATTGTAGTCGATGCCGGGTTGTTGTGAATATCCCTTTGCCACCAACCTTGCTTTGTTCCTTTGAACCGATCCATCCGCATTGTGCTTGACCTTGTAGATCCACTTCACACCAATAACTTCTTTGTCACTTGGACTTGCTAGTTTCTCCCATGTATTATTCTCGTCAATGACTAAAACTTCTTCTTTCATAGCTTTTATCCAAACCGGTTCTTTTGATGCTTCTTCAAAATTTTACGGTTCGACCATACAATAGTTGCATCTTTCATACACTTCACTCAACCTATGCATCTTCTTTGGTGCCGATGGTGGTGATGTTGATGCACTAGTACTTGGAGACATACTTGGAGATGCTCCTTGTCTTGTATTTGGAGGTGTTTGAGGTAGTTCTTCCTCTTTTTCTTCACCTTCTTCAACTTCATTTGTTGCTAAATTTTCTTGCTATTCATCAACAATAATGGTTCTCTTCTCAATTTTACCTTCTTCCCAATTCCATGAAGCTCCTTCATCAAACAAGACATCACGACTTGTGATCATTGTGTTGTTCTTCAAGCTAAACAACCTATAACCTTTTGATTGGAGGCTATAGCCAATGAATATACACTTCTCACTTGATTCATCAATCTTTGTTCTCTTCGCCTTTGGAATTTGAGAATAACACACACTACCAAAAACTTTAAGATGCCTTACCGATGGTTTTCTTCCACCCCATGCTTAAATTGGAGTTTTATCCCATACGGCTTTTGTTGGACACCTATTCATCAAGTAGACGGCGGTGTTGACGGCTTCGGCCCAAAACACTTTAGGCATACCATTCTCATGAAGCATGGACTTCGCCATCTCCATAACGGTTTGGTTCTTTCTCTCGGAAACACCATTTTGTTGAGGAGTATAACCCACGGTTAGTTGCTTTTCTAATCCTTCATCTTCACAAAATTTATCAAACTATTTTTTGTTGTATTCTTTGCCTCTATCACTTCTCAAAACTTTGATGTAGTGACCACTTTGCTTTTCAACAAGGCTCTTGAACTTCTTGAAGATTCTAAAAACTTCGGATTTTTGCCTCATGAAGTACACCCAAGTCATACGACTAAAATCATCAATGAATAGGATAAAGTATCTATTACCTCCATGAGTTGGTGTCTTCATTGGTCCACACACATCGATATGTACCAAACCACGAAGTTCTTTTGCTCTCCATGCTACACCTTTTGGGAATAGTTGGCGATGTTGTTTCCCAAGTGCACAACCTTCACATACTCCATCCTTGTGGTTGATATGTTATGGAAGTCCTTGAACCATGTTCTTGTTGGAAAGCACCTTGAGACTATTGAAATTCAAATGCCCAAGTCTTATGCAATAACAATTGGAAAGCTTCTATTCTTCTCCATCTTGATACTCTTCATTACTTGTCTCTTGTTCTTGTGTTTCTTGTCATAAATGGTGCAATATCCATCTTCAAAATGAACCGCGTACCCAAGCTCCACAAATTTCCAACACTAAGCAAATTTTGTGCCAAATCCGGAACATATAACACATCTCTAATGTATTTTTCTCCATTGATAGTTTGCACGCAAATTGTACCTCTTCCGTTAGCTTGAACCATGTTTCCATCCCCCATCTTCACTAGAGAATTTATGGATGTATCCATATCAACAAACAAGCTCTTCACACCGGACATATGAGTAGTACAACCATTATCCACAAACCACACTTCACTCTTGGAAGTTTCTACGACACTTTGACAAGCATAAAACAAGTTTTGTTTTCCTTTTTCTTCTTTCTCTTCCGCTCTACCGGCATGTTCATCTCCTTTGTATCTACAATCCTCCTCCAAATGTCCATACTTCTTGCAATGATGACATTGACGTTTCCCTTTGTTCCAACAATTCTTCTCCAAATGACCATTCTTCTTGCAAAAATTGCATTTTGGTACTTGTTGAGAATCACCCTTTTGGTAGTTGTTGGAGCTTGCTCCTCCTTTCTTCCATTTCCCCTTTCCTTTGAAGTTAGATGAAGCATCACCCTTGTACTCATTTTTCTTCATTGAGTTCAATTTCATTTTCGATTGAAAAGCACTCTCAATCGATTTCTCGAAGTGTCTTGACAACCTTTGCTCATACACCTTCAACAAAGCCCATAATTCTTGTGACTTTAATGTAGAGAAATCTTTAGTCTCTTCCAAAACCGCCACAATTGGTTCAAATTTCTCCGGCAAACAAATCAATATCTTCTCACAAATTCTTCTTTCTTCCATCTTCTCACCACACATCAACATATTATTAACAATTTCAACAACTCTTGAAGAAAACTCATTCAAACATTCATTCTCATTCATTTTTAGATTCTCAAAGTCTCTTCTATATGAATGTAATTTCAACTCTCTTACCTTCTTATTACCTCCACGTCGGATAAGTGAATATATCTTATATGACATCCGTATTTGGTATCCGAGATTCCGGATAATATCCAAAATTTTCGATACGAACTCGGACGAATGTCGAATATTCTGTTATCCATTGACATGCCTGAATCCAGGTGCTGAAAAATGTTGAAAAATCCTAGAAGAGTAAGTCTTATGGCCCTAAGTTGGATATTTCCAAGGCATCTTCTATGGTCTCGTAAAAGACGCTTTCGTATCCCAATTTTGAACGGAAATGTGAAGACATTTGAAAGTTAACGTCCAATTACATGACACTTTAGTGCAAAAGTCTACTGATGCTCAAATATGTAGTCGAAATAGATATCCTTGAACGATTTCCTCTCGAATATCGTATCTCTAGCAATCCGATCTTCCATTCCTTAGCGGATCGTTAGATTTTTAGGGATTTTTCAAATAAACAGAGTTGACGAGTTTTCTGAATTTGCTGTTGTTGTCAATTAGTCAAGTAAAAAAAGACGTCAAAGATGTACCCAAGAGTTAGTTTTTGTTTTGAAGCATGCCCAAGAGTTAGTTGTTAATGTTATTGATCAATTAAAATGATTTGGAAGTGTTTGGCAATTACTAACGGTAAGAGCGTGAACGCTTGAACATATGAAAAGATATCTACAGAGAAATTTCAAATGTCAACATAAATTTCTGTATTAGTTGCAAATAGTACATGATTAGCGTGATAAGCCTATAATGATTCAAAAAGTGTGGACATTAATGGTTAATAGACGGTTTTGGCTTAACCATATTAATATCATTGTCACACTTATATTAGTATCATGTCATGATCTCGGATGGTGAACACAACTAGAAAATAGATAATTTAAACTTGTAATGATCATCTTGTTCATACCAAAAAAGCTTCAATACTAATCAAATTTTAATTTTCCCTTAGATCATTCAAAGCTTCTGAGATCTCTAATGATTATTAAACATATTTTATTTATAATTAGGTGGTTTCCTACACAATTGATCAACTTAAAAAGATATTTTTCTCTACTTTTGTTAGATCTAGGAGAATGTAAGTCTGATTGCTGATAGAAGATCATTAGGGTTTTTAATAAACTGTAAACCGAAGAGAGAGGGAGTAATGGGAGAATACGGGATCTTGTATACTTAATTCGTTCGCTGCCAAACACCATCCAAAAAGAAATTGGGTGTCATGTCAACAAACACATAAGCCATCCGATATGCATGATCAAACGATGGAAAAGATTTGTCAAAAGCTTTTGTTAAGGGATCCCCACCCTAAATTTATTTACCGATTAAAAAAAAAGGATCTGGAATAAAAACTTTATTAGATTTGGTTTTCTTGATATCGAATTTTACTTTTGTTTTATTGATCTAATTCCTCTTAGTGATATTAAGACGCTCTAACAAAATATCAAGTGTGCTTAACATATTATGTCGGCTGATATATATTTTATAGTAATGCATTTGACTCGTGGTTCATCTAACTTACCGAAATAATTCTACTGTCATAGGTTATCTGATTGTGTCAGACAAGAAAATCCTATCTTTGGTATTTGTGTTAATTTAGTAATTTTTATTTTTGATTCCTCTTTATTTTTAATCTTTTTACAGATAACACTTCGTATTAACCCAAAACACAAGTATGAATTTGAAGTCATCAAAGCACAAATACACTGAAAAAGAAGAAGAATTGGGTGGTGGGTGAAGTCCTCGGGTTTCTCAATAACTCACAGGAAATTAGAAGAATGTGCAGCGTCAATGATAATGCCACCACTTCCACCTCCCCCAAAACTCTTATCAATGAGAGGTACATGAATGCGGCGCAAAGAGTTCCCCAAGTAGTTAGTTTTATCATTCACCAATGAATGCCCGTAGTAATAGCATTGATTGATGAACAAGAAATTTTATAATGAACCAATTACCACCCTTAAACTGGAATCACGGCCTTTTGCATTCAACTGATAAAATTATTATTTAAGGTCGCAATACATAGTAATTCATAAATCTTTTCCAATACAACAAAGATTCAAATCAGTTGAATTTCTTGCAATCCCTTCTAATTTCACCATTAGTTCCAGTGTTAACACCAACTCTTCCCAGTTTCACCATTGCTTTACCAAACTCCTATAAAAAGAGATCTTGATCTTGGGAATACTTATAGACTAAGTCACGAGAGAGTTCACTTTCACCAAAAGCCAATACATGGTCCGTTAAGAGTTAACCTTTCCTTTGACGCAAGCTCTTGTAATAATTATTGTCAAACACAAATTCCGTAACTTGATCCAGCGCTTCAACCACAGTATCATCGATGTTCGGAAACGGACACCCTTGAATGACCTTCTCTCTTATCGTAGAGTTCAATGCGCAGTAATTGTTAAAGATACGACCACTAAATTCTTTACAGTGGGTGAAGCCTATTGTGTGCGCCCCAGATAACGTGACCAGATCGGAGGTTGATAGTCCAATCTCTTCGAAACCTCGGATCAGAATAGTAATGTTTTCGTCAGATTTAGGCATTAGAAGGTCTCTGCCTCGGTTGCATTCGAGATGATACCATCTCTTCGTCCTTTCTCAACCTCCACTGTGCACACACATCAAATTTGCAAACATTAGGAGGATTTTAGCTAGCATTATAATTAGATTGTTGAGTATATGCAGCATATACTTACCCAAGCTGTGACTTCACGCGCAAGGATAGCTAAGATATCGGAGCATGAGACCACCCCAGGACATTCTCTTTCCAATGCTGCCTTGGACTTGTCAACGATGTCAAATGCATCGCCGGGTAGAGAAAGGTTGATCGATGCGTTTCTCTCGGAATTATTCTCATCCGTTGGTAAAATCAAAACAGAACCATCACAGCCCTACAAAAAAAAGTACTGATCTCTGTAAGTTTCACTTTTACAGATAATTTGGATTTTTGTTATAGGAGTAAAAAAATAGCCTTTCCCCTGACAAAACAATAAAGTTTACCATTCTATCCTCAATTTAATCAAATTGTTCTTTTTTGCATAGAGTTTTAACAACAACATGAACAATGAAGATGCTGATTGGAACGATTAAACATCAATCGCACAAAAAGAGACTCTTTGTGTTGTTGTCAAATACAGACTATATAAGTGAAAAAAATAATACTGGCATGGAACTTTTTTTATGTCATACAGAGAAACATAGTATCAGTCACAATTTAATAGGTATCCAAATAGGAAACGTACAAATATATATATATATATTGCTTTAAACGAAAGTACGATTTGATAAAGAACTTATATCAACAACATTCAGTTAATGAACTTTCATTTTACATGTTAACTTGATTGAATGCAATAATCTATTGATCAAAACCAATTACCACGCTGTTCTTTTCCTATGCAGCATCATAGACAGTAAACATCAAACCCTTTCTCCCTTACGCATTTCTTAACATTTATATTTTCCTCACATTCCCTTAAAAGTCACAACTATAGAACCCAAAATAGGACGACATAGCAAGAATTGTACCGAATCAATTTTGAAACATGCTCAAGAAAAATTCTCTGACAAAGGATAGGTAACTGGGTAATGATAGTGAAGATTCCATTGAGGTTTTATTGGATGCGATGTTGGCTAGCCGCTAATTTGGTTATATAAAAAAATTGTAAAACTAAAATTTCAGTAAATAGTTCCCCAAATCAGCTATCCCTATAACAAAAATCATAATTTGGCCATAAAATTGATCTATAATCAAGAGTTTGGGGGGCAAAAGGAAAAAAAGAGAGAAATATGCACAATTAATTCACAAAGAGAGAAAAAGAGAGTTTGTAATGTATAGCTGAACGTAACAATCATGGAAGAACAGCCTAAGAGTCCCAGGTATGGTGATGTTCCGAGGCACAGGAGACATCTTTCTCATCAATTCTTCACGTATGATATTCTCTACTTCAGGACATGATTCATCATAATAACCCACTGAAAGAGATGTTGAAGAAGAAGAATTCACAAATGAAACTGAATAATGATTGAACAAAACAAACAGTATTGCTATGATTCTAAGCACATGACCCATTGTTTTATCTCTTCTGTGTTGTATGTCTCTGAACTGATTGTGAATTTTCTTCTCAAGGCATCTCAAATTTATAGCGTTTCTGACGAAGAAACCGATGGAAGAAGGAATTAAAGAGTGCTTCTAAAAATGATAAAAGTTGTGTTGAAAATAAAAAAGAAGGCCATAGAATATGTATTAAACGAGTAGCGATATTAAATGATCTTGAACAACTTGGTTTAGGTTTCCATTAAAATGTTTACTTGTGGTTTCTAGCTGGCAGAGTAGCTAGAAGCAACTAAAACTAGTACATGAACAATGAAAAATGTTTGCATGTGTCTCTAATGGAGAGTTTCGGAGAAATTACCAAAACCTAAATTCAGATGCAAACTATCGATAACGATGTGCACTGCCAACTCAAATAGCTAACAATGGTAAGCTCAATTACATCATTATCACTATCCCAACCAAAGAGAGAATAAGAGCGCTTCTAAAAATGATAAAAGTTGAAAAGAAAAGAAAGCCATAGAATAAATGTGGAGTCATAGTAAGTGAAGAAGATAGAGAAAGCCAATTTGTTGATCAAGTTCAAAGAGTCATTCTTTTCCACGGCTTGTCCCCGCCATGAAGGAGTTACGCGTTTAATTAATTAAACATATCGGGCAATGTTTGTTTGATGGAATATGTAAGTTGCTGATAGTTCATGTACCCATATCTTGCATCGAGCATGTATGATTTTTTTTCCGGGCATGTATGATGTATTCGCATCAAACACATCATCCGAGGTTCTGAATACGAATCAAAATTACAAGTGTGCAGTTTTTTCACCAATTTCTACTCTGAAACATGCCTTTCAAATGTTTGTGGAAGTGCTGAGAGAAGAATTTCTTCTTTATATTACCCACTGAGATTTTGACCTTTGATTCATTGACCAAAAGATTGGGTTTAGTTCCCTTAAAGCTTCAGCCAAGATGAAGCTTGGAGATGAGCCGTAGTGAACATTTTATTGGTGAGGTTAAAGAGAAAAATGTAGTTGGAAATTAGTGTGTCATTATCACAGACTCACAGTACAAGTTATCTTAATTACACTACTATCAATAACATATGAGCATGTCCAGATGTCTTCTTTTTATGTTGCCGTATAACATTGTCGATTAATCCATGAATGTAGAGACTATGCCACACACTTCGGTTATCACACTTTGATTAGCACCTGCTTGTGATGCATTAAGAGATAGTCCCTTCTTCCGGGCTTAGAGGTTCTCCAATGGAATGTATGTGAAGATAAATGTCTAAGTCCATATAGGATACACATTCATTTTTTCTAAAATTCTTCTCAAGCCCAAATTTCTTAAATCAATGTGAAGATGTTATGGCTTAATTTTTATTAGACATTGTCAAGGTGAATGTCTAAATCGACATTCATCTTTACAATGTCAAGCTATCTTAGTAAGCTTTTGCTTAACTAAAATTAATTCAAATTGGGGATACCTCCACAAATGGGGGATAGTCAAAGTTTTGGTTAAGGGGTCCTTTTTTTTAGGTGTGAAATAACCATATTATCCTTACCCTAATAAAAATTAAAAAGAAAAAACTAAAAACCTATTTTTTTTTTAGTATCCACCTTCACTTTTCTTCTCCATCAAAAAAATCACAAAAATCATGATGAATGATTTTTGATTTAGGTTATCAAAAAAATCATTTTGATTAGCGACGCAAATTATGATAATCAATATGATTTGAATCAAAACCATCTCGATTGTCAAAAAAAAATCGAAATTGTATTTAAATAAAAAAAATCGAATTCGAATTTCAGTAGCAGGTTAGCAGTCGGTATTGTTTTGTTGGATAAATACAATACCGACAGTACAGTCGGTATTGTTTTGTCAGATGAATACAATACTGACAGTTCACTCGGTATTGTTTTGTCCGATGAATACAATACCTAAATTCTAAGAGGCGGCTACAAATTTATAATATAATAATTACATAATGAAATTGTTTATCCGTTCCTCTTCATCGTGGCCCTTTCTACTGAGACACACCGAAGGTATTATGACATACATATTGTTCATGTATGTGTTTGTATAAAATAGCCCAAATTTCATGGTTACCGAACAAATTCATATGGTATTTGGCAACCCAAATTCCTTAAACTTCTACGCAATCTAAATTCCTTAAGAAAAATCATGTCTTTTTTCTAATACTTCGCCATATATAGGCATGGCTTTTATAGGTAATGCGTTACAAATGACTAGCATGTTAATGTTGATATATAGTTGCAGAACCATAAATCAATACACATATATTGTACTTAGAATCTTGCTTTCTCGCCAACTATCGAATCTTAGATTAGCAACACAATGAGCACACCACTTTCTTCTTCTTTTGATATTTTATCATAGTAATGACGAATCTTAACTTATTCACTGGTTTATGTGTTCTTTGTATATCATTTTTTTATTGGATTGTACATCATTCTCTCGATAGTTATACCTCTTTTGTGAAAAATGACAATGCTTATAAGAGGGCTGCTAACTTGGGTTTTAGCCTGGGTAGCCCTCTAGACACATAAGCTAATGGAATGAGTTTTTGGGGACCATGGTTTTTTTTGGGGTCCATTATGTTATTAGGCCCGTCATTGTTTAGAGATAACACATGTCCTAGTAAGTGCAGATGACTAAATTGTTCTTTTACTTAATTAAATTTTTATTTATTTTTTATTTTTATTTTTATTTTTCACTTTTAATTTTTAATTAATCTATCTATTTTATATCCAATTATTTTATTTTTAATTATTTTCTTGATATTTTTTCATTTCAACTATTTTATTAGGTACAGTTCGGCTAGGTCTCAAAGTCATATTTTTAGGTACCTAATATTATATTATTAATCTATCTATTTGTATTATTAGGTAACTATTTTTTTTTTAATTAGGTACAGTTCGGCTAGGTCTCAAAGTCATTTTTTTTCTCTTAACCAAATTTTAGTGTGTAAGAAAAAAAAATAAGTTCGGTCGAGTTGAAGTTTTTTTTCTCCCAACCGAACTTTTTATCTAAAAACCTATGTGTTGATGTTAGAGCATTGCTCGGTCGGACTCGCAAGCGTTGCTATCTCAAGCTTATTTGTCAAGTTTAGTTGATCAAAACTATATACTTGATTTCTAATCTACTTATAGCTATGTCTCGGGCTAGGATAAAATGTGTAGTTGAGCTTTAGACTTCACGTCGCTCACAATTTGAAGACGGAGATCTACTGAAGAACTTGGAGGAACTTCAACAACAAAAGGTATGTGGAGACTAAAACTTATCTATCACTCAGAAGTCTATTCTATTCTATCTCCTAATAGACTAGGTCGTATAGCTATATAGACTCTTTCATTACACACATTTGATATTTCGAGCTGAGTTTATCTCGCTTATCTATATCTCGAAATATGTGTTGGAATCTTTTTGCTAAGTTCATCGTATTCTTGACGAGTTTAGTTGGAAACAATTTATTTGTTGGAAACTAAATATTAATCAAAAGATGATCATGTGAAAATTACCTTGAACATCTTACATGATGTGTAAGACAATCATTTGTTGTTAGCTCGGGATGTTTCGTAATGATCATTCGATCACTTGAAATTTACTTGAAAGCTAATAGTATGTGTAAGATTACTATTGTCATCTTCCAAGGATGTTTCAATGATTGAAAGATGAGTTTAGAATGTTTACCCATGTCTGGATACAACACGGTAGGCATACTCAGTATGGGAACTGTATTGTGTATGATTCAGGTATGGAACTCTTGTTTGCGTACCTAGTATACGAACGGATTTACCTGAGAAGGTCCGGAACTCTTGTTTGCGTACCTAGTATGCGAACGGGTTTACCTGAGTTGGTTCTGGAACGGTTGTTCGCGAACCTGGTTTGCGAACGGCTAGTCAAGGCCAAGATCCGGAACTGTTGTTCGCGTACCTAGTTTGTGAACTCAATTGTTATGTCCTAGAATTGGTCATGTTTGTTCTTCATACACATGAACTAATACATTTATCATAAAAGGAATGCAATCTTTGCAAACCGTGGCTTAATATTCATGAATTAATTCTTGAATAAGTAATTTGTACAATCATGAGTCAAACCGATTTCGATTTAATTTGTTCATAAATATTTCGATGAAATGATGAAAGATTGAACAACTCTATTGAAGCACAATTAGAATCATTTGATTATCATTCATGATTGATTGATCTTCATATTTGATCTAAATGTGTTAGATGGATATGGCTAAGTCAAGAAGTGTTTATATCGATAACTTCGGTTAACTATTGTTGAGTCAACATAATATACACATTTAGGTAAGGTTCATCCATATTTAAATATAAGTATATTTCATTTGTGTGTAACAAGCTAAGTCCATCTAACGATGGAGATTAATTGCTTTATTTCTAAGTAGACTTAGATTGAATCTTGAATTAGGGTTTCATCTAATGGTGGACATTGATTGCTTTGTTACTAAGCTATCTTAGCTTTGATTGTAAGCAACCCTAATTTGAAAGAGTATATAAGGGAGAACTCTAGCACTTGGGAAAACTAATCCCCACACATGTGTATGTTCCTAGTTGCATACTAGAGTCGATTCTTCTTTAGCCTAGGTTTTTCCAAAACCATTAGGTTAACGACTTAAAGACTTCATTGGGATTCTGAAGCCAGATCCAACTATTTTCTTTGTAGTTGCGTATTCTGATCTTACTTGTTCTATCGTATTGAGTTTTATCTTCTCTAAGATTTACTCGAGTTTATCTCCAATAGGTAATGTTAGAGCATTGCTCGGTCGAACTCGCAACCGTTGTTATCTCAAGCTTGTTTGTCAAGTTTAGTTGATCAAAACTATAGTCTTGATTTCTAGTCTACCTATCGGAGTTTCGAACTAGGATAGATTGTATAGTTGAGCTTTAGACTTCACGGCGCTTACAACTGAAGATGAAGATCTACTAAAGAACTTGTAGGAACTTCATCAACAAAAGGTATGTGGAGACTAAAACTTATCTATCACTCAGAAGTCTATTTTATTCTATTCTATCTCCTATTGAGACAAAGTCGTATATGTATAGACTTTCATATCATACACATTTGATATTTCAAGCTGAGTTTAACTCGCTTATCTATTACTCGAAATATGTGTTGGTAGCTTTTTTGTCTTAGCTACGTTCATCATTATTCTTGACATTTACGTAAAAATATGATCATGTGGAAATTGCCTTGAAATCTTACATGATTTGTGTGAGACAGTCATTTGATATCTACTTGGAAAGTTTCGTATTGATCATTCAATCACTTGGAAATTGCTTATTAACAAATGGTTTGTGTGATACATCCATTGTCGTATTCTAAGAATGTTTCAACGATTGAAATGGGAGTTTAGAACTAAAACCAATGTCTGGAAAACATCACAGTATGCGAACTTAGTGTACAAACTGTGTTGGTATGATTCAGGTCCGGAAACCAAGTTTGCATACGTGTTTGAGAACTGTTTTAACTGTGAAAGTCCGGAAACCAAGTTCGCATACCCATTTGTGAACGATTCTACATGAGTTAGGTCCATAACTTCAGTTTGCGTACCCGTTTATGAACTGTTGATCAAGACCAAGTCCGGAACTTAAGTTTGCGTACCCTTTCGCAAACTTAAGTGGTTCAAGTTCTAAAATTTGCAAAGTATGTTTTCATACTCATGAAAAAATACATTTATATATTAAGGAATGCAATCTTTGAAAACCGTGGCTTAAATGTTCATGAATTGATTCTTTTGTATCAATCCGATTTTGCTTCGATTTGTTCATATATTTTACAATAAGATAGTGAACAATTGAAAACCTCTATGTGGAACACAATTAGATTCATTTGATTATCATTCATGAATGATTGATCATCATAGTTGATCTAAATATGTTAGATGAATGTGGTTTAGACTAAAGTGTTCATATGGCTAACTTTGGTTAACTATTATTGAGCCAACTTAATGTACACGTTTAGGTACGGTTGACCATATCTAAATGAAGTATATTTCATTTGTGTGTGCCAATCTAAGACCATCTAACGGTGGAGAGATATTTCTTTGGTTTTAAGAAAAACTTAGCTTGCATCTTAAATCAGGATTTCATTTAACTGTGAATAATGAATGCTTTGTTTTTAGCAACTAGGAAACCTAATCCCCACACCTCCAGTGTGATACTAGTTGCGACTAGAGTCGATTCTCCTTTAACCTAGGTTTTTTCTTAAACCAGTATAGGTCAACGACTTGAAGAATTCAATGGGATTCTGAAGCCAGATCCAACTATTTTCTCTGTAGTTGCGTATTCTGATCTTACTTGTTCTATCGTATTGAGTACTTTCTTCTCTAAGATTTTCTCGAGATTTATCTCTGATAGGTAAGATATAAAAAGTAGTCACAAAGCTCTTCGTCTCATTCTTTGTGATTCCACAATAACTTGTTCTACTAACATATAGTTAAGTTATTGTGAGGTGATTGATATTTCTATGATGTTATTCGGGAATATAAGACCGGATTATCAATTGGTTCCTGTGCACCTTGATTTATCAAAAGACGGAACAAAAATTCATAGGTATTTCTGTGGGAGACAGATTTATCTATCTGAATAGACTTTTCTTTGGGAGACAAATTGGTTTATTAGTCTTCGACTTTGGGTCGTAGCAACTCTTAATTGTGGGTGAGATCAGCTAAGGGAATCAAGTGCGTAAAATCAGTAGCTCCCCCATACATCCCTAAACAACTGTTTAAAGGGTAATATGGCTTTGGATCTTGTTTTCCTTTCCCTTTTCCGTAGACTTCACTTTCAAGATAAGAGTATATAGAAGTTACATTTTGTAGACATGTTTGTAGTGATATTTCTCCAAGTCCCAAATGATCAACGTCTTTACTTGCATGCTTTTCCCAAAGAGATGCGGCACAAAAATCATACTTGATTTTGGGATAACTAGTTGATGCCTTCTTACATACATCACTGATCAAATCACCATTTGCACCATGAAAGTAGTTGAGAACAAGAAAAACAATGAAGATTGAAAAGAGGGAAAGGAATGAGAATGATTGACTCATATTTTTGGCTTGGAATGATCTTTTGTTTTTCTTTACAAAAACCTTGTAATGGTCCTCTACTCCATGATATTCACTCATATTTATACTTTATAGACCAAATTAGGTTAGAATTGCTCCAATTAGCATGCAGTATTAAAGAGGTGATAAGATTTTTTGGAATATCTTCTATGGTAATATTTTTGCATGAGAATCAAAACATTAAAGAGGTAATTAGGAATTAAGTTATTAAATCGGTAATTTTTTTTGGGAAATTGACAATCGCTTTCCGTAATTGTCACGTAAGTCTGGTTCAATAGTTGGGCGGAATCATGCATTGAAAGTTTTGGTAGATATTATCGTGAGCGGAAACAAATGAATTTCAATTTTTTACTTCTTTTAGAAATTAAAATTTCACGCGGAATTTACGTGTAATTACATTATTGTGTGGTCCTTAACAGAACGGCGGATTTTGCACTGATTAGGGAAATTAAGATAGGTTACAATGCATCGGATTGTTTATGATAAGGATGTTAGATGAGCGGTTATAGGTACGGATATTGCAAATATCTACCACTGACTGACATGAAGTTTAGATGAGCACTAATTTTTGGTATGGACCGTATGGTTGGCGTTGACGTTTTGTGTTATTACAATTACCATATTTAGATGGCCCAAAAGATTCCACCATTTTATTTTATTTTTGGTCATGGCTCACCCGAGATTTTTATCATTTTTTATTTCCGATTTTCAGTTTTTCCGATAACTATAAGAATCAATCGGACAGGATGCATGCGGGAAACAAGCTCCTCCAAGATCCAGGAAAGCTCTTCACGGAGAAATGAAACAAACAATTTTCTCAGAGGAATAGAGGATTGAAATCGGTATTGGGCTTTGAGAGGATTGAAGTGCAATGAGAACTGGCTTCTTAATTTCAGTTTTTTTTGTTAAAAATACCTAGGATTTGAGTGCGTTTATGTGCACCCTTGCTAACATGGGTGTACATTCCTCCCCTTCCTATTAGCTAATTTTTAACCCGAATTATTTGCTTTATTAATTATTTTGAATATCATAAACAGCTAATTAGAGTACCAAAAAAATAAGGCACACAACCCAAAATATCATTTATTCCTCGAAAATTCTTAACACCTCTCTCTTCTCTTCTCTGATTTATGTCTCCAAGTCTATGTTTGATTAGCACTAGTAGAATCTTGAATCACATTATTAAAAGGTTTTGTGTGTAGTCTATCATGGACAAAGATATCCATGATTAATAAGATGTTTGGTAAACAAATCCAGAAATGAAAAGTGGGAATATGAGAGGGAGTAGTTGTAAGATGGAATTGAAAACCTTCCAGAAAAAGATGATGTATTTCTAAAGCTTTTTTACTAATTGCCTTCAGCTAACACTTTGTTGCTAAGAAAAGCATAATGATGATTATGCACTCGCCAAAAAAAAAATCTAAGAATACCGTACCACTAATCTGATTTAGTCCTAACTTAATCCATACAGATTTTCATCCCGTTTGAACGGTAGTGATAGGATATTAGTATAAGTTAACCGTATGATTCAACACACAATAAAATATAATTCGATCATGCTCATGATCAAGACTTTTGTCATTTGTAGTATGATCCAAATCAAATCCTCTTGACCAGAGAAGAGACTAACTGGAACTCTTGAATGTTGGAAACAAAATACGAAATAAGTGTTAATCCGGAAGAAAGAAAGAAAAAGGAGAGAGATAATAAATAATAATTAGGGTTTGTACATGGTTATTTGTGTACTTGAATACCTGTGCCAATATTCATTTATGATGGTCAAACAAATATAAAGAAATATACACCAGGGTTAAATGGGCAGCTAATAGGAAGGGGAGGAATTCGCACCCCTGGTTAGCAAGGGTGCACATAGACACACTCCTAGGATTTGAATTCCCGGGTCTATAAGACAAGTCGAATAACCAAAAATCCAAATATTTTATTCTAATATCCAAATTTGGATATACTACCCAAAATATTAAAAACATTTAATTATAACTGACCATCATACCCTTAACCACAATTGGTCGCTGTTAACAGAAAGAGGGATAAAGAGATATCCAGTTTTGATTTTAAGATGCAGACTAGAAAAAAGAGCTCCAATTTTCGGATCTAATCGATGTTGATTTCCAATCAAACTGTTAGGGTACTGGACCTCTAACAAAGGATGGCAAGCAAGAAACAAGTAAAAGAACCAGATAAAACCCTTTTTCTTTGGGGTGAGCAACCAAATACGAAAGCAAATGTAAAATAAACTGAGTTTTTCTTTTATGGATTCTAATACAATCGGTTGCTGAGTATTTATAGCTCAGGGAACTTGAATAGCAAGCAATATCAAACTAGGGAACTTAAAACACGCTTAGCTAATAAAACAAGTCTAACTAAACAGAGAAACTAACAAGCTAAATAAGGTAAGAGCAAATTAAGGAAACAGGGAGAGGTGTTGGTGTTGTAACATCCCACCACGCCTGAAAAATGGCTTGTCCTCAAGCCATAAAGTCTGGAAAACGCACGAGTAACTCATCTGCATCTTCCCAAGTTGCATCTTCCACAGCACGATCCTTCCATTGAACTAACCATTTGGTACCAGCCTGGTTGCCTTTCTTAAACATCTTCCGATCCAAAAGAACATCAGGTTCCCATTTGTCATAGTCAATGACAGTAGGTAAAATAGTCTCAACATTAACAGAAGAGCAAAGCTTTAGTTTCAGCTGTAAAACATGAAAGACTGGATGAATACGGCTCTCTACTGGCAATTGCAATTTATATGCAACTTATCCTATTCGTTCAGTGACACGAAACGGAAAATAATACTTAGGAGAAAGCTTGGTGATGGATTGAGCAACCACTGATGACTGTCTATATGGCTGCAAACGTAAAATATACCCAATCATTGATCTTGAAACTCCTTTCTGTTCGATGGGCATCAGCATAAGTCTTCATCCGAGTTTGTGCAGCTTGGAGATGAAACTTAAGAATCTTCAGTGTACGATCTCTAGCTCGCAGTAAGAGATCAACATCATGGACAGTTGTAGAACCAGGAAGATAACTAGATATTGTTGGTGGAATTCTACTATACACAGCTTGGTATGGAGACATATTAATGGCAGAATGGAGACTGGTATTGTACCACCACTCAGCCCATGGAAACCATTTAACCCACTCAGAGGGTTTGACACTAGCAAAGCACCGAAGATAACATTCCATAGTTCGATTAGTTACCTCTGTTTGACCATCTGACTGTGGATGGTAGGCAGTGCTGCGGCATAATTGAGTATTTTTCATTGCAAAATAAGCTTCCCAGAAATTACTCATGAATATAGGATCACGATCACTCACAATACTTCTCGGCATCGCATGGAGGCGAACAATTTCACGAACAAATATGGTTGCAATGTCAGTAGCTGTATATGGATGCACAAGAGAAATGAAATGTGTGTATTTTTACAATCTATCTACCACCACCAATACTGAAGTCTTACGGTTGGAAGAAGGGAAACCATCTATGAAATCCATCGAGACATCCAGCCAAATATCATTAGAAATAGGCAATGGCTGCAAAAGTCCAGGAGGGGATACTGCTTCAGATTTGCTTCTCTGACAAACATCGCATTGGGAAACAAAGTCCTTAACTGATTTTTTTAATCCTTTCCAATAAATTTTTTGCTAAATTCTTTTATATGTGCGAAGGAATCCAGAATTTTCCCCTAAGGGAGTAGAATGAAACTCATGAAGAAGTTTAGCGCCCAGTCAGATGTTGATTTACTACAATACGTCCCTTGTATCTTAAGACACCATTAATAAGAGAGTAATTGTTCTTATAGGTAGGATTGCGGCGTAACTGGTCAATTAAAGATCCTAATTCTGGATCAGTATTGGTCTCCTGAATGATCTCATTAACTCCTGCAAATACTGGAGAAATCATAGCATTGAATGTGAAACCAGGATTTCGAGAAAGAGCATCGGCTGCAATATTTTCTTTTCCTTTGCGAAAGATGATTTCATAATCATATCCTAGAAGCTTAGAAACCCATCTCTGCTGCTCAATTGAAGATATACGCTGATCCAAAAAATGCTTCAAACTATTTTGATCAGTGTAAATTTTAAAATTCCTTCCCAACAAATATGGTCTCCACTTTTGGACTGCTGAGATGATTGCAAGCATTTCCTTATCATAAATAGAAAGATTTAGATTCTTACCTGCCAATGCTTTGCTATAGTAAGCAATTGGCCGACCAGCTTGCATCAGAACAGCTCCCAAACCAATCCCTGATGCATCACATTCTATATAAAATTCTTTCGTAAAGTCTATAAGCATCAAAACAAGTGTAGTTGTTAATGCATGTTGCAAAGCTCGAAAGGCAGAAGTAGCTTCATCAGTCCTTAAGAATGCATCCTTTTTTAACAGCTGTGTTAAAGGTGCACATATTTTACCAAAGTTACTCACAAATTTTCGGTAATAACCTGCCAAACCCAGAAATCCTCTTAGACTTTTAACTGTAGTAGGTATGGGCCAAAAAAGTACACTATCAATCTTATCTTGCTCAACTGTAACACCTTCAGAGGAGATAACATGGACAAGGTAACCTACTGATGGTTGTGCAAAAGTGCACTTGGATTCCTTGACAAATAGCTGATGCTTACGAAGGATTTCAAACACTAAAGTTAAGTGTTTAATGTGATATGTCATTCTTGAGCTATAAACTAATATGTCGTCAAAAAAAACGAGCACAAATTTCCTCAAATGTGGTCTGAATAGATGATTCATCAAACTTTGAAAGGTAGCTGGTGCATTCGAAAGCCCAAAAGGCATGACAAGAAACTCATAGTGACCATCATGAGTTCTAAATGCCGTTTTAGGAATATCTGGCCCATGTAAGCGTATTTGATGATAGCCATAACGTAAATCAAGCTTCGAGAAGACAGTGGCACCATGCAATTCGTCTAACAGCTCATCCACCATAGGAATAGGATTTCGATCTTTAATTGTCAACTTGTTTAGAGCCCTGTAATCAACACACATTCTCCATGACCCATCTTTCTTTCGAACCATTAATATGGGTGAAGAAAATGGACTAGAACTTGGTCGTATGAATCCTGCTTGCTTGAGTTCTGAAATAATCTTTTCAATCTCGTCTTTCTGAAAATGTGGGTATCTATACGGACGAACATTGACAGGAGCAGAATCTGGTATCAATGTAATACGATGGTCATGTATCCTTGCTGGAGGAAGAGAAGTTGGTGTTTCAAACACATCTTTAAATGTAGATATCAACTCCTTAATTTCAGGAACTTCAATTAAAAGTACAGTTAATGCAGAAGTGTTTACTGTTGATAAGTGGAAACAAACACCATAAATTTCTTTACGCAGCAATTTCTGCATGGGAGCAGTATCCAAGACCATCAATGCCGAAGAGTTATTACCCAGTAGTTGAATGTCTGCGCCATCATATTTAAATTTCATCAACAGTTTTTCAAAATCCCATTCAATAGGTCCTAACGTACGCAACCACTGGACCCCTAAAACAGCATCACATCCACTAACAGCCAATAAATGGAAATCAATTGTAAACATGTGATTTTGCATCTGAATTGGTATGTTTAAACATTTCCCTTTAGTGTGTATATGGCCACCATCACAAACTGTAACTCGAAGAGAAGTATCTTTGGAGTGAATGCGATAGCCACATTACTTGGCTAATGATGGGCTAAGAAAGTTGTGAGTAGAATCAGAGTCTACTGAAACTGTAATTGGTTGAGCTTTCGAAGACCCTGTAATGCGCATTGTTGTTGGAAAAGGAAAACCCATGAGTGAATGCAGTGAAATAGTAGGATCAACATCGACCGTAGAATCAACATCGACTGATTCAACAATATAAGGTTCAGGAGTATAATCTGCAACTTGCGTGGTAATCTCGTTTGTAGTTTCATCAATATCCAAGAGAGATAGTCGAGGATTAACACATACATGATTTGGTCTGAAGGGTTCATCACACTTGAAGCACATACCCTTAGCTCTTCTTTCTCTTTGTTCTTCTGGTGATAATCTTCTATATCCAGAAGGGAAAGTCGGCTGTTGCTGTTGAGCCTGTTGAGGAGTAATTGGATTTCGAAATGGAGGTGGTCGATATGGTTGTCTTGGGACAAACCTGGTAGCTGCATAGGTTTTTTCTTGATGTATTGCCTTAGTATAGACCTCATCCAAAGTTTGTGGTGCAAGCAGTTTTACCACAGACCCAATTTGTGGTTTAAGGGAATGAATGAAACAGCTTATCAAGTAATCGTCTGGAAATTCAACAAAATTCATTAATTTTTCAAACTCAGAGATATGTTGACGAGCTGTACCTTTTTGCTCTATTGTGCTAATGGCTAGGCGAGCATCAACAAACTTTTCAGGATTAAATCGTGCACGAATTAAGTTGCAGAATTCTAGCCATGTTGTTATAACAACTCTGGTTTTCTTCCATCTATACCAAATATTGGCCTCTCCTTTGAGATGTGCACAAGCAAGAACGATTTTTAGAGGGTCGGAGTTGTTATATACACTAAAGTACAGGTCAGCATTGAAGATCCAACCATCAGGATCGTCGCCATTGAAAGTAGGAAACTTGATGCTGTTATGAGGAGGACGAGGATGTTCACCATTAGCAGGAGGTGGGGGCGAGGTGGCGGAGGTGCAGCGTCATTACCCCGACGAAGTTGAGGAATAAATTCTGTGAATACGGTACGTAAGGAGGCTTCCAATGAGGTACTGAGAGATGTAGTAAGCTTTACAGCAAGAGCAGTGCTTGCTTGCTCCCTTTGTAAAAGCTTGTCTGCTGTCTTCTTATTCTGCGTATCTTCATCGAGAACATAGAAGTTGGTGATAGTCTCAGTAACATCATCCAACTTGTCACCAAGACCTGTAATACTTTTCTGAAGTGCCAACAATTCCTCGGTATATGTCATCTTAAAGGAGGGGAAAAAATAGTGTTTTTTTAGGTTTTTGATCGGATTGTCTCTGATACCGGATGTTAGGGTACTGGACCTCTAACAAAGGATGGCAAACAAGAAACAAGTAAAAGAACCAGATAAAACCATTTTTTCTTTGGGGTGAGCTGATGTGTTTTGTAGTTGTAGTGGTAAAAAGGTTCGTTGCTCGAACTTGTGAAGGATAACTTTAGACTTAAATTCAAAACTAAATAGAAAAATCACTAAAAATTATAGCAAACACTGACAAAGTTGATATCAATATTAAAAGAACACTGAGGCTAAGATTCCACTATTTTTCCAAGTTCAAAGTGATTTTATCTAGTATTTATATTTATTCAATTTTTGCGTTTAATTTTATTCTAAGCTATTGCAACATATAGATTTTCAAAATAACAAGTGTAAATCCAAAGTATAAAGCATCAAGAACCTATGGCTAAGCATGCTCTATCAAAAGAAATAACAATTGCTTAACAAAAATCATTCAAACAATTATAAATCAAGGCAAATAATCATAAAAATAATTGAAATAAAATAAATAAATTAGAATATACCACTTTTTGTTGGAAAAATAGCTTCCTCTATCGCCTCAGCAATGGGGTTTAGCTCCTCATATTAATCATAATCTCAAAATACATGTTTATGGCTCAAAAGTTGATTAAAAGGGAGAAAAGTGTTAAAACAGCGGATTCTGCAGTTGCTGAAGGTCTAAATCAGAAGTCGGAATTGTTGCTGAAAGGCTTCGGTGACTGCAGGAGATGCGACCGTAACCCGTTATCACTGAAAATAAGTCTGCCTCTGCGACTAACTCTGAAGGTCTAATGTTCTTCGTGTTCTTCGCAGCAGCAGCAACAGAAAAGTTTCTGTATCGACTCCAGTTGATATTTTTTACGCTTCTCTAAGGCTCTAAACTTCTCCAAACTCTTCCAAATTGTTCGTATCTCTAAATATGACTCGAATCAACCTATATATAGCCACTAAACACAAAATTTCTCGAGTTAATCCATACATATTCTCGGTTTTTTTTCTCCTCAAGTTACGGGATTTTTCTTCCCTCTTTACGCGTCAACTTGGTTTCCAAACTCTCTTAAACTCTCTCAGGACTGAATAAGGACTCCATACACTCCAATATTGCCGTAAAATCTTCACAAACTCTTTTGTAAACCGAAAACAACTCAAAATATGAATTCTCCCTGTTTTGCTCCAACACGGATTTCTATCCCTGTTTAATCGATTCTACAGCTCATACCATACTTGTTTATCCTTAACAGGGTTAATCCAACGAAAATCATCCCTTGAATCTCCTTAAAAATCGTCCAAAAAATCAAACTGAAAATTCTGTTTTCTGTAGAAAATTTTCCCGCCAATTTTGTTTTGAAAATTTGAGAAGAAATGTGACCTCCCCCTCTCCAGTGCCGGTTTGTGCTTAGCAGCTGCTTGGAAATGGGTTACCCCTTATCCAAAATGAGAGTCCGTATAACACTTGTCCCTTGAGGTGCATTTAGACAACTTTTCGAGCCGATTTTTCCAAAAATGTTTATTCCCCAAAAATACCTACAAAGGGATAAAATACCAACATTAGTACAAAAATGGGTACTAAAAATATACACAATAGAGATGAAAATAGACACATAAATACGTCTATCATGAGCAACCAAATACGAAAGCAATTGTAAAATAAACTGAGTTTTTCTTTTATGGATTCTAATACAATCGGTTGCTGAGTATATATAGCTCAGGGAACTTGAATAGCAAGCAATATCAAACTAGGAAACTTAAAACACGCTTAGCTAATAAAAAAAGTCTAACTAAACAGAGAAACTAACAAGCTAAATAAGGTAAGAGCAAATTAAGGAAACAGGGAAAGGTGTTGGTGTTGTAACACAAACTCTTCTCTAATCTTTGCTCAAATTAGTAAGCTTGATTCTAGTATTTCGAACCACCAATTCCATCATCATTTAAAGTTTGGGTTTCAATCCAAAAGAAGGTTTGGTTTTTTTCATGGTTATTGATTGATGATTCTGCAGATGGGTATGAGTCTTTCCAGGTTTATGATAAGAATTAGAATTCAAAAGATGGTGGATTAGGAAAAACAGTGAACATTAGTGGGAACCATCAGTCAATTGATAGAGAAAAGATGAACATGGTGGATTGGGTTAACGGAGATCAAGTTGATGTTAAGAGCATTGATAAAGAAAAGGTATCTTTATTCTTAATTGCATCTTTTTCTTGATTAGTGGGAACCATCGGGCAATTAAATTTTGCATCCTCCTTCTCCAATGGTGCGGATTCCCAATTTAATGGTATCACTCATCGTTCTTCTCCTGTTCCACCTCCTCTACTTCACATTCGTCCTTCTGCAATGGTATCTATGGATTCCTTAATTGTTTTTCTAAGTAACAAGTAACGGTGCAATTGAGTTGAACAGAGTTGCATCCACAGCTACCATGACGATTTTAGCCCTAATTTTTATTTTTGATTTTCCCAACTATTGTAAGTGTTTAAAGTCCTGAACCTTCCATGGCTCTTGCTAGTGATTTTGTTAACTAATTATTACTTTTTCCATTTAATACATTTTTGGTGATTTTTTTTATTCTGTCGTTCTTAATTGGCCTAATGTGACTACTAGGTCCTTTCCATAAAGATTACCAAGATAAACCTAGCTAGACCTGTCAAATACACAAGATGCACCCGAGTGCTTAATGGATATTTTGACAAAAAAAAATATTCTGGCCAGGTTGCACCTGAGTGCATATTATATATTTTTTTGAATTTTTTTTGTTTTTGTTTTTCTTTTTTAATATTTGTTTTTGGTTGATGTTTTAATGGTGAATCTGATGGTAATGGTGGTGGATTCTATCGGTCAAGATCATGAACTAATGATTTTGGTTGTTTATAATATATTGCAGGTGACTATTAGGATAAACCTAGATTTATCCATGAAATACACAAAATTCATCTGAGTGCATAATGTATAATTCTGACAGGAAATAGGTTTTGGTCATGATGCACCCGAGTGCATCATGTATACTTTTTTTGATGTTTATAGAAAATAAATTTCGGCAAGGTTGCACCTGGGTGCATAATGCATAATTTTATATGAAATAAATTTTGGCCAAGTTGCACCTGAGTGCATAATGCATATTTTTATAGAAAATAAATTATGCCTAACTTGCACCTAGGTGCATAATGTATCTTTGGCCTGGTTGAAAATAATAAAAAAATGTTCGAATTTCATATCAACAATGGATCTTGTTTTGTAGAGATATCCGACTTATATTTCGGAAGTTAAGACCGTTCTCGCGATTAATTTAAATTAGAGAGAGAAAATAAATAAGAGAGAGAAAAGGATATGATAAAGAATAAAGGTTAATGTAAAGAGTATATATAACTAAATTTGTTTGTGTCTTTTTCACCCGGACTCATAGTTTGCTTATCCATCACTCCTATACTTTATGGGTTTTGGTCATACGACCCATTTTCTGTCTTAATTTTGGTCCCATTTTGAAAAAATTACTTTTTTGTTTCTATCCTCTATTAAAATAGGGAAAAACCTGCTAGCCAAGTCCATCTGGCCTGTTTTTATTTTCGGTAATCCAAAAGAATTTTCTGGAAAGTTCCAGAAGTTATTTACATATGGATTAAGGTATAATAAACTATATAAATACATAGGTCTAGTTCCTAAGTACGGATAAGCTTTTATAGAATTTGATGCGTTCAAAACCATAGATAAACTATTGTATTATCATAACAATCAGTCAGAGACGTGTGGCTGTACTCTAGTTGAACTATTTTAAGAAAAAACTCTATAGTAGAATTTGGTTAAATTAATCCACGATAAATTAATAATTTCGTTAAAATAATAATTTTTACCTGTCCCAACTTAAGCCAGTGTGATAAATTAATTATTCCACTAAATTTATATAAGATACATAAAAAAATTAAGATCCCAATAGGGCCCAATATATATAAATAATCAGGGTAATGGCACTACATATTGATGCCTTATTAAAATAAGAACCCAAGGTTTTTGTTTCTTGTTCATATTTAGATGAAACTCGACTTCGATTCTAAAAGTTTTAGTCCCTTGAAAAGTTTTAGAGTGACTTTATTGTGTTGTTTTCTTCTTATTTTAAATTTGAACATCAAAGCATATACATTTACACATAAAATAATTTAAATTTGTGAAACGTAAATTTAAATTTGGTGTATTTCGATATAATAATAACTTCTTAATTTATCATGAGTAAATTTATACTTCGCTAAATTGATAGGATTTAACAGTTCCAAGACTATTAATCTATCGAAGTTTTATTGTAAGTTTCTCCATAATCTGCGAAAACGAGCAACGAGAGTACAGGTCCCTAAAGTTTCCCTTACAGGCTATGGACGAACAAACGACATCTTAGATGCCACAAAGCTGTCATCTTAAGGGTGCAAAACCGAACAACAAGACTAAACGGTAGTAATCATGATACCACCTGATCGACACATTTTAGTGCCTAAGTTCTCCTCAATTTTTTGTATTGTTGGTACTCGATTTTCTACTTATAAGGCTGCAAATTATTGAGATGACTTGATTGATCCTAACAGGCCTGGTAACGGGTTTGGATTCGATTAAGATTGGTCTGATTCGCCGTTGGAAGAAAACATGGAATGTCATTCTCGGGTTTATTCCCAGAAAGATTTGTTTGGATTTGTAAGGAATTTAATTCAGACTCAAACATAGAAATAGGTTGGATTGGGCCTGTTTGAGTAAAACAGGGTAGATATGGTCGATGTATTGGAAAGAATTTTGCTGGATAATCAGCAGTGATGAGAACAGATCCATAAATACACTCCAGGTTCCGTTGAGAAGATTTGGACCATTGCACTGAGATTCAACCAGTCAAATGGATTGTAACTACCATGTTATACTTAAAAAGGGATGGTATACGAGTCAGAATCAGAGAAACAGGGAAGTTTACGTGGTTTTGCTTAAAACATGCTAAGTTAATACTCCCAAGATATTTCGAGATATTTATGGTTGATTTGCGTGTGGCGAGTACTTGTTGAACCACTTCTGATATGAGGGAGAAACGTGCTGGACTGAGATTGACTACAACAGACGCGTGAAGGAGTTAATTTTGGGAATTATTTCCCGTGAATGCATGAGAAGATTTTTTGAGAGTTGTCGGAGTTATGAGGGAGGATTCTCTCGCCTGTAATGTTATATAAGGCGCTAGGGAATAGAAGAGTGGGCTACGGAGGTTTTGGAAGAAAAACAGAGAGCTGCAGAGTAGTTGATCATCAACAGAGAAGAGAAGAAGGTGAATAACAGACTGCAGTCAAAGACCACTGTCTATTGACTGTCATATATTCTTCCTTTTGTAACAGTGACTCTGTTTTCTTTGTAACCGTCATTTAACTGATTTGTAACGCCGTTATACTGTTGCGAATCTCTGTTTTATTAGAATTTCATCTTTGTAAACACCATTTTGAGCAATGAAATCATACTTTGAGCGTGTTTCCGATATGATGAGCTAAACCCAATCCCTCGAGTGACGGAGGAAGCCATTCTCTCAAGAATTATATGGTAATCTTTATTTTATAAATTTATGCAACATTTTTATATGATTAATTGCATTGATAAGAAATGAATTAAATGGTTTTCATTAATCAAATGTATTTTGTCTTGAGGATGCATGCTTATTTTTAGACTCTAGATGCGCTATACTTTCAACTAACATTTGATATTTTGGAAATATGATTTTGGCAATAATTTAGAATCGAATCAATTGTTTAAATTGCATGATATTAATTAATTTTGAAACACATAATCATTGAGGAATGGTGGAATCCTAGCCCCGGTTTCTCCATAATATTCACATCACCTTGTTATTTAAGTTTGGTATATTTTTAGTTTAAAATTAAGTCTAGAATCTGCTTTCACAAGTCTTGGACGAATCATCTTACTACAACACAATTGAAATCACATCAATTTTTGGCGCCATCGACGCAGACTTGTATATAAGTTAGATTTTTAGATTTATTTTTAGGTTTTATTTTTTATTATTTTCACTTTGTTCTATTTTACGTTTCTTTGAGTATTTATCTTTGTGCTACAGGTTTGGAATTTGGAACGAAAAGAAATTAAGTCAAAGACTTTGGTGACTAAAAGATTTGGAGTCAAAGATAAAAACTAAAATAAAAGCAAAAGAAAGACAAAGATTATTATTATTTTATTTTTTTTGGGTTTTAGTTTTAATTTCTTTTAGATTTTAATTAGATTTTATTTTTAGAAATTGTATTAGGATATCTTTTATTTTTGTAATTTTTTTTTTCTTTTGCACTTTCCTTTTTGGACATTGGACATTGGGACTTTTTTTTTAACACCCTAAGAAAGGTAACAAAAAATTAAACTGCACAGGGAAGGACCGCAATTACGATATTTCCTCATCCCCTCGGGTTCATACACTGACATAGGAGTCGGTGGCCCGAGTCGATTTTAGCGGTTCATCCCCCGTCTGGAACGAGAGGTAAGTTTTTCTAAACACCCTCGAATCCCCTGTCAGCGGGTTACTGTTTTCCTTCGTATGCATATATGTCGAGGAATTGAATACAATTTTTAATTTCTAGTAAAGGGAAAGCCCTGGACAAATAAAGATAAGGACTCGGATTTCATCACTGTTTCATTCTTGCACGCCTTAGGAACACGTAACCTACGCTAACCTAAGCCTTAAAATTTGGACTAGAACGAGACTGATAGGGTAACGAGCTTAGTAGGAAAGTCGTTCAAAAGACAAATTGGTTGCTCTATTAAGCTTAACTCGAAGTTCATGATGAGTACTGTAAGTTGAGCGAGCCTCCTTGTAACCAAAGGAATTTTTTTCCTGTGAGGCATGGGTATCAAAGCTTAACTGAGCTTCCCTTGTCTCTATTTAACTTAATATTATTCAGATTGATTCCAGAGAGGTTTGCTGAAATTGTAACGAATTTCCTTTCGGAAGAATATAAGATGGTCTATAAAAAATCTAAGGGAGCCATCATGATTTTTTTGTTTTGCTGGAATCAATAAGCTTGTTGTGGTGGAGCCATCCTTGTGTGTGTTTGCATAGAACTTCCCTTCCTTTTAGGATTTTTCTTTTATTGTTTTTTCTAGTGTATGCCCGAGGTCATTAGAGAACGGGCTTGGAAAAGAGACACTCTAGGTCGTTTGATAAGTGAAAAACCTAGTAGTTCTTCTTGTGGAAGCAGGGAGCTCGAAGACTCTTCTTTTGAGAGCCCTGTTTTTGGAAATTTCAGCTTTGAAAACTTAACACTTAGTGAATAAAGTACTCCTAGTCCTTTGGTAGTGCCAGAAATGGAAACCTTGAAAGCTTTGCTGAAACCAACTATGACCTCTCGTCGGCCATGTATCAAGTTAGCTGAAACTGAGGAAAATTATGAACTGAAACCTGGGACCATATAGATGATCCCAGTCTTTTTAGGGAAGGAAAATGAAAACCCCTATTTTCATGTTAGGGAATTCGAGGAAATTTGTAATACCCTACGAATCAAAAACCTAGATGATGATGCTTTGAAACTTAGGTTATTCCCATTTTCCCTAAGAGATAAAGCCAAATCTTGGCTATATAGTTTTCCTTCTGAGTCAATTGAAACCTATGAACAACTTACATATGCCTTTTTACAGAAGTCTTTCCCTAGGCAGAAACATCGTCTATTAGGAACCAAATTTGTACTTTTGCTCAACAGGAGGGAAAATATCTATATAGGTATTCGGAAAGGTTCAATGATTTGTTAGCTCAATTTCCTCACCATGGTTTGGAGAAGGTTAGGCTAGTTCAGATCCATTATAAGGGTTTAGATTATTCAAAAACTACCATGGTTGAGTCTTTGTGTACTGGTGGGTTTGAAAATAAAATTCTTGATCAGGCGATGACATTTTTGAAATCGCCGATAAGACCCAACAATGGGAAAATAGTAGGGAACCCCAGAAAACAATTCTTCTAAGTAGAGGGAATGTCATTAGGCTAGAAGGATCTTTTGAATCAGATGCCAAAATAGCATCCATAGCTAAAAGGTTAGTGTGAGGGTAAAATACCCAATCGCCACGTGGAAGCATCACATGAGGTGATCTCATGATTAGAAGGTGAGAGGAATACACTAAATCATGTCCTAAAAGGAGATCTTCAACTGTATCGAGATATCTATTACTTAGCCACATGTGTGACGCGTGTATGGAGTAGTCAGATCATTCAGACGGTCAAGTATAAAAAGATAGCTAAGCATTTAATGAAGGATCAGAGGAGGTGTGACACAGCTGTGACAAGAGTACATCACATCATAGACTCGGACGATGGACGATCAGTACTATCTGAAAAAGGTGTAGTTTCAAAAGAATGAGCAACACGATGTATAAGCAAGGCGAGATAACTCGGAAAGAAGACTTGAATGAGACACCTCTAAGGAGAGTTACAGAAGACCAGTCCGAGTAAAGATGGGATGTACAACAGCCTCACCACCCGAGCTACGTCGGGTTGCACCTCCGCGAGTCCAGTCTTTCTATAAATACCAGTCCATGTAGAAGGAAATGGACATGTAATTTTAGATGGTCTTTCTACAGAGAATTCTAGAGAGAGATTTAGAGAAGAGCAAATAGAAACATATGAGTGATATCTATAATTCATCTAAGGGTAAGACCTTCATAATAAAAAGATAGTTTGTTTCACCATGGATGTAGGCTAAGATAGCTGAACCACGTTATATGCTTGTGTTCTTCTTTACTTTCAAGTTCTGTTTATCGTAATTTGGTTTGAATCTTGAATGGTTATATCATTATAGTCGTTAGATCTTCTTGGATGTAATCATCAGAAAAGATGCAACTACATTTTGGCTCTAGAAACAGGGAGGTATGATGATTTTGTCTACCTCCCTTGACGAGTTTTCAAAGTTTTTTGCAAAATTTCTTAAAAAAACTGTTTTTTATCTCCCTTTGTAGATCTCCTTAAGAGTAGTGAGTCGATCTCAAACAGTAGCCATATCTACTTAAGCAGCAAAATCCAACTAGCTCTCAAAAAGCATCAGATCTACAATTTTAGCTTCTATTTCCTTAAAAAACATGAATTTTCTATAGTTTATCATCTAGTTTCCAAAAGAGGCTCAGGAGAGAAGATGGTCAGAACATCAGAGAAGCTCAAAACTTCTTGTAAAAGTTCAAAGAACCTCCTCCATGAACGAACTGGGAAAAATATTTGAGCAAGTAAACTTCACAGGGGAAAAATGTGCCACGACGGTTGAAATTACTCAACAAAATAACAGTTTCAAGTGTTCTTCATCCTCTAAAACTCCATACAACCAAAGATCTTCCTCTTAGAAGCATAAATCTAAGCAAGCAAGAAAGGTTAGAGAGTACATAACCGTTTATCAAGCTTTAGCTCATTAAAAATCATAGATTTAAGGCATTGAGAAACATTTCCAAAGATGGAACAAAGTGCCCAGTCGTCCAAATTTGATTTTCTACTCATTAAAGGTATGACTGCAGAGAGAGGTAGTTAATTTACTCGAAAAAAGAGGAAAGCAAAACATCTTTTCTCTGTCACTAAAATTTTATTCAATTAGGGAATGTTTTGACATCATCACATCTTTACAAAATGTACTAGAACAGTCTTTCTGAACTACCTGTATAATCTGAACTATGACTTAGTAATTGCACATGAACTGCAAGTTTAGGGTCCCACTTTTCTGAAAGAAAAGACAAATTAAGTATTATTGCATATTTCGCAGGTAAGACGATGGTAACTAGACGATCTGCTCGTACGAGCTGAGGAGACACTGGTGGCACGTCACACGAAGGACTAGACGTTATGGATCCAAGAGAGGCTCAACCAAACGGTTTGCCCCCAGGCGAGGGATAGCCCGATAACCAATATTGGGAAGGATTAACAGATAACTATAGTTCTAACGGAGAGGAAAATCCCTTAGAAGAACATGACGATATTCATTTAACTCAACCAGGAGTGTTGGGAGTTGTGCTCAAACCAATGGCAAACATTGGGGCTAAGAAGGATGACTCCTCAATCCTTGATAACAACACTTCCGCTCTGGCAGTCATCATGAAAGCATAAAAAATGCAAGAGGAACGAATGAGAAAATTGGAGCATCGTAATAGAAGGCTAGAAAAGAAAAATCCTAAGTTAAAACGCGAAACAAAGAAAAAGGTGCCACTCACTATCCTGAAGGAAACCCCTGAGGAGGAAAATCCTTTCGAGAACCTACAAGACGTTGAACATGTCAATATACCGGATAACTCAAACGAAGAGACGGAAGATCGATTCCCGAAGGGAAAAAAAGGCAATCTTAGACAACGAGGATAGTTCATCGGAGGGATCATACAATATTAATCCTAGGCACAAACGTGAAAATAAGAAGAAGGAGGATGAGGATAAAGTTAATGACTTATCCGAGAATCCATCAGGTGGGAATCCCAGACGAGGAGAGTCATCGAGAGAGAATCCTCCCTGAAGTAAACCAACATCACATGTGGAGCATTCCGATGAGGATTCAGGACGATCAAGATATCATCGCTTAGAAATTTCTTTCTCACCCGAGAGAGAAGCCGGATGAAAAAAGAAGGCCCAAACAAGGCATATTGACGATCAATTACAGGTTAGGCTATGCCAGCTTGAAGCAATGTACAAAGAGGCCACTGGGAGGCAAGGAGGCAAAAAATTGGCAGAAGTAATGCAAGAGGCAGGACAATCGCCCCTAGCGGCGAGTCTGCTAAAAAAAACATTTCCAAGGAAATGCTCTCTCCCGACCTTTACAAGTCCATTCAAGGGGACGGGCGATGCTATTGAACATCTTCGATCCTATCGCATGACGTTAACACAATAGAGCCAGTACGATGTCGTGATGTGTAAATTCCTTCCAGCCAGCCTGAAGAAAGAATCCCTGATGTGGTTTAACAACCTACCAAGAGAGTCGGTCAAGTCTTTTGCTCACTTATCCGAGATATTCTTGAGGCATATATGCGCAATAGCCGAGTCAAACCTGGAATTGACATGTTGTTCCAACTAGCTAGAGGACCTAACGAGTCACTCCGATCTCTAGTAACTCGCTGGAGGAAGCTATGTGCAGAGATCGGAAGAGTTCAAGAGGCCTAGGTGATATTGGGATTCAAAAATAGTCTGCAAAAGACAGATCCCATATTTTTCCGAATGTACGAAACTATTCCCCAATGTCTGGGGAAATTAAGGGAAATCCAGATTGACTACATAGACCTCAAAGAACTCCAAGATGGGACATATGCAAGCTGGTCATAGGAAATTGTAGAGGTGCGAATGTGGTGAAGCCACAAAACCCCCAGGTGCAAACTCGCGGTGCTGAGCGACCTCATACTGAATCCACACGGTTTGATAAACGTAGAAGTGGAGGATGGAAAGGGCAAGACCAGGCCCACCAAAAGAAGGAAAAATTTGTAGACCGGTTTATACTAAATTAAACACTCCTATTTCCGAAATCTTCAAAAGGTGGATAGGGAATACAAGATAAATTTCCCATGGAACAAAGGGCGGCAGCCCGAGCATGCCAAGAACAGAAAGGATTTCTGTGAGTTCCATCAATTTTACAGCCATCCGACAGACTCATGCAAAGATCTGAAAAAGATGATAAAGGACATGATCGCTGATGGTAAGCTCCAAGAGTATATCGCCCAACCTGTCCCCACACAGGAGTCGGGATCTCCCATCCATTGTATGGAAATCCCGCACGAAGCATAATATTTGGGATGTAAAACGATATCCCATTCAGCTGTCAATACACCTTCGCCCAAGGGAAATATCACCGGGCGAATTCTTAAACGAAATTTTGAAGGTAACGAAGTTTTTGGTGTGGTTAAATAGCCCATGATGGAAAAATGGATGGAACAACCTATCATCTTTTCATCCTCTGAAGTACCAGACGGCGGAAGGAATCATAATGATCACCTAGTGGTCACGATAGCCATCGTGCTCCCAGAGCATGGAGATGAGGAGGAGAATATGAAGACGCTGCAATGGGCGATGCCTAAGATACTAATTGTTGGCGGAAGCTATGTTGAAATTCTATTCTATGAGAGATTCAAACAAATGGGTTTGAAAGACGAATCCTAGTACCATCTACATGTAATATCTTTGGCTTCAATAGATCATCTACTCGCCCAAGGGGCGAGGCGACCCTAGAAATCAGCATAGGAAAAATCATAACCTTAACTACCTTCTGTGTAGTATATGTACTTTCACCTTATACTGCAATTGTCGGGCGATCCTGGGTTCACGAAATTAAAGGAGTCGCGTCAACCTATCACCATAGGTTGATATTCCCAACACCCGATGGGATCGCTGAGATCATAGGAGATTCAGGCAAGGAAAAATACTGTTACAACATGGACGTATACTACACCATTTTTCGGGATTATCAACGGCTGCGTGCAGTTGAAAAAGGGACTTGCAACAGCAGCCAGCCATTGCAAAACGTGGCGTTGCATTTATTTTGCAACAGCTCTTAAGACGTTGCGGAAAAAAATTCGCAACGGTTTTCGGTTCAGCCAACTGTTTTTTTCTTGCCTTTGCAACGGTTTCGGCCGTTGTGAACAGGTTTAGCAACAGCTGGATGCTGTTGCTATGTTCTTGTCGTAAAAGCCTCAAGCAGTTACGAAATTTAGTACAAAAAAAACTTAGAACGGCTAATCTTAGCCGGACCCGGGTTTATTATTCTGGTTCTAAATTTAGCAACAGCTTTTGGTCGTTGCTAAATTTTTGCAACATTAAAAATAAAGTCAAGTTAATTTTTCGTTGACCTAGTCCAGAGTTCCCTACAACAAATTCAGGCCAAATCCAAGCAAATCCAGGCCAAATACTACTGAGAGACATATTGAGTGCACATTGAACTACAAAGTCTTCTATTTGAGCAATATATTCAGGCCAATAACATACAATCAATACCCAATGAAGTTCAGTTGCTAAATTCAGGCCAAATCCAGGCCAAATACCACTGAGAGAACATTGAGTGCCACACTGAACAAAAAAGTCTTCCATTTGAACAATATATTCAGGCCAATAACATTCAATCAATACCAAATGAAGTTCAGTTTCTTAATAATGAGAAGATGATAACTTTCAGGAGACATTTCTTAAGTTTCTGAAGAATGATATGAACAACCAAAAGTTAGAAAATTTCAGTCTATTTATCAAGTTCAGTTATGAGTTCAAGTTATAGAGAATGACATAGATGATATAAACTAGCATATAGAGGAAAATTAAAACCCCTAAGACAAACACTAACTACTACTTTAGAATCATATTACATAGGTTGTAGCAGTTTTGTTTTCGGTTTTTCCTGATGTGTTAATAGTGGTATATAGGTTCTAAGTTCTCACCAGTACCAGCATAAGGAGCAGTGAGTGAAAGGTGGTGCCTTCTCCACCTTCATAACAGACACCATGGGATCAATATCATCTTGAAGAAGACCGACAACGGAGAGAACCTAATTAGAAAGAACAAAATTAAATTTTGAGTAATATTTCAGAGCATTATAAACTTCTCAGGAGCTAATAACTTATGGTGGACATAACGAGAACTACGCAATAAATATTAAGAACATAAAATAGAGTGAGTTTCGACAGCAAGGTGACAAAAACGTTAAATAGCATCACCATCTCGACGGTATATAGAATCCACAGACAGCAGTTACATGCTTCAATGACAATCGCTTGTTGTGAATCACCTTAAATAATATTGCAATAAAACTGATAACTCTGTGGAGCGACCTCAATAAGGTTTGCTAATGCTTGAATTATAAAATCAACTTAACCAAGCGCATCGCATACTAGTATACTAAGGATCAAAAAAGGTTTCTACGGTAGGAATACTTAAATTCTCACTACTCTTACTTACCTACTCACTGACTGAACCCTTTCAAAAAGAACATTGTCAACACATTCAATATGCATATGAGACCAATTCACAAGAAAAAAAATCTATAGCAATTGACAGATGGGTAATCCTAGAGAAGGCATGATAGTTCATAGAACTTGCACATTGTTATCCAAAATCAACATTTCAGCAAAGCCGCGCACTTTTTTAGAGGTCTACTTACACTTGCGCAACAATCCACTAATGTCTCATCATTCAATAATGATATATGCAGATGGAATACAAAAATTCGCAGGAAAACGAGAAAATTAGAACCTACAAGTCATGAAAGCATTTAAACTGCAATTTAGTTTATTGCAAATTGAAGGAGTTATACAAAAGGATTCTTTTATAGAAATTTATTATTGCAATTACCTGAACATGGTTCTCAAGCTTCGACCTCAATGTGGATCAATCTCTTCCTTCACCCTCTTCTAGCAGCTAGCCCAAGTAATAGAACATTTTCTGTCAGATTAAGACTACCACAACAAGAAAGCAACCAAAATTATTTAAACCATAAAAACACCAAAAGCAAGGGATAAGAATCCCTTGTCGTATCAATGAAAAAACCAAATAGAATCCTTACAATGTTTTAGTAATATCGAGTATCACACAATATAAATGAAAAAGAATAGAAATGATATAATAGAAGTAGTAGCAGCACTGATCCTTACCTCCTCGTCCACTTCCATTAAACGAATGTTTCGACGACTTTAATGTTTGAGCAAAACGTACGCAATCCAGGTTCCAGGTGCCTTTAGAATTTAGATCTAAAACACTGAACATGAGTGCAAAAAATCGCAATTACCACTTGCACTTTACTTTGGAATCCTCCCCATTTCTAATCTGACCTGGCCATCATGAGTAAAGAAATAACCAGCACTAGTAATAATACTTACTTCTCACAAAGGCCTAATACCATCCTTGAAAAGATGGAAGTCAGTCAGACTTGGCAAGGAGAAGTACGAGCTAAATGTCAATAGAAACCCAAAATTCTTCAACCTACATAAACATCACATTTCAAATTCATTATGCACCTTATTTCAGAAAACAGATGAAACTCCCATGGAAACAACATAATTTATAGTAGCAAGCTAAGGTTCACAGTAATATTGTTATTAAAAAGCATACCGTACTGAATTCTCACCTCAATTTTTTAGTAATTTACAACACTAAAGAAATTTAAGAAAACAAATAGCAATTACCTGGGGACATCACTAGTAAGAACCTTCATCATATCCACCTTGTGAACCTCCTCGTCCACTTCCATTAAACAAATGTTTCGACAACTTTAATATTTGGGCAAAACGTACGTAATCCAGGTTCCAGGTGCCTTTCGAATTTATATCTAAAACACTAAACAAGCGTGCAAAAAATCAAAATTACCACTTACACTTTACTTTGGAATCCTCCCCATTTATAATCTTGTTATAGCATAGCTCGGTTGAACCCACCAAGCGTTGGTATGTCAAGTTTGGTTGTCATATTTTAGTGAATAAAAACTCATTTAAAGAGTCGCTTGATTATTTACTAGAGTCAACTTCGTATAGGTTAGCTAGAAATTTACAAGGATATGAGACTTACAAGTATTACGTGAAGACTTGAAGAATGTGAAGAAGTAAAGAGCTACATCGACGACATCATCCTTCCTCTTGAGGTTAGTAATATTTGACTTGAAATGTTTCGTTCCTAACGTATCTTTCAAGTCGTGCATATTGAAAACATAACTGCGAAGCTGTAAATGATTATACTCTAGTTAGACATAGTATTAAAGAATTACAATACGAAGTATAACGTCTATCTTCTGAACTTCGTATATAAGACATCGACATAATCGTATGAATGCTATTGTAATTATGTATGGGTATTGGTGAAGATTTCGTCTTAGTAAACAATGTTTTACATTCATTTAAAGGAAGTACAATTCATAAACTTTTTTTGTGAATCGAAAAGGAAATCGCTAGGCTTATTGGTATTGTTATTCATTGCAAATCTTTGGATTACCAATATGTGTGTTTAGTATAAATGCTCATAACTTGTTTATATATCTTGGTAAAACTATTCACAATGCCTGACTTTTGTATTGGTATGACTTTTATTAGTGAAACCGATCTTAAGTAATCACCTGAGATGGTATGATCGATATTTTGTAATTGGTATGACCAACTCTAGAAATTGGGGAACTGATCCTAGTAAGAGGTGCAACCGATCACAAGTATGTGGAATCGATCCTTATAAGAGGTACAACAAGTCTTAGGAATTGGTAACCGATCCTATGACTTGTGCAACCGATCACAAGTAAAATACCATAAATATGTGGTAACCGATCCTAGTACCTAGTCAACCAACTTTTGGAAAGCTAGTGTGGCTGATCCTAGTACCCACATGGAGGTAGAACCGAAGCTTTGTGTTTTGGTAGAATCGTAAAACCCATTAATGGTGATTTGATAGGATAATCAATCACATAGTTCTTGGAAGTCAGATAAACAAATTCTAAACTCGTTTGGAAGTGTGGCAAATCGATTCCAAGATTGTAAATATGAAAAAGGATTTACAAAGTAAAGATGTCAACATACTTTGAACATGTGCAGTAATTCTTATCTTTTATTGTTCAAAGATATTCCTTAATAACTAAAGGAGAATCCCGGATCGAAATAAATTGAGAATCTTTTAATTAAGGTTTTTAGTTTTATATGCTTTTAATTTCCAGCAATTAAATGCATATCTTTAGAAAATAAAAATTGGTAATATACATTTACTAATTGGAGATTTTCTACTGAGATTTCGGTCAATATTTGGACAGAGCATTTCCAAGAATTATGAAAACCGTATTTGGACTTTATTGCATATCTTTGAGAATATTCGGTTTTGAAAATTCCTTGGTGTCCAAACTTCCTTTGTCTATAAATATTGAAGTTTGCATTTCGAGCAAACTAATACTCAGAGCCAGCAAAACTACCTAGTTGTGTTGTTACTGATGGAGCCGTCTATTCGGAGAGGAAAGTACCCTAATTAGGCGAAATCTCTTACGACCGCTCGTTTTAAAGACTTCTTTGGGATTGAGAAGCTCTACGAGTACCGTTGGTGGGAAACTAGATAATTGCAGTTTATTATCAGTTTTCGATTGATTTGATTGACTAACGGTTGTTGAACTTTGATTGCACCTAGTTTTTTTATGCTTGAGAATCTTCTCTTCTTATATAAGATTCACTCAAACTAGATCGAAGTGTCGACGGGGATCTTTAGAACAGTTTGTAGACCTAAAGACGCCTTGTGATAATCCATCGTTAGCAGACTCCGTTCTTTGTGTGATTGATCACAAGAGATTCAAGTTGTTTGTGTGCAGGTGTTTATTGAAGATCTAAGAAGATTTGAAGACAATGAAGATTTCTTATTTGATTTCATAATCTTTAGTGTGCACAAAACTTGATCGGCTGGGGATCCAACTATAATCGGTTTATTTTTGTGATAACCTTGATTGATTAGTTGAGTAGATCGGCATCAATACAATTCTTTGTGATTAAAAGTATTGATTGCATAGTCTAAACAATTACTTTGGTAGTTGTTGAATAGATAGATCTAAGAACCCGACAAAGGAGTTTATTGGGATAAACGGAAGAGCCTTTTGTCAAACTCATATCACGTTGTTTGAAAAGAGTTGTTACCAAACAGATTTGTTGTTCCTTTATTGTTTGGAATACGAACCAAAGGAATTGTTCCAAGTGCATGACTTATTACAAGTTGGAGGCGCAGGGATACTGAGGGAACTAGGTGAACTATAGGTTTATTTGATTGGTCTCAACTATACGAAGTTGGTTTAGATTTTGTATAGCGGCTTAATTCTGAGAGTATTCAATTCTGGACAAGGTCCCGAGGTTTTTCTGCATTTGCGGTTTCCTCGTTAACAAAATCTTGCTGTGTCTTTTACTTTTCTATTTCCGCAATTATAATTGTTTTTATTATAATTAGAAGTAAAATACACAAACGTTAATTCCTAATTACTTTATAGCAATCCTATAGTGTTTGTTTAAGTCCGAACCTATTATCAAGTAATCATACTTCGTTGTTGTGTCGTCTTGATCTTGTATCCATAGTTAATCACGTAAGTTATCTTGTTGTCGTATTGTCTCGATCTCGTATCCATAGACGATCACACGAAGTGTGAACCGATTAGTTGTATTGTCTCGACTCAGTCCATAGACAATAACTTTCGGAGAAATGACTTATAGGTGGAAAAGTTTTAAATTGAGGTATATTTGGGTACCCTCGTCTTTTTAATTGGTATCAGAGCAGGATAACACGAAAAGATCTAACAATCTATGTTTGATGCGATCCAACCTATAAGACATGAGTCAAAGTAAAGTTAAGTGAGAGAGAAAACTAAAGAAAGACTCAGTTAACGTATCACAAGACATTGGAAGTTTTGATTTTAAGAAATGTTTAAAAGGGGATTCTTCATCAAGTTCTACTTGCTTTTCTGAGAATAAGTCTTAAGGTTCTCAAGACGAGATTAAGTTAAGCCCTGTATTCGCAATCAATGATTAAGACTCTAAAAAATCTCTTTTTGATGACGAGAATTTTTTGAGTTCTATGCTTGTTCTGATGAAAGATCAAGTGTAAAACCATCTGAACTAAAGAAATTGAGCAAACAATTTCTTATTTGTTCTAATGAACTTCTTTCAACACTTGAAAGAGAACGAGATTTAACTTTAAAGTTTGAGAATCTCGATGAAGAGCATAACTTGCTGAAAGAAAAATTCTCACAACAAATATAGAGTCTTAAAGACAAAGTATGTGCTAGTCTTTCTCAAACAGAATTATTTAAGAAAGATCGTGATGCGGCTCTTGAAAAAGTACATTTGTTGGAAGAGAAACTTGTTGAGTCTGATGCAAGGATTAACTCTCAACAAAAGAATTTTGAAGAGAAAGAATGTGAATATCCTTCACAAGAAAAATGCCTTAAGGCTGATCTAGCTAGTGCTCTTGATAAAATCAAGTTGTTGGAAGAAGAAAATTTGGACCTTAAAAAGTTCAATGCTAGCTCAAACAATTTAACATCAATGTTAGAAGCAAGTAGAAATCATCGTGATACACGAGGATTGGGCTATAAGGGAATAAATTCTTAAAATATTAGCAAACAGGTAAAATTTGTTAAAGCTAAAAATTCTTCTAAACCAGAGGCTTCCACTGATGTAAAAAATGCTCGTATTTCTTGTAAAGAAGTAAAACCAGTCAAGCCTAAGAATCATGTTCAACCATACTCCTCAAGTACGACAACCAACGGAGGCACTTCTGCTAATGTTAAGAAAGCAACAATGTTGAACAGAGATAAGAAGAAGAAGAAGAAGAATAAGAAGAAGAAGAAGAAGAAGAAGAATCGTCGAGCTCCAAGGAAAGTGGATCCACAAAAAGGTAACATTAAAACTCATACACCTTATGTTACTAAGCATTGTTATTATTGTGGTAATAAGGGGCACTTGCAATGGGGATGCAAAGTTCGTAAGATGGAAGATGCACTTTCTTTTGTATCAAACGAATTGGGAAAGTTTTCCCCCCGAAAGAACTCCGATTACTATTGTCCTAAGTTTAGGAAAAAGAATTATTATAATGATGTTTCAAATTTTGCCTATCGCTCGACAATGTCATCTCATAAAAGACCCGAATATAGAAAAAGAGATGACTTTGTAAATACAAAGACAAGATCTTATGTTCCAAATTGGAGAAAGGTTGTTTCGCAAAATATCCAAAAGGACAATGATCCTAATGGTATGAAGGAGAAAGCTTCTCCTGCAAAACCCAACTCTAAATGGGTCTCAAAGTCCTCCATAGCCAAGAAGGGACCAAAAGTTAGTATCAAAAATGACTCTCAGTTGTTAATTGTTGGTGACAATAATTATAAGAGTTTTCTTAAAAGACTAAAGAAAGACATCATGTCTGAAATCTCTTGTACTAGTAAACATTACGATAATGACACTCTTCATCACAAGTCAAAGAAGAAAAACAAAAGATGGGGCAAGAGAAAACAAATCAATCTAGAGGTCAAGAGTGATTCTGTCTTAGTCCCTAGTGACAAAAAAGACAAGGCTCAAATAAACACAACCTAGTTGTGTTAGAATGTGCATGCTCACCTTGGTGCTCAATCTTTTGAAAGTTAAGGAAACACATGAAAACTGAGTACACGATCTCTCGGTTATAATATGACTAATTAACATCTTTAGGGAGATTTATTTTCTTTTATACTCATACTTTCTCTATCTATATTTGAGCTTTTGATAGAAACGGTAATTTTGAGTTTATGATGTTGATATCTACTGATCATATATGTGTAGCTCTTGTTTTTACAGTTAAAACGAGCCAAAAATCACTGAATTCGAACATCGTATGCAAAAGTGATGTTAAAAATAGTTTAGTGTTGTGATCCGTCACAAGTAACTCTTGTAACCGATCCTAGTAACCGGTCCTAGTGACTACTATTGATTTTGTAACCGATCCTAGTGATAGGTCCATACGAAGGAGTGTAAAACTGTTTTTCCCATAACTTCTTCGTCCGAACTCGGAATGACCTCATTCTTTTTGAGTTGGTTTCGCAATTCAATTCCCTACAAGATAGAGGTAATTGAAATACTTGATTCTTTGTTGAATATTTATGGTGTATTGCATTTGTGTTATGGGATGTTTGATTTCGGTTTTCATAACCTTAATATTCGATCTCATATTGTGTGAACCTTTATGGTTTGGGTGAATTTTTGATTTAGCGGGATTGAGTTCTAGCCCATGTTGGTAGGCTTTATCAAAGGATCATAAGAGGTTCTGATTGAAACTAATATGTGAAAAAGTCACAATATGTTGAATCGTTTTTGGTTTAGCATAAAAGCATATGTGTTTCGGGGTTTCAACTTTTGCATCGCATTAGTTAAAACCGATTTTCAACCTTTCTCTGGTAAAGGTTTGTCCTTGTTGTTGTTCTTTTGTTTGGCGAGAGGATGACAACACAACGGGGGAGAGTTCTATGTGAACTTGCGCTTAATGATATATCTTTCTGGGGAGAAGAGGATGCGGAATTTGAAGTAATGAATTTGTTAGTTAATCATTTTTCTGTTTAAGAAAAGCCTGATTTTATTGCTTTTGCTTAACAAAATTTCAGTACAATTGATGTTTGTTTCATTATTTGTGTATGGATGTGTGTGTAATTCAATTGTTTCCGGTTAAGAAAAACTATTATTATCTTGATTTATTGTTTGGTGTCAATTGTGTAAGCTTATGAAATTTCGGTGCAATTGCGGTACTATAATGTCTATGTTTGTTTCAATTGCTTCCGGTTGAGGTAAATAATTATGCAAGTTGATTTATTTGGTTTGTATGAATTTTTTATGGCTTAACAAAAAGGTTTTCGGGATCAATTGTTTAGTCCAATTCGATTCCGGATAAGAGAAACTAAGTTAATTCTGATCTAATCAAAGTGGAGGTTTTGGTTATTCAAAGTGGAGGTTTATCAAAGTGGAGGTTTTGGTTATTCAAGTCTAATCGAATGCCTTAACAAGAAATGCTAGTTAACTAACCTAGTACTTGTCTTGTTTAAAAGTGAAAGGTCTAAGTTATTATTTGAATAATTAGAACCTGATGAGAAAAATAGAGTTAATTATGATCTTTATTTTGGTCTTATCGAACAAGCGATTGTATTTGTACAATCGGTTTAGCAAAAGAACTAAGGTGCTTAGTCAATTTTTGAAGTGCTAAACTATTAGGGAAAATTGCTTCGGGCAATTGTTTCCTTGGTAACATATCAAAAAAAAATTACTTTGTAGTTTCGGTTTTGATATTGGTTATCTAAAATGGTGTGTGGAACCATCGTGCTTAACTCTTATAGGTTTTGCAAGTCTTTTTAGATTTGTAAGATCCTTTCGGTTTGTCCTTTATTTGCTCGTACCTTTGTCATTTTGTGACAAAAAGGGAAATAAATATATGGAGTAAACAAGTAATTTGGTATCACTAAGGAAAGGACAATGGTGCTTAAACGTTATATTTAACGAAAGAGTAAAGCATAGACTAAGGGGGAGTAACATATCATATTGATACTTGTGGTTATCTTAACTACAAAGGGAATAACAAAGACGTGCGGATTGAAAATCTACCTATCTTACCTTTAGGAGGAGTATGAGCTTTGTTATTATAATGTCAACAATGGCATTTATGGATTGAATGTATACAGTTTATTGTGTTGTTGAAACTTGGAATCAAGCGTATGTGTAATGAATTCTTGTAATTTGTTTATCCATATGATGTAAGAGTTTTGTCACTAAAATTGACAAAGGGGGAGATTGTTAGAGCATAGCTCGGTTAAACCCACCAAGCGTTGGTATGTCAAGTTTGGTTGTCATATTTTAGTGAATCAAAACTCATTTAAAGAGTCGCTTGATTATTTACTTGTCAACTTCGTATAGGTTTAGCTAGAAAGTTACTAGGATATGAGATTTACAAGTATTACGTGAAGACTTGAAGAATGTGAAGAAGTAAAGAGCTACATCGACGACATCATCCTTCCTCTTGAGGTTAGTAATATTTGACTTGAACTGTTTCATTCTTAACGTATCTTTTAAGTCGTGCATATTGAAAACATAACTGCGAAGCTGTGAAAGATTATACTCTAGTTAGACATAGTATTAAGGAATTACAATACGAAGTATAACGTCTATCTTTTGAAATTCGTATATAAGACATCGACATAATCGTATGAATGCTATTGTGATTACACTTGTAAAAAAATGTTGTTTGGTGACAGTTAAAAATTGTTACTATATTATTTCTGTAACAGTTTTAGTTTTTTTTGCGGTGTTACTAAAGCCCCTGTTACGGAAAGTTTATAAAACCTGTTATGGAACGACTATTGAAAAATGACTCATAAATTCTAAAACTGTCACTATTAGTAGTTTTTGGTAACAGTTTATTCAATATATGTTACTGAATAATTGCTACGGGAACTGTTTTTCATAAAACTGTTGCTATTATTTGAGTAACCGTAACAGTTTTTATGAAAACTGTCATCAAAAACAGTATAAAGGTAACAATTTATAGTGAAACTACCACCACCTCCACCACTAGCGCCGCCACCACTTCCACCACCAGCACCGCCGCAACTACCTCCACCATGCCCGCCACCGTTCAATAACTACGAGTTGGGCTTCTCGAGCTTGAAATATAAATTCTATAAAATTACTCTTCACAGGATTCAACCTTGAGACCTATTACACCTGACTATAACCCTTGAACCACTATTCCACTCTTTGTTTTTGGTTAATGTTATCCAAATAAAATACTTATTCTCATTAAACAATAAACTATCTACCTGCACCACAACCTTCGTTGTCACCGCCCAACTACAACACATTTATATTGTAGTATTTCTACATGTCGTATCACTTGTTTATTATTTTTTATTAGATTTGAATTTCTATTAAACCTTAGATAACCATCCATGCGAGCCATGCCTAGATCTAGTGCATGAAATTAAATCAACAAGTAAATTGTGACATGTCGGTCTAAGAGCTAGCTAATCTTTTTGAAATGGATTTCCAGACAACTAGTTATGTAGATAAATAGTAACAATTGTTTTATAGAAATGTCACGATAACTATCGTGATATATTAAATTTGTTACAGTAACATGGGTATATGGTAACATTTGGTCTAAAAAGTGTCACGATAATGTCAACTATGGTGACATATTAGATGTGTTACAGTAGCATGGGTATATCGTAACAGTTGGTCTAAATAAATTTCACGATAATATCGACTATGGTAACATATTAAATATGTTACAGTAATACGGGTATATTGTAACACTTAATCTAAAAACTATTACAATATACAACCTAGATGACACTATGAAACAAAAACTATACGGGTATATAGTTCTTACAAAAACTGTTACCATTATTTAACAACTTAACATTTAGTAACAGGTAATTTACGAACTGTTACCTTATAAAAGCTTGAACTGTTACTAAATGTCATTTATCTACTAGTGTTATGTATGGGTATGGGTGAAGATTTCGTCCTAAGAAACAATGTTTTACATTCGTTTAAAGGAAGTGCAATTCATAAAGTTGTTTTGTGAATCGAAAGGGAAATCGCTAGGCTTATTGATATTGTTATTCATTGCAAATCTTTGGATTACCAATATGTGTGTTTAGTATAACCGCTCATAACTTGTTTATGTATCTTGGTAAAACTATTCACAATGCCCGACTTTTGTATTGGAATGACTTTTATTAGTGAAACCGATCTTAAGTAATCACCTGAGATGGTATGATCGATATTTTGTAATTGGTATGACCAACTCTAGACATTGGGGAACCGATCCTAGTAAGAGGTGCAACCGATCACAAGTATGTGGAATCGATCCTTGTAAGAGGTACAACAAGTCTTAGGAATTGGTAACCGATCCTATGACTTGTGCAACCGATCACAAGTAAAATACCATAAATATGTGGTGATCGATCCTAGTACCTAGTCAACCAATTTTTGGAAAGCTAGTATGACCGATCCTAGTACCCACATGGAGGTAGAACAAAAGCTTTGTGTTTTGGTAGAACCGTGAAACCCATTAATGGTGATTTGATAGGATAATCAATCACATAGTTCTTGGAAGTCAGATGAACCAATTCTAAACTCGTTTGGAAGTGTGGCAAATCGGTTCCAAGATTGTAAATATGAAAAAGGATTTACAAAGTAAAGATGTCGACATATTTTGAACATATGCAGTAATTCTTATCTTTTATTGTTCAAAGATATTCCTTAATAATTAAAGGAGAATCCCGGATCGAAATAAATTGAGAATCTTTTAATTAAGATTTTTAGTTTTATATGCTTTTAATTTCCAGCAATTAAATGCATATTTTTAGACAGAGCATTTCCAGGAATTATGAAAAACGTATTTGGACTTTATTGCATATCTTTGAGAATATTCGGTTTTGGAAATTCCTTGGTGTCCAAACTTCCTTGGTCTATAAATACTGAAGTTTGAATTTCTAGCAAACTAATCCTCAGAGCCAGCAAAACTTACCTAGTTGTGTTGTTACTGGTGGAGCCATCTATTCGGAGAGGAAAGTACCCTAATTAGGAGAAATCTCTTACGGCCGCTCGTTTTAAAGACTTCTTTGGGATTTAGAAGCTCTACGAGTACCGTTGGTGGGAAATTAGATAATTGCAGTTTATTATTAGTTTTGAATTTATTTGATTGACTAACGGTTGTAGAACTTTGATTGCACCTAGTTTGTTTATGCTTGAGAATCTTCTCTTCTGATATAAGATTCACTTAAACTAGATCGAAGTGTCGACGAGGATCTTTAGAACTGTTTGTAGATCTAAAGACGCCTAGAGATAATCCATCGTTAACAGACTCCGTTCTGTTTGTGATTGATCACAAGAGATTCAAGTTGTTTGTGTGTGGGTGTTTATTGAAGATCTAAGAAGATTTTAAGAAAAAGAAGATTTCTTATTTGAGTTCATAATCTTTAGTGTGCATAAAACTTGATCGGCTGGAGATCCAACTATAATCGGTTTATCTTTGTGATAACCTTGATTGATTAGTTGAGTAGATCGGCATCAATACAATTATTTGTGATTAAAAGTATTGATTGCATAGTCTAAACAATTACTTTGGTAGTTGTTGAATAGTTAGATCTAAGAACTTGACAAAGGAGCTTATTGGGATAAACGAAAGAGCCTTTTGTCAAACTCATATCACGTTTTTTGAAAAGAGTTGTTACCGAACATATTTGTTGTTCCTTTACTGTTTTGAATACGAACCAAAGGAATTGTTCCAAGTGCGTGACTTATTACAAGTTGGAGGCGTAGGGATACTGAGGGAACTAGGTGAACTATAGGTTTAGTTGCTTGGTATCAACTATACGAAGTTGGTTTAGATTTTGTATAGCGTCTTAATTCTGAGAGTATTCAATTCTGGACAAGGTCCTAGGGTTTTTCTGCATTTGCGGTTTCCTCGTTAACAAAATCTTGTTGTGTCTTTTACTTTTCTATATTCGCAATTATAATTGTTTTTATTATAATTAGAAGTAAAATATACAAACGTTAATTCCTAATTACTTGATAGCAATCCTATAGTGTTTGGTTAAGTCCAAACCTATTATCAAGTAATCATACTTCGTTGTTTTATTGTATCGATCTTGTATCCATAGTCAATCACGCAAGTTATCTTGTTGTCATATTGTCTCGATCTCGTACCCATAGACGATCACACGAAGTGTGAACCTATTAGTTGTATTGTCTCGAAATAGTCCATAGACAATCACTTTCGGAGAAAGGACTTATAGGTGGAAAAGTCTTAGATTGAGGTATATTTGGGTACCCTCGTCTTTTCAAATCTTACATGGCCATCATGAGTAAAGCATTCTAGCATACATATTTTTTTATTTTCAAGTGATTTTTTTTTATTATTATTAAAACTAAAACAATGGATCCTCATCATACAGAAAACTAGTTGGAAGCCGAGCAACAAGATGGGCTCCAACTCCTTTTTGTACTACCACACTTAGCCTATGAAAAAGAAAATTTCCAACTCGCACATTAGCATCATGGATGGCCATGTATTTACGAAGACGTTTAATGAACTCAGTCGTTTCGTCCCCAAACTCACCAAGAGTAGTAAAATCCAAAGCACCAAACCCATAGCCTTGCAAAGTACACTGTTAGAGCATAGCTCGGTTGAACCCACCAAGCGTTGGTATGTCAAGTTTGGTTGTCATATTTTAGTGAATCAAAACTCATTTAAAGAGTCGCTTGATTATTTACTACAGTCAACTTCATATAGGTTTGCTTGAAAGTGTTAGGATATGAGACTTACAAGTATTACATGAAGACTTGGAGAATGTGAAGAAGTATGGAGCTACAATGAAAACATCATCCTTCCTATTGAGGTTAGTAATATTTGACTTGATCTGTTTCATTCCCTAACGTATCTTTCAAGTCGTGCATATTGAAAACATAACTGCGAAGCTGTGTATGATACTTTAGTTAGACATAGTATTAAGGAATACAATATGGGGTTTCTTGCTTAACCATTAAACTTTGTATATAAGACATCGACATGATCATATGAATGCTATTGTGATAATGTATGGGTATGAGTGAAGATTTCATCCTAAGAAATAATGTTTTACATTTGTTGAAAGGAAGTAAGTTCATAAACTTGTTTTGTGAATCGAAAGGGAAATCGCTAGGCTTATTGGTATTGTTATTCATTGCAAATATATTTTGAATTACCAATATGTGTGGTTAGTATAACCGCTCATAAACTTGTTTATGTATCTTGGTAAAACTATTCACAAGGCCTGACTTATGTATTGGTATGACTTTTATTAGTGAAACCGATCTTAAGTAATCACTCAAGATTGTATTATCGATGCCTTGTAAATAGCAACTTTTATCTAGCCATTGGGGAACCGATCCTAGTAAGAGGTGCAACAAATTTAAAAGAGGGGAATCGATCCTTGTAATAGGTGCAACACGTTTTTAGTAGATGGGGGAACCGATCCTATGAACATGTGCAACAAGTTTGTAGTTTTGGGAGAACCGATCCTATGGACATGTGCACCAAATACAGGTAGTTACCATAAGTATGTGGGGAACCGATCCTAGTACTTAGTCAACCAAGTTTTGGTAACTAGCGTGACTATGCACAGTACTCACATGGAGGTACAACCGAACTTGTTTTGGTAGAACCGTCAAACCCATGATTGGTGATTTGATAGGATAATCAATCACATAGTTCTCTGAAGACAGATTAACCAATTCTAAATTCGTTTGGAAGTGTGGAAAATCGGTTCCAAGATTGTAAGTATGAAAAAGGACTTGCAAAGTAAAGATGTCGACATACTTTGAACATGTGAAGTACCTCTTATCATTAATTTTTCAAAGATATTCCTTAATAGCTAAAGGAGAATCCCAGGATCGAAATAAATTGAGAATCTTTTAATTAAGGTTTCTTAGTTTTTATATACTATTTAATTTCTAGCAATTAAATGCATATCTTTAGAAAATAATAATTAGTTATGTGCATTTACTGATTATAGATTTTTCTATTGGGATTTCGGTCAATATTTGGACAGTGCATTTCCAGGAGTTACGAAAACCGATTTTGTGTTTATTGCATATCTTTGAGAATATTTGGTTTTGGAAATTCCTTGGTGTCCAAACTTCCTTGTCTATAAATATTGAAGTTTGCATTTCTAGCAAACTAATCCTCAGAGCCAGCAAAACTACCTCAGTTGTGTTGTTACTGGTGAAGCCGCCTATCGGAGAGGAAAGTACCCTAATTAGGAGAAATATCTTACGGCCGCTCGGTTTAAAAACTTCTTTGGTATTGAGAAGCTCTATTAGTACCGTTGGTGGGAAACTAGATAATTGCAGTTTATATTAATTTCCAATTGATTTGATTGACTAACGGTTGTTGAAATTTGATTGCACCTAGTTTGTTTATGCTTGAGAATCTTCTCTTCTGATATAAGATTCACTCAAACTAGATCGAAGTTTCGACGGGGATCTTTAGACTGTTTGTAGATCTAAAGACGTCTTGTGATAATCCAACGTTAATAGACTCCGTTCTGTGAGTGATTGATCACAAGAGATTCAAGTTGATTGTGTGCAGGTGCTGATTGAAGATCAAAGAAGATTTGAAGACAATAAGATTTTTTGGGTTCATAATCTTTGGTGTGCACAATACTTGTTTCAGCTGGAAAGGGATCCAACTATAATCGGTTTATCTTTGTGATAGATTGGATTGATTAGTTGAGTAGATCGGCATCAATAAACTTCTTTGTGATTAATAGTATTGATTGCATAGTCTAACAATTACTTCAGTAGTTGTTGAGAGATTGATCTAAGGACCCGACAAAGGAGTTTATTGGTTAAACGAAAGAGCCTTTGTCATACTCATATCACGTTGTTCGAAAAAAGTTGTTACCGAACAGATTTGTTGTTCCTTTACTGTTTGGAATACGAACCAAAGGAATTGTTACAAGTGCGTGACTTACTGCAAGTTGGAGGCGCAGGGATACTGAGGATACTAGGTGAACTATAGGCTTAGTTGCTTGGTCTCAACTATACGAAGTTGGTTTGATTTTGTATAGCGGCTTAATTCTGAGAGTATTCAATTATGGACTAGGTCCCGAGGTTTTTCTGCATTTGCGGTTTCCTCGTTAACAAAATCTTGCTGTGTTATTTACTTTTATTTTCCGCAATTATAATTGTGTTTATTATAATTTAAAGTAAATCGCACAAACGTTAATTCCTATTTTACTTGATAGACAATCCCTAGAGTTTGGTTAAGTTCGAACCTATTATCAAGTAAACATACTTCGGTATTGTATTGTCTCGATCTCGTATCCATAGACGATCACACGAAGTGCGAACCGATTAGTTGTATTGTCTCGACTTAGTCTATAGACAATCACTTTCGGAAAAGGACTTATAGGTGGAAAAGTTTTAGATTGAGGTATATTTTGGTACCCTCGTCTTTTCAATTGGTATCATAGCAGGCAAACACGAAAAGATCACACAATCTGTATTTGGTGCGATCCAACCTATAAGAATTGAATCTAATGAATGATTCAGTTAATGTAAAGAAAGTATTCAAGAGTTTTGAATTAACACTTGATGATAGCATCTACGATTCAATATCTGAAGAAATCATCTCTAGAGATTCTACTAGATAAGTTAATCTTGTTAATGATGTAGAAACCGATGACAACTAGAAAAGTTGTCTAGAAGAACGGATGGATGAAATTTCCGATGATGACGACTCGGATTTTGAATGAGAAGTAGAAGAGGATATCTCAGAATACTCTAAACCACTGAATCCTTTGAAAAATACAAAACTGAGTTCTTCAGATTTCGTTGGTCTTATGACTCCTCTTTGTCGTGAAAACAAGAAATTGAAGAGGGTTTTTCAAGGATACTATATTGGTTACCAAATCAGTGATTCTCTTCTTAAAGATCTTACTGACGAGCTAAATTCTAAGAAATTAGAATGTGAAAATCTTCGAAGAGATCTTTTTTTTTTTTTTGAAAAAGAAACTTGATGAATCTGAAGCAAGGGTTAATTCTCAACCAAAGAGTTTTGAAGAGAAAGAAAGTGTATATCTCTCACGAGAAAAACATCTTAAGGCTGATCTAGCTGGTGCTCTTGATAAAATCAAGACATTGGAAGAAGAAATTTTGGACGTTAAAAAGTTCAATGTTAGCTCAAACAATTTAACCTCAATGTTAGAAGCAAGTAGAAATCATCGTGATACCCGAGGATTGGGTTATAAGGGAATAGATGCTTCAAATATTAACAAAGAGGTAAAATTTGTTAAAACTATTAATTCTTCTCAACCAGAGGCTTCCACTGTTGTCAAAAATGATACTATTTCTTGTGAAGAAGTAAAGCCAGTCAAGCCTAAGAAACCACTTTTGCTAATGTCAAGAAAGAAACAACCAGCAGCATTAATCAAAGAGACCACTTTTGCTAATGTCAAGAAAGAAACAACGTTGAACAGGGATAAGAAGAAGAAGATGAAGAAAACTCGTCGAGCTCCAATGCAAGAGGATCCAAAAATAGGGAACACTAAAACTCATACTTCGTATGTTTATACTAAGCATTGTTATTACTGTGGTAATAAAGGACACTTGCAATGGGGATGCAAAGTTCGTAAGATGCAAGATGCACTTTCTTTTGTATCAAACGAATTGGCTAAGATTGCCCCCCAAAGGAACTCAGATCGGTATTGTCCTAAATTTAGGCAAAAGTATTATTATAATGATAGTTCAAATTTTGCATATCACTCGACAAGGTCATTTCATAAAAGACCCAATTATAGAAAGAGAGATGACTTTTTAAATGCAAAAACAAGATCTGATGTTCCAAATTGGAGAAAGGATGTTTTGCAAAGTATTCAAAACGACAATCATCCTAATGATATGAAGGAGAAAGCCACTCCTACGAAACCCATCTCTAAATGGGTCCCGAAGTCCTCCATAGCCAAGAAGGTACCAAAAGTTAGTCATAAGAATGACTCTCAGCTGTTAATTGTTGGTGACAATAATTATAAGAGTCTTCTTGAAAGACTAAAGAAAGACATCATGTCTGAAATATCTTGTACTAGTAAAGGTTGTGATAATGACACTCTTCATCACAATTCAAAGAAGAAAAACAAGAGATGGAACAATAGAAAACAAACCAAGCAAGAGGTCAAGAATGATTATTCTGTCTTAGTTGCTCATGACGAACAAGACAAGGCTCAACTCAACACAACCTAGTTGTGTTAGAATGTGCATGCTCACCTTGGTGCTCAATTTTTTTTGGAAGGGTGAGGAAGCACATGAAACTGAGCACATGATATCTCGATTATTATATGACTCTAATTAACATCTTTAGGAGATTTCTTTTCTTCTATACTCATACTTTCTCTATCTTTATTTGAGGTTTTGATAGAAACGGTAATTGTGAGTTTATGATGTTGATATCTACTAATAATATATGTGTATCTCTTGTTTTAACGGTTAAAACGAACCAAAAATCACTGAATTCGGACATCGTATGCAAAAATTATGTCAAAAACAGTTTAGTGTTGTGATCCGTCACAAGTAACTCTTGGGTACCGATCCTAGTGAGAGGTCCCCATACGAAGAAGTGTAAAACTGTTTTGCCCATAACTCCTTCGTCCGAACTCGGAATGATCTCATTCTTTTTGCGTTGGTTTCGCAATTGAATTCCCTACAAGATAGAGGTAATTGCAATACTTGATTCTTTTTTGAATATTTATGGTGTATTGCATTTTAGTTTATGGGATGTTTGATTTCGGTTTTATTACATTAATATTCGATCTCATAATGTGTGAACCCTTATGGTTTGGGTGACTTTTTGATTTAGCGGGATTAAATTCTATCCCATGTTGGTAGGATTTATCAAAGGATCATGAGGGGTTCCTGTAGAAACAATATGTGAAAAAGTCACAATATGTTGAATCTTTTGGTTTAGCATAAAAGCATATGTGTTTCGAGGTTTCAACTTTTGCATCGCATAGTTAAAACCGGTTTTCAACCTTTCTCTGGTAAAGGTTGCTCTTTGTTGTTGTTCTTTTTGTTTTGGCGGGAGGATGACAACTTTAATGGGGGAGAGTTCTAAGTGAACCTGCGTTTAATGACATATCTTAAGGGGAGAAGAGGATGCGGAATTTGAGGTAACAATCTTGTTAGTTAATTGTTTTCCTATTTAAGAAAAGCATGATTTTATTTCATATATTTATTTATTTTGCTCAACAAAATTTTCGGTTCAATTGATGTTGATTCCATTATTTGTGTATGGATGTTTGATTGTGATTCAATTGTTTCCGGTTAAGAAAAACTATTGTTATCTTTCGTTATTGTTTGATATCAATTGTTTAGGCTTACAAAATTTCGGTGCAATTGCGGTGCTATAATGGCTATGTTTGTTTCAATTGCTTCCGGTTAAGATAAATGATTATGCAAGTTGATTTATTTGGTTTGTATGGATTGTTTATGGCTTAACAAAAGGTTTCGGGATCATTTGATTAGTCCAAGTGATTTCCGGATAAGAGAAACTAAGTTTTTCGGATCTTAGTTAGACTTATCAAACGTGGAGGTTTCGGTTATTCAAGTCTAACTGAATGCCTTAACAAGAATTACTAGTTAACTAACCTAGTATTTGTCTTGTTTAAATGTGAAAGGTCTAAGTTATTGATGAGAATAATTAGAGCCTGATGAGAAACATAAAGTTAATTCTGATCTTTATTTTGGTCTTATCGAACAAGCGATTGTATTTGTACAACCGGTTTAGCAAAAGAACTAAGGTGATTAGTTGATTTTTGAAGTGCTAAACTATTAGGTAAAATTGCTTCGGGAAATTGTTTCCTAGATATCATGTTAAAACCAAATTACTTGTAGTTTCGGTTTTAATATTGGTTATCTAAAATGGTATGCAAAACCCTCATGCTTAGCTCATATAGGTTTGAAAATTCTCTTTGTGAGATTTGTAAGATCCTTTCGGTTTGTCCTTTATTTTTTCGTTTCTTTGTCATTTTGTGACAAAAAGGGGGAGAAACATATGGAGTAAACAAGTGATATTGACTTGTTGTGAGTTGGTATCACTAAGGGAAAGGACATTTGTGCTAAAACATTTATTCTAACGAAAAGAGTGAAAGCATAGTCTAAGGGGGAGTCACATATCATATGATACGTAGTTATGAGGAACTACATGAAAATAACAAATACGTGCGGATTGAAAATCTACCTATCTTACCTTTAGGGGGAGTATTATATTTGTTATTATAATGTCAGCAACGGCATTTAAGGATTGAATTTAATGCAGGTTTTGTGTTGTTGAACTTGGAATCAAGCGTATGTGTATAATGAATTTTTGTAATTTGTTTATCCATATGATGTAAGAGTTTTGTCACTAAAATTGACAAAGGGGGAGATTCTTAGAGCATAGCTCAGTTGAACCCACCAAGTGTTGGTATGTCAAGTTTGGTTGTCATATTTTAGTAAATCAAAACTCATTTAAAGAGTCGCTTGATTATATACTAGAGTCAACTTCGTATAGGTTAGCTTGAAAGTGTTAGGATATGAGACTTACAAGTATTACATGAAGACTTGAAGAATGTGAAGAAGTATGGAGATACAACGAAAACATCATCCTTCTTCTTGAGGTTAGTAATATTTGACTTGATCTGTTTCATTCCCTAACGTATCTATCAAGTCGTGCATATTGAAAACATAACTGCGAAGCTATGTATGATACTCTAGTTAGACATAGTATTAAGGAATACAATATGAGGTTTATTGCTTAACCATTAAAATTTGTATATGATACTCTAGTTAGACATAACTGCGAAGTCGTGTGTGTATCTTCAGCCGCGCCGCAATTTATTCCGTTAGAAAAAGAAAAGAAAAAAAAACAGTCGAATTCGACTAAGAAAGAAAAATTCTATCCTAGCAAAACCTAATAAAAATAATAATTAAAAATTGAATATGTGGATAAGGGGTGTTAAATTTTATTTTATTTTTGTAAATAAAGCATTTCATTAAAAAGACTAAGACTCCAAAGGAGCCTGCAATACAAAAGGAGTTGAGTCATCTATTATCGATCCATTGGCATATCTTCTGATATTAGATTTATCTACTAATAGGTGTTGTTGAATACATACGGGAGGGGTAGATTCCCATGAAACAGTTGAAGTTAAAGTATAAACAAATTTAGCTAAAATGTCTACTACCATATTTCCTGATTTTGGAATGAAAAAGAAACCCAAAAAGTTGTTGCATAAATGAGCTAATCTGCCTGCTTCATCTATATAAGCTTTGAAACGCCACGATATGTCAGAGTTCTTCCTTTAAAGTAGTTAAAAAGGATTTCATAGTCCCCTTCAATGTTGAAACTTTCTAGACCTTTTTTCTACGCCCAACTAGCCTCCTGTAGCACTCCTAAAGCCTCCGGATTTTGAGGATCTGAGGTTTTTCACTTCCCTGTTGTTCCTTCTTCTGAATTTCCACGATAATGACGATCATAATGATCTGCCGAAAGTCCCAGCACCACACTCGGAATTAGGGCACTCCTTTTTCAATCTCTGAACTTTTCAAGAATCATCAACTTTGTAAAACTGCAACACAACCAACATCACTTTCCTATGCTTGTGCTTGATGTTCTTTGGTTAAGGGGTGTTGAATAACCTACCAAAAATGGAAAAAAATTGTACCCTTCAAAATTTCATAGTCCCAAAAAAAATCATTCAAAATTACTTATAGAATATTGGGCTTGACCAAAGTTTTTAGCCCGGGCCCAAAATTTTGTTCAGCCTCCTCGGGTCATCCACCGCTACTGTACTTACAATCGGAATGAACAAATGATACATCCTACGCATATGTTCAATCAGGTGGTACATATTTGCATCACTCTGCTTACAATCAGAAAGAACCAATGCGACATTCAAAGATGCGCAAAATGAATTGTTTGTACCATGAGTAAAATTGCCACATATTGGGCCAGAATGTTGCCTGGGCCACTATTCAGCTGTCATCCAAGCCTGCTAACCAGTCAACCGACGCAACCCACCAGCCTGCACAGTATTACATAAATTCAATGAACGATCAATGGTTGAAGTCAACGACCGGTCAACGGTCAGAGACAACTGTCGGTCAACTGCCGAAGCCAAGTTGCGAGTGGTTCTGCCAATCAGATTCCAGTCATCTTGCCAGCGGTGCTGCCAACTATCATCCAGCCAAGTTGTCAGTCGCATTGTCAACTAGTTTCCATCCAAGTACTCAGCCGGCTGCCAGCCATCCTTCATCCAGTCTCCAGCCATGTCTTTAGTCAAGGAAGTCTTCCAGTCAAAAATCGATAGTCGCAGTCCATAGCGAAAGTCAACCATGCCAGTCAAAGTCAAGGTCGTTCGTCAAACCTGCAAGCCCATGTCGATTTGGCCCGTTTCTGCCGATCTAGTGCAAAAACCCTGGAAAAAGATTCGGGAAGTTTCTGGATGACTTGCTGACCAAGATGCAGAGAAAGTTCTGGAACATTCTAAATGTATTCCTAGCCAAGTTACTTGCAGAGGAAGTTTATCTCGAAGTTAGGGTTTAACCCATGTATTCAATTGTATAAATAGAGGGGAATCTCAACCCTAAAGATACACACACGGATAGAGAAAAATACACCAGCAATCCCTAAAAGGGATCAGAAATCATTGTAACCCATACATCAATAAAATATCTCTCCCTACTGGTATTCGTCCGTGGATGTAGGTATACCATGCCGAACCAAGTTAAATTCGTGTCTATCATCTTTATGCTTGTTTTGTGTAAAACCCTAATTCTGATCATCATCACCAAAATCATCGTGTTTAGTGCCTGAAAATATTTCTGGGTACAAACATGAACTTCAGTTGAACTCGTGAGCTTTTTTGACACATTTATATGTATTTTGATATTGGGAGCTTCATGTACTAAATGGGGTTTATTAGGGTTTGATCAGCAATGCCTTTGAATTAATGCCGAATCCGCATTATTCCATGTTTCTTTGAATTGATGTCTGATTCCATTCTGCCAAGATCATCAGCACAGTAGTCAAGTTGAGGCTTTGGGTTTTCTCAGTACTTCTGCTACTTAGAGCCTTTGAGATCTATTTGTCCTTAGGTCACTACTATCACCTCCAAAAATATCTAAACATTTGTAAGTACATGAAAATAATGAAAGGAAAAATTCCTTAAATGGAAAAAGATCTTTTGGGATTAGAAAATAACGAAAGGAAAAATTCCTTAAATGGAAAAAGGTCTTTTGGGGATTAGAGTCGTGTTATCACGCGCACGTTCGCAATAGCTTAAATATGGTCGCATGTTTGGGTCGTTAGATTTCTTCGTCTTGGAGTTCTCGCATCTCGGCGCATATTACTAAATTGTTTCAAAGAAAAGTGAAATTAACACTTTTCGGAGGACTTTTAACAACCCACATTATAAAAAACGGTGACTTTACTCTCTCTCCTCTCTAGCTAGGCGATTTCCGAGAGGGAGGAAAAAAATATTCCGGCAACGTTAACTGCTCAGATCTTCTTAGATCTGGGTAGTACCAGTTTTAATCATCATATATCAGCTTTGATTTATTAGTCTAGAGAAGAAATCAGAGAAAGAAAACCCTATACCTAACCTCAATATTCACCATCAAACCCTAAATCAGCCGCCATGGATTTAGCAAACCTCGAAGGATAAATTCAGGATTCATCGGCCCCTCAAATCCAATTAGGTTGATTGCTTGATAATTCATTGTGATACCCTTTTTTCCTGAAGATTTATTCTTTCCAACTTGTGTTTCTGGATGGGACTGATTTTTCATCCGAGTTTTCTCGTTTAGTATCTTCATCAGTAACCTATCCGACCTTGGCTGCAGCTGCAAAAATCACTCCATCTTTGCAATACGAGGTAACATCTCAGACTGGTACCCCTCCAATCTCGTTATCGGAGAAGAAGAAGAACGTGCTTTGACTTCTATCTGATTTCCTACATCTTCATATATTGGTGTTAAATGTATGCTTTAAGCTTGAATCGTTAACTGTTATGCCCGGAGATTACTGTTTTTCACCTTATGATTTCTTTAAATTCAATAAAAACAGTTGTTTGCCATGCCTATTTCTCAAAATCAACACACACACAAAAAAAAAAAAAAAAAAAAAAATTATCTTAGTATTTCATTAAACCTTGATTCACAATATGCTGGTTTTCTGCTTTGTGTAGGTTGTTCTCTGTTCTGGCTTTTGCCTTGATTTTGCTAGTGAAAGCCCCTCCTGTTTTTCCTGATTGTTTACCTCTTGAATTTGTTATTGATCGTTGTAAGGCAATAGTCTAAAACCACCAGTTAGTTTTAATTCTAAGTATTGGTTTAGTTGTGTTGGTATCCTTTCTTGTTTTCCCTATCCTTGCCTTGTGTCTTTCTGATGTGTGTTGCTTTGGTTCAATGTGTTTTTGAACTCAGTTCTGTTTGTTAAGGTTTAATTGACTCCTTTGGTTTGTTAGTTTTTCTTCCATTGAGCTTTCTTATAGTTGTTTTTTATGATCTGGATAGGCCCTTTTGGTGGCACATTTTGAACTGGATTTACCTTTTAGTCTCTGGGATAACAATTTTCAGTTTTAATCTTGGGACCCAATGAAATTGATTTCATGCTTGGCAACTTTCCTCTTCTGCACCAATATCAGGATACTCAAAATTAAGGTTTTCAGTCTCCGACCTCATCTAGATTGGCAGTTCTGACTTGCAGCTTCACAATGACGCTCTTATTTCCCTATTTAGATAATCGTTAACCTTGGTGCATCTCTAGGGAAACAGTAATAAGCCTGCTTGGTGACTCCATCACCTAGTCCTCTATTAGAATGTTACATCATCTGCGAGTCTTCACCAAGGTGACATTTTGGTCACTTTAAGCAGCATATTAATCAGCATATCCACATGTTGGAACTTTAAGCTAAAATCACAGGAGTGTATCGCAGCTTCAACGTTTCTTTGTATCACATTAGCAAGCACAAAACTTATTTGGTATGCGAGTGGGTCGATGAATCAGGCACCTTCTCTTAAAAGTTTTCTCAGTTTCATTGTATTTTACTTTTCAGCAGAATTTAGTATAGTCTCTATTTACTTTTGTACGTTTTCAGTTTGGTCTCTTCTAGTACTCTTTAGCAGTAGTAGTTTAACAGTTGTAATTCTGCTTGTATTTCGAGTTCAGTTCTAGTAGTTTCTGTAATAGCATAGTAGCTTTTACATCTAAATCCTTCAAGGGCAGGGACACAGGAATCTACTTCAAGTCACCTTCAATGTATTCAGGTTGAAGTTATGGATAACGCCGGGAAACAAGGAGGTAGAAAGATATCGATTGGGCAGTACTCCGCATCACCTGGATACATCTCGCATCAATTGCATCGAAACTCACCATCAACATCCAAGTTCTTATGGACTCAGCAATGTCCATCAAAAGTACAGCTTTTCTTGTGGAAAGCATTCGTCGAAGGCATTCGTACCATCGACAACCTCATCCAGCACATCTATCCTTGCTGCAATTTCAATCCGGAGATTGATACTCAGATTTTGCTTCACTGTCATGATTTTGTAATTTTTGGTCGTTCCGATCCAACTGTTTCTGAACTCTTGGGTATTGCATACCCTCTTGTAATCGCCCTTTAGTAGATTAATAAATACTAGATTTTGTGTCCGTGCTATGCACCGGGCGGACACTAAAACCACTTTGCCTTGCCTCATCCCTATGCATGTTTATGTTTTGATTTTGGTGTAGCTCGGTTTCGACTCTTCCCATCCCGATACATGTTTAGCATTTTTTATTTGGTGTGGCTCGGCTTTGCCTCGTCCTGTCGCTTAGGATTTTTTATTATGCCCATGCTACACATCGTGCATCTTTTTCTTTTAACCACTATTTTTGATTTGGTACAGTGTGGCTTCGCCCACTCCATCACGATGCATTAAATCTTCTTTTTCTTTTAACAAACTAATATGTACCCCGTGATGTGCAGAGAGTTCAATGAGAATTGTAATTTTGATCGAGAATTTCTTAAGCGCCCCTATGCAGAGAGCCCCGACGCTTAAGGATTTTTGTTTTGGTGTGGATCGGCTTTGCCCCTGTACCCGTCCCCTACTCCGGAGATGTCCAGAGTTAAAATTCTCTCAGAGGGAGCATAGATTCTAATATCAGAAAATTTAATTTTTTATGTACCAAAAATATCATACCACCTCATCCATTATCGAAACTCCAAATTACAGTTTAAGAGATTATCACACACACAACAAAAGTTCCACCAAGTTCACCCCAAAAAAATTCAATTCAACTAAACTAAGAAATATTGATTAACCTAAATATAAAAATATATTTCATGCATGTTTAACTTATTCCTAGTTCTTTTGATTACCCCCCGACAAACTTTGAATACATTTCCCTACATTCCAGTAAACTGGTGGGTGATTCCTTTAGTCTTTGTCGGGTTTGTATGCTCGATGGCACTGATGCTTAAACTGAAGTTGCTGGTTCTATGGTATGAAACAGGAGTTAGCTCCACTCCAGTTCCATATTTTTCATGATGAAGGAGGAATACATTTCGATTATCAATGAGGCAGATACTAAGAATCTCAACTGCAGGGGTTGCACCAGCAGTTAACACGAAACTCTGAGCCACTTGATAACAATATCCATTAATTCATATTTCTGCAATAAGCAAAAAATCTGAACTATTAAGATCAATATTAAGACCAAATCCACCACCCATACTATAATAATTTATAAATACTTGGAAGAACTAAGCTAATATCTAGCAAAAATAAATCCAGTCAAAATACAGAATTTGAAGAAAATAAAATATGCAGAGCAAATAAAGTACCCAAAGTTACATGATCCTGCATGTATGAAATGTTTAATACCTTGTTCAATTCTTAATGCATTCTTACAGGTTACAATTGGCATTGTTTGGAAATGAAATGGCCTTTCTTATAAATGTTTTATTGTCTACATAAATCAAGTTTGAAATAGTATTGAGCTCCAAAGTCCATCTTGAATAGAAATTAGACTTGGACATGTTGTAACTTTCGAACTTTTAAATGGTCTCTTCATCCAAGCCACAAATGCAATAGGATTGGGATTAATCTTACATTGTACATCGAATTGTATTCTATGTATAACTGTCTAGGCAAGACATGAATGGTGCTACTGCACAGCTCTTGAGGCACCGAAGATTAAAGAATTGGATATGAGGTTGGGTTGTCGTTGGAGCAGTACAGGTGGCGTCTAAGTAAGTTCCTATTGAGAATGCTTGCATGAGGACATCATAATATGAGGACTTGTAAATTTCTGGATTTTGTGAAGTTTTGGCTAACATCTTTACAGAATACATACCAAATAAAACACGGTGGATTTTGAATTGAAAAGATTATTTAAAGAAAGATTATTACATAAGCTACATACCATAGTCACCAGTATTGATTCTTTTTCGATATCTCCATCGACAGCAGATGTTTTTTAGTCAATTGTAATTTGTACATAGATCTTAACTGCACATAGAATGGCTTCTGGAACAAAAGAGAGAGTCAAATTTACCTAGTAAACCTAGTTATTTGTTTACTTAAGCATGGTATCTGATTATTCTGATATTGTGTAAACTTGTATTGCATTAGAACCATGAACTCGATGTTTATATATAAAGAGACTTGGTATAACTCTCTAGCTTCACCAAGATTGATGTCGTCTTGGACAACAACAGTCTCCATCATCAACACAAAAATTATATATGTACTTACAGATAGAAGTTAGTAAATCTTATCCAGGAATACCTGACCTTTTAAAGCCTTTTCAAGCCTGGTAAAACTTGATCCGATGTATTTTTTGTAATGCACCATATCCATCAGCAGTGAAGATTTTACCATGGTGATGATTAGCTAGTCTCACTTATCAAGCAATAGTGTTGACAAAAATCAATACTTTATCACCTGGACAGTGAATAACGTAAAATTGGAGTTGAGTTTATTTACCTGGGTTTTCTCACCGCTAAATCACATCAATCTCTTCACAACAGCATCACCTTCATCTCAATCTCCAATTGCCTGCACCAATTATCGAAAACAACAAAAATTACCATCATCCATCACCATCACCTCAATGATCGAATTTACAGCACCAACAAACCCTAATCGACTGAACACAATCTTTAACTGCAAAACCACTTCAAATTCATAATCATCTGAAACCCTATCTTCCACTAACAACATCACTTCCTTCTCCTGCGAAAACCCTAATTCACTAATTCTTCCATGTGAGTTGAGAATCAGTAGCTAAATATCCTCCTTTACTCTCAACACACAATACCCATCTCTAATCTAATCTTCATCTGCATATTCTAAATCGAACTCCTCTTCCAAATGTACAACTTATTCAATTCTAGCAGAAACCCTAATTTCTATTTCTTCTGATTTCTTCTTCTTTCGAAGCTAAAAAAAAAACACTTTTCGGAGGGAGTATAAATTAATTTCCATGTTTTCTTAAACCCACGACTTATTAGCTATTTTCGAGGGGGGGCCTTCCCCATAAGGCCCACTGGTTCATACTCATCTTTTTTTTCTCTCCCATTAACAACTTAGATGCGATGATATAATCAAAAGTAACACTGGATTATGTATCAGCATCGTGCCAATATTAATGAGCATCAAGTGTTTTGCCTGATAGAAAGTGTATCTAAGCTTAGAGTTTAGATTGATTATGAGCCATTAATCCAAATAGATGTTATTCTATGTTTCATAGTTTGGATATACCAGAAGAGGGTTTCAAAATAATTATACAGACTCTAGGAAGATATAATTTTCATTAGCGGGACTTAAGGAAATCTAAATCTCGCGTATCTACGAAAATAAGATCGAACAGCATCATAGTGCGTCCGTGTCATAGAGGGACTCTTTGTATTTTTTGATGTAAATAAAATAGCGAATCCCTTTGGTTTCCAGGAATTAAATTTTTATGTTTCCCTGAATTGAAATTTCTCTGTGTAAATTGCCTAAATAAAACAATTCAAACATACTATTATATTGAGATACCGGCTCTTTGAGTTTATTTATTTTGAATCTAAGCTCAATTACATCATGTTCCAACAAAGAGGTACTGAAAAATTATTTAACCATATGAGTTATGGAAAGAGAGATTCTAGTTAGCTGAAAGAAATCACCATTTTCTTTGGTAAATGGAGAAGCCAAACCAGATTCTTTAAACCTATTTTCACATTCAGTTGGAGTACCTGATGCAACAGTCAACATCGTATCAGTTGTGTTATAATCTTTAATCTTAAAATGATAGATAGCACTAATACTAAAACCAATAGCACCCCATACATCCCCAAACAACTGTTTAAAGGGTAATATGGCTTTGGATCTTGTTTTCCTTTTCCTTCTGTGTATACGATTTTAAAAAGTAAAGAATGAATGGATGTAACTTTTTGTTGACATGTCTCCAATGATATTTCTCCAAGTCTCAAAATATCAGCATCTTTACTTGCAGGATTTTCTGAAAGAGATGCAACACAAAAATCATACTTGAGTTGGGGATCACTTGTTGATGCTTTCTTACAGATATTGTTGGTTGTTTGGGTGATTAAAAAGAGATGTTTGTGGATGATTTTGTGGATGGAGAAGTGGGAACCAATTTGGTTCTTCTCACTCTTTCTAATTTCATTAAGTTGAAGAGATAATACACTCCCTCTTCTACTTGGTCTATAAAAGACCTTACAAGGAAAATGTGTGGATGTCTAACATCCACTCATTTAAACAACACACAACTAAATATAAAGTTAACACTCCTATTACACTAGTTCACTAACATTACATTACTCAACAATCTCCTCCTTAATGTGATGTTCTTCTACTCCTAGTAGTTCACGGAAATGTTGAAATTTTCCTTTGGCAAGTGCCTTGGTGAATATGTCCGCCAATTGGTCTTCCGTCTTGCAATACTTGAATTATATCTCACCATCTTCAACCGCTTCTCGAATGAAATGGTACTTGAGTTTGATGTGCCTTGCTCTACAATGCTCAACCGAATTTTTGGACATCGCAATTGCCGATTTGTTGTCGCAAAATATTATTGTGCTTTCTTATTGCTTCTCTTGAATGTCTTCCATGATTCTTCTTAGCCATACAACATGAGATGTAGCTATTGATGCCGAAATGTACTTCGCTTCCTCCGTGGATTGAGTTACGGTTTCTTGCTTCTTAAATGCCCATGTAAATATACCCGAACCAAGAGAAAAAGCATACCCCGATGTACTCTTCATGTCATCAATACATCCTCCCAAGTCGCTATCACAATAGCCAACTAATTTGACATCCAAATTTCTTGAATACATGATTCCAAAATTCATTGTTCCTTGTATGTACCTCAACAACCTCTTTTCCGCGCCAAGATATAGATGACTAGGTGAACTCATGAACCTAGAAAGCATACTTGAAGCAAACATGATGTCGGGTCTTGTATGTGTAAGATACAACAAGTTTCCAATAAGACCTCTATAGTAAGTCACATCAACCTTTCTTCCTCCATCATCTTTCTTGAGTTTCTCATTCACTACAAGTGGTGTTGATGTGGGGTTACAACCAAGCATACCAAATTTCTTCAACACCTTTTCGGCATACTTTCTTTGAGAAATGAACACTCCATCTTCACTTTGGTGAACTTCAATACCAAGGAAGTACTTGAGCAAACCTATGTCACTAATATCATATTTCATCATCATTTCTCTCTTGAATTGTTCAATCATATGAACATCATTTCCCGTAAAGATAAGGTAATCAACATACAAGGCAACGATGAGAATAGACGTACCTTTTGTCTTCACATATAGTGTAGGCTCACTCTTGCTTTTGTTGAAGTTTTGCCTTTTAAAGTATCCATCTATCCCACTATACCAAGCTCGAGTCCATACAAAGCTTTCTTCAACTTGTATACTTTGTCTTCTTCTCCTTCAATCACAAAACCTTGTGGTTGTTCTACATAGACCTCTTCATGGAGTTTTCCATTCAAAAATGCCGATTTGACATCAAGTTGATAAAGTAACCAACCTTTTTGGGAATCCATAGCAATCACGGATCTAATGGTGTCAAGACGAGCAACCGGTGCAAAAGTCTCATTGTAGTCGATGCCGGGTTGTTGTGAATATCCCTTTGCCACCAACCTTGGTTTGTGCCTTTGAACCGATCCATCCGCATTGTACTTGACCTTGTAGATCCACTTCACACCAATAAATTCTTTGTCACTTGGCCTTGCTACTTTCTCCCATGTATTGTTCTCGTCAATGACTAAAACTTCTTCTTCCATAGCTTTTATCTAAACCGGTTCTTTTGATGCTTCTTAAAAAAAATCCGGTTCGACCACACAATAGTTGCATCTTTCATACACTTCACTCAACCTATGCATCTTCTTTGGTGTCGATGGTGGTGATGTTGGTGCACTAGTACTTGGAGACATACTTGGAGATGCTCATTGTCTTGTATTTGGAGGTGTTTGAGGTAGTTCTTCCTCATTTTCTTCACCTTCTTCAACTTCATTTGTTGCTTAATTTTCTTTCTCTTCATCAACAATAATGGTTCTCTTCTCAATTTTACCTTCTTCCCAATTCCATGAAGCACCTTCATCGAATAAGACATCACGGCTTGTGATCATTGTGTTGTTTTTCAAGCTAAACAACCTATAACCTTTTGATTGGAGGCTATAACCAAGAAATATACATTTCTCACTTGATTCATCAAGCTTTGTTCTCTTCACCTTTGGAATTTGAGAATAACACACACTACCAAAAACTTTGAGATGCCTTACCGATGGTTTTGTCCTACTCCATGCTTCAAAAGGAGTTTGGTCCCATACTGCTTTTGTTGGACACCTATTCATCAAGTAGACGGAGGTGTTGATGGCTTCGGCCCAAAAAACTTTAGGCATACCCTTCTCATGAAGCATGGACTTCGCCATCTCTATTACGGTTTGGTTCTTTCTCTCGGAAACACCATTTTGTTGAGGAGTATAACCCACGGTTAGTTTCCTTTCCAAGCCTTCATCTTCACAAAATTTATCAAACTCTTTGTTGTTGTACTCTTTGCCTCTATCACTTCTCAAAACTTTGATGTAATGACCACTTTGCTTTTCAACAAGGCTCTTGAACTTCTTGAAGATGCTAAAAACTTCGGATTTTTGTCTCATGAAGTAAACCCAAGTCATACGACTAAAATCATCAATGAATAAGATAAAGTATCTATTACCTCCATGAGTTAGTGTCTTCATTGGTCCACACACATCGGTATGTACCAAACCAAGAAGTTCTTTTGCTCTCCATGCTACACCTTTTGGGAATGGTTGGCGATGATGTTTCCCAAGTGCATAACCTTCACATACTCCATCCTTGTGGTTGATATGTTGTGGATGTCCTTGCACCATGTTCTTGTTGGAAAGTACCTTGAGACTATTGAAATTCAAATGCCCAAGTCTTTTATGCCATAACCATGTTTCATCAATGGTTTCCATCCTCAATGCAACATTCTTCTCTTTTTCAAAGATAATTGGAAAGCTTCTATTTTTCTCCATCTTGATACTCTTCATTACTTGTCTCTTGTTCTTGTGTTTCTTGTCATAAATTGTGCAATATCCATCTTCAAAATGAACCGCGTACCCAAGATCCACAAGTTTCCCAACACTAAGAAAATTTTGTGCCAAATATGGAACATATAACACATCTCTAATGTATTTTGCTCCATTGATAGTTTGCACGCAAATTGTACCTCTTCCGTTAGCTTGAACCATGTTTCCATCCCCCATCTTCACTAGAGAATTTATGGATATATCCATATCAACAAACAAGCTCTTCACACCGGACATATGAGTAGTACAACCACTATCCACAAACCACACTTCACTCTTGGAAGTTTCTACGGCACTTTGACAAGCATAAAACAAGTTTTGTTTTCCTTTTTCTTCTTTCTCTTCCGCTCTACCGGCATGTTCATCTCCTTTGTATCTACAATCCTCCTTCAAATGTCCATACTTCTTGCAATGATGACATTGAGGTTTCCCTTTGTTCCAACAATTCTTCTCCAAATGACCATTCTTCTTGCAAAAATTGCATTTTGGTACTTGGTGAGAATCACCCTTTTGGTAGTTGTTGGAGCTTGCTCCTCCTTTCTTCCATTTCCCCTTTCCTTTGAAGTTAGATGAAGCATCACCCTTGTAATCATTTTTCTTCATTGATTTCAAGTTCATTTTCCATTGAAAAGCACTTTCAATCGATTTCTTGGAGTGTCTTGACTACCTTTGCTCATACACCTTCAAGGAAGCCCATAATTCTTGTGACTTTAATGTAGAGAAATCTTTAGTCTCTTCCAAAACCTCCACAATGGGTTCAAATTTCTCCGGCAAACAAATCAATATCTTCTCAAAAATTCTTCTTTCTTCCATCTTCTCACCACACATCAACATATTATTAACAATTTCAACAACTCTTGAAGAAAACTCATTCAAACATTCATTCTCATTCATTTTTAGATTCTCAAAGTCTCTTCTATATGAATGTAATTTCAACTCTCTTACCTTCTTATTACCTCCATACTCTTGTTGAAGGATATCCCAAGCTTCTTTAGCTAAAGGAGAATGGATTACTCTTGGTAGAATAGTGTCTCCAACTCCTTGTTGAATGTACATGGATGCTTTTGCATTCTTCTTTCTACTCTCCTTAAGTAAATCCTTTTGGGGTTGTTCTAGAGTTGATGTATCTTCAATTTCATCATACCCATTTTGTACAATCTCCCACACATCTTGTGACATGAACAAGGTCTTCATTTTGATGGCCCAAAAATCATAATTTTCTCCATGAAAAAGTGGTATTGAAGTTTGTTGAATGTATAGACTTGAGTTACTACTACTTGCCATTGATTTGGTTGAAGATTGATTGAAGAAATTGGGTTTTTTCTTTTCTAGATCTAGATTTTGAAAACTTTAAATGTTGCTGATTTTTTTGATTTAATGGGTAGAAATTGATTTTTTTCACTCACCAAGATCAAATATAATAGATCTAAGCTCTAGATACCAATTGTTAGTTGTTTGGGTGATTAAAAAGAGATGTTTGTGGATGATTTTGTGGATGAAGAAGTGGGAACCTATTTGGTTCTTCTCACTCTCTCTAATTTAATTAAGTTGAAGAGATAATACACTCCCTCTTCTGTCTATAAAAGACCTTTCAAGGAAAATATGTGGATGTCTAACATCCACTCATTTGAACACAAATAAATGTAAAGTTAACACTCCTATTACACTAGTTCACTAACATTACATTACTCAACAATCATCGTGGACCGCTATATGGTTGTCATGCCTTCTTGGGTCTTACTGGGTTTTACGTCTCATACAGGTCCTAGGCTAAGGAGTTAGCTATGTGGGACTATTTTATAGTTTCTCCAACATGCTCCCCCTCCACGTGGAGGGGGAGCATATTGGATAAACTATAAAATAGTCCCACATAGCTAACTCTTTAGCCTAGATCTTAATATATAAGGTGTGGAGCCACTCCACTCATTGCCAATTGGTTTTGAGTTGGATGCCCACACACTTCTATCAGATATCACCGATGAAATCTCCATTTACACCATGAAAGGAGTTAAGAACAAGAAAAACAATGAAGATTGAAGATAGGGAAAGCAATGAGAGTGTTGGACTCATTTTTTTGTTTTGGAAAGATCTCCTTTTTTTCCTTTAGAAAAACTTTGTTATGATCTTCTTAGTCATGATATTCATTCATATTTATACTCCAAACATGCAGCATTAAACAGGTCATAATATTTTCGGGAATAAACTTTAAAGAGGTGGTAAGATTTTTGCATGTGCACTAAAATCAAACATTAAAAGGAGTAATAATATTTTTGCATGAAAATTAAACATTAAAGGGGTAATTAACAGGGTATTAAAGAGAAAATATTCTTGAAAATTGCTCATTGGTGAATAGATTTCAACTCATCTAGTAAAAAATAACGAGCTACTTTGCTAGGCTGTATGCCTAACACGGGTATATATATATTTGGCTCAAAGAGTATTTTCCTTTTTTAGAAATCAATAGCTAAATCCTTTTACTTTTTTACAGGTAAATAAATTTATATATAGAAATGTTTGTGTACATAATTCTGTTGTACCAAACCCACTTACAAGATGCAAACCCACATAGAATTGTCCTTAAAAGGACCCAAATGGAAAACCTACGTAAATGAAAGCCCAGAAATAGCTAAATCCTAACTCGGCCATATTATAAACTCCCTACAGCATAACGCAGATATCACATCACATTTTTGTTTTTGCTAGGAAAGACAATCACTAATTAAATAAAAGAAATTACACTTGGTTGAGGAAAGGAGGCATTGACACCATCCATTCTCCAGAACTGTTACGCTGTCTGCTGTATTTCGCAGCAGCATCAGCCATAGGTAAAAATTATGAATTCCTACTAACATGTCTAACTGAATGGAAAGAAAACGTTTCTAAAATGTAAATAGCATCATCTAATATGGAACTACTGAACCAGCTAATCTGGTTACTCTTATTCTTGACATAAGAAACAGAATTCCATAGTTCCCTGTTCCATCAATATAGCAAAAACTAATACCGATTCTGTTAGAATCATCTCTATAAGAAGCCTCACAATATATGTAATATGGCACAGTTAACAGGTAAAACTTCTGTTGTCGAATGCAAAGTAGTTATCACCTATTAATAAAGTTACTTAGACCCTGTTTGAGACTGGAAAATTAATATGCAGGCCGGATCCACTGGGTACTTTAATGATTAAAGACCTAACATTCTTTGGTGGTTAGAGCAAGTGACGGTGGTGGACGAAAAACATCGAAGAATTTTGCAAGTCAAGTGGCTCCGAGGAGAAGAACGTAGAAAAATCTTAGACGAGGAAGTCTAGTAGCTAGCACCAAGCTATGTTATAAAAGGCGTCATGGGCGCTCGCCTAGGCGCTCTAGACACGCGAGGCACCCAGGAGGCGTCTAGGGAAAAAAGCGCCCAAGGCGTCGAAATACGACTAAATATTGGGTTTTTTAATTTTTCCTCCACGCCTAGGCGCGCCTCGCCTAACGCCTAATACAGCATAGGCACCAAGTGGGATATTTCCAAGGCATCTTCCCATGGTTCCATGGAAATCGTTGTAGAATCTAACCCTTCGCGCGTTTAATTTGACAAGAAACATTAAGTTTGACCCTTCACGTTTTTCTACTGACACTTAAGTATTTTATATCCAACAAAGCAGAAACCAACTCACACATTAATGGGGCTCGGTCGTTAGGTAGTCTAAGAAATCTGATATAGAGCAAAGGTCTCGTCAAAGTCGATACCTTCAATCTGTGAATATCCATGAGGGACAAGTCTAGCTTTGTTTCTAATAATAGTGCCAAATTCATCTGACTTGTCCTTGAATATCCATTTAGTACCAACAATATTTACATTGGAGTGACAAGGTACAAGTTCCCATACATCTTGTCTTTGGAATTGATTTAACTCTTCATGCATTTCATTCACCCATAAGGGATCGCTAAGAGCTTCATCAATGTTTTTTGGTTCTACTTGCGATAGGTAACATCCAAAATTGAAAATATTTTGAAGTTGTCCTCTCGTCTTAGCTGTAGAATCCTTACCTCCAATAATACTATTAGTATCATGATTACTTTAAACCCAGAGGTGCCGTAGTGGAGCACGTTCATGTTCAACAGGAACACCTTGACTTGGGGTTTTCTCCTCGTCATTAGGAATGTCAGGATCTGCAACAGTTGGAAAAACTTCTACTGATTCTGAGATTTCTTTGACTTTCTCAATTGTCTCCGTTGGAGGCAATTCAGCAGGAGGGTCATCATGACGGAATTGCTCAGATCGTCAATGATAACATTTGTTTATTCCATCATAACATGGGTTCTGTGATTGTATACTCGAAAACCACGACTGTCAGATGCATAGCCAAGAAAAATACCTTCATCGCTTTTTGAATCAAATTTCCCTTTCTGTTCTCGATCTTTTAGAATGTAACACTTACTGCCAAACACTCTGAGATAGTGTAAGTTGGGCTTCTTACCATACCACAACTAATACGGAGTATTTAGAGTCTTGGACCGTAGATAAACATGGTGGTCAAATAGCATGCTGTAAAAATAGCTTCTCCCCAAAACTTTAATGGTATGTTATTGTTATGGAGCATTAACCCTGCCATTTCCTGAATGTTCCTATTCTTCCTTTCTGCAACTCCATTGTCTTGTGGAGTAATAGGTGGTATTGTTGAATAATCCCCAGTTTATCTGTTTGAGCATAGCTCGGTTGAGCCCACCAAGCGTTGGTATTTCAAGTTTGGTTGTCATATTTTAGTGAACCAAAACTCATTTAAAGAGTCGCTTGATTATTTACTAGAGTCAACTTCGTATAGGTTAGCTAGAATGTTACTAGGATATGAGACTTACAATTATTACTTGAAGACTTGAAGAATATGAAGAAGTAAAGAACTACAACGACGACATCATCCTTCCACTTGAGGTTAGTAATATTTGACTTTAACTGTTTCATTCCTAACGTATCTTTCAAGTCGTGCATATTGAAACCATAACTGCGAAGCTGTGAATGATTATACTCTAGTTAGACATAGTATTAAGGAATTACAATACGAAGTATAACGTCTAACTTTTGAACTTCGTATATAAGATATCGACATAATCGTATGAATGCTATTTTGATTATGTATGGGTATGGGTGAAGATTTCGTCCTAGGAAACAATGTTTTACATTCGTTTAAAGGAAGTAAATTCATAAACTTGTTTTGTGAATCGAAAGGGAAATCGCTAGGCTTATTGGTATTGTTATTCATTGCAAATCTTTTTAAATTACCAATATGTGTGTTTAGTATAACCGTTCATAACTTGTTTATGTATCTTGGTAAAACTATTCACAAGGCCTGACTTTTGTATTGGTATGACTTTTATTAGTGAAACCGATCTTAAGTAATCACCTGAGATGGTAAGATCGATATCTTGAAATTGGTGTGACTAAATACTGGACATTGGGTAACCGATCCTAGTAAGAGGTGTGACCGATCACAAGAGAGTGTAATCGATCCTTGTAAAAGGTTTAACAAGTTTTAGTAAGTTGGTGTAACCGATCCTATAACTTGGTCAACCGATCACAAGTTTTACCATAAGAAGTGGTAACTGATCCTAGTACTTAGTTTTCCATTTTATGGTAACTAGTGTAACCGATCCTAGTACCCACTTGGAGGTAGAACCGAAAATTTATGTTGAGGTAGAAACGTGAAACCCATTAATGGTGATTTGATAGGATAATCAATCACATAGTTCTTGGAAGTAAGGTGAACCAATTCTAAACTTGTTTGGAAGTGTGGCAAATCTGTTCCAAGATTGTAAATATGAAAAACGATTTACAAAGTAAGGATTTCGACATACTTTGAACATGTGCAGTAACTCTTATCTTTTATTGTTCAAAGATATTCCTTAATAGCTAAAGGAGAATCCCGGATCGAAATAAATTGAGAATCTTTTAATTAAGGTTTTTAGTTTTATATGCTTTTAATTTCCATCAATTTGGAAATATATTGCATATCTTGAGAATATTTTCGGTTTTGGAAATTCCTTGGTGTCCAAACTTCCTTGTCTATAAATACTGAAGTTTGCATTTCTAGCAAACTAATCCTCAGAGCCAGCAAAAATTACCTAATTGTGTTGTTACTGGTGGAGCCTCCTATTAGGAGAGGAAAGTAACCTAATTAGGTGAACTCTCTTACAGCCGCTCGGTTTAAAGACTTCTTTGGGATTGAGAAGCTCTATTAGTACCGTTAGTGGGAAACTAGATAATTGCAGTTTATTATTAGTTTTCGATTGATTTGATTGACTAACGGTTGTTGAACTTTGATTGCACCTAGTTTGTTTATGCTTGAGAATCTTCTCTTCTGATATAAGATTCACTCAAACTAGATCGAAGTTTCGACGGGAGATCTTTAGAATGTTTGTAGATCTAAAGACGTCTTGTGATAATCCATTGTTAACAGACTCCGTTATGTGTGTGATTGATCACAAGAGATTCAAGTTATTTGTGTGCAGGTGTTTATTGAAGATCAAAGAAGATTTGAAGACGAAAAAGATTTCTGATTTGGGTTCATAATCTTTGGTGTGCACAAAACTTGTTTCGGCTAGAAAGGGATTCAACTATAATCGGTTTATCTTTGTGATAGATTGGATTGATTATTTGAGTAGATCGGCATCAATACAATTCTTTGTGATTCAAAGTATTGATTGCAAAATCTAAACAATTACTTTGGTAGTTGTTATTGGATAGATCTAAGAACCTGACAAAGGAGTTTATTGGGATAAACGGAAGAGCCTTTTGTCAAACTCATATCACGTTGTTTGAAAAGAGTTGTTACCGGACAGATTTGTTGTTCCTTTACTGTTTGGAATACAAACCAAAGGAATTGTTCCAAGTGCGTGACTTATTGCAAGTTGGAGGCACGGGGATACTGAGGGAACTAGGTGAACTATAGGTTTAGTTGCTTGGTCTCAACTATACGAAGTTGGTTTGATTTTGTATAGCGGCTTAATTCTGAGTGTATTCAATTCTGGACTAGGTCCCGGGGTTTTTCTGCATTTGCGTTTTCCTCGTTAAAAAAATCTTGCTGTGTCTTTTACTTTTCTATTTCCGCAATTATAATTGTTTTATTATAATTAGAAGTAAAATACACAAACGTTAATTCCTATTTACTTGATAGCAATCCTATAGTGTTTGGTTAAGTCCGAACCTATTATCAAGTAAATATACTTCGTTTTTGTATTGTCTCGATCTTGTATCCATAGTCAATCACACAAGTTATCTTGTTGTCGTATTATCTCGATCTCGTATCCATAGACGATCACACGAAGTGTGAACCGATTAGTTGTATTGTCTCGACTCAGTCCATAGACAATCACTTTCGGAGAAAGGACTTATAGGTGGAAATTTGTTATATTGAGGTATATTTGGGTACCCTCGTCTTTTCATTATCACATAATTCAAATACTTTAGTGTCCTTGAATTGAGTTCCACGATTTCTTATAATTTTCTTTAGTTTGCGACCCTGTTCATTCTGGATTCTAATAACAATAATCTTAAATTCACTAAGGGTTTCATTCTTATGAGCCAAAAATGCCACCCAAGTGAATCTGGTGTAATCATCTACCATAACTAAAGCATACTTCTTCCCGACAACAATAGGTTGTTGAATAGGGTCGAAGAGATCCATATGAATTAAATCAAGTGGAGCTTTAGTGAGAATATCTCGAGATGATTTATGTGGAAATTTTGTTTGTTTACTCTTTTGACAGGAACCACAGACACCATCAATCTTAGCATTTATTTTGGGAACACCTCTAACAAGTTCTTTGTTAATGATCTTAGTTAGAAGTCGGTAATTGATGTGACTAAAACGCTCATGCCAAAAATGTGTAGATTCCACCTTATCCATATTGACAATTATTAAACTGAGTATCCAAAATATAACAACTATTTTTACCACGAGTTCCTTGAAAAATTACTTTTCTATAATTATCTACAATGTCACATTCATTCGCATTGAAGACAACTTTATTTCCCTTGTCACAAATTTGACTAACAGAAAGAAGATTAGTAGTCATACCTTTAACGTATACGACATCATGGATTTCAGGAACACCTGGTAATTTCATCGTCTCTTTCTTGCTTATGTAGCAACAACTCTCATCTCTGAATGTCACTGGACCTCCTTCAAAATCGTTCGAGTTCACAAACAAAGAAAGATCTCCAGTCATATGTCGGCTACATCCACTATCAAGGAACCATTGAAAAGGTGACGTTGATTTTAGAGCAAAAGCGCCCATACTAACACTACTTTCCCACTTTGGATTTCTGGTCAGTTTTGTACACCTTTTTAAAGCAGTAAAAAGTTGTTCAGCTTTCTTGTGAAGATCACTAGCAACCTTTAAACTTTTCTTGAAAGGCATACATGTATATTGAAAATGATCACGAGAACCACAAAACATATATGTACCAACATCTTTAAACTCGTCAGAGAAATTCAGAGTCACATCAGGTTTTACAAAGCCTAAACCTCTCTTATCTCCTGACTTACGACAATCCTTTAGGGAAGGATTAAAGGAGTTTTTCAATTCCATTGAAGATTCTTTATCAGACTTCAAATCCTTATTCTTTGCAATTTCTGCAACAAGATCAGTATTGATCCGGATTTGTTCATCTAACCTCTTATGGACTCTTCAGAGCATTCTCGGAGATTAAAGTTTTTGATATAAATTTCGCAATGAAGACCATCAATTTTCATTATCAATCATTGTTTCTCTCGATAAATATTTTTGACTATTTTCTCTAGATCCAAACACTCAACCACATCGATGGTTTCCAGAACACACTCGGAGTTGGGTAGATCTAAAACTGGTGAAGTGTCAACAAAGATTTTACTGTCCATACTCATTGGATTATTTCAAACACAGACTTGTGAAGTATTAGCGTGTTTTCCTGATCTGATACCAATTCAAAAAGCGTGGGTATAACAACCACACCCAATAACTCGTTCGGCAGTCTGTATGGACTGAACTCCAATATAATTCCGAGAGCACCAACTTAAAAGCGATCTCAATCAAGAAAGATATCAAAGAGCCTTATCTCTATTTCTCAATGTAATCAGCAAATCAAACAGATAGAAATCTGTGAGCCTGATTGATATGAGAAATAACTTAGACGGTACCAAAGACCAATACCGAAGTGTCAATCAATTTATATCCAACAATCAAGTACGGATTTATCAACTAATTGAACTACACATAACCTGTGATATTTTAATTATATAAACAAATATAAAGCGGAAAAGATATAATACATACACCAGAAATTTTGTTAACGAGGAAACCGCAAATGCAGAAAAACCCCGGGACCTAGTCCATCTTTGACCACCACATTGTATTAATCCGCTACAGATACTATCCTACTACAAGTTAACTTCGTACTGGAATGTAGTTCAGCCTTAACCAAGTCTCACACAGATTAAGGTACAGTCACGTTCCTTACGCCTCTAGAACCACGCCGGATTCTGCGCACTTGATTCCCTTAGCTGATCTCACCCACAACTAAGAGTTACTATGACCCAAAGTCGAAGACTTATAAACAAATCCGTCTCCCACAAATATGTCTATTCTTTATTTGGTTTTTGTTCCGTCTTTTGATAAATCAAGGTGAACAGAAACCAATTGATAATCCGGTCTTATACTCCCGAAGAGAAGCCTAGAAATATCAATCACCTCACGATAACCCAACTGATTAATAGAAAAAGTTATTGCCGAATCACAATAGTCTGAGACGAAGAACTGTTGGGATTACTTTTTATATCTTACCTATCAGATAAAAATCTCGAGAAAATCTTAGAGAAGATATTACTCAACACGATAGAACAAGTAAGATCAGAATACACAACTACATAGAAAATAGTTAGATCTGGCTTCACGAATCCCAAATGAAGTCTTCAAGTCGTTAACCCAATATGGTTTTGGAAAAACCTAGGTTAAAAGAGAATCGAATCTAGTTTGCAACTAGGACACAGGAAAGTGCCGGGATTAGGTTTTCCAGTTGCTAGAGTTCCCCCTTATATAGTCTTTCAAATCAGGGTTGCTTACAATCAAAGCTAAGATAGCTTAGTAACAAAGCATTCAATATTCACCGTTAGATGAAATCTTTATTTAAGATTCAAGCTAAGTCTGATTAATAATAAAGCAATTAATCTCCACTGTTAGATGGTCTTAGCTTGTTACACACAAATGAAATATACCTTCATTTAGATATGGGTAACCGTACCTAAACGTGTATATTGAGTTGGCTCAATAACATTTAGCCAAAGTTAGCCATATGAACACTTTTAACTTAGCCATATTCATCTAACACTTCTAGATCAAATATGATGATTAATCAGTTAAGAAAGATAATCAAATGAATCTAATTGTGTTTCAAATAAAGTTGATCAATTGTTCACTATCTCATAGAAATATATATGAACAAATTAAAAAAAATTTGGATTGATTCGTAATTGTACAAAGTACTTATACAAGAATCAATTCAGGAACATTAAGCCACGGTTTGCAAAGATTTCATTCTTTAATTCATAAATGTTTTAGTTCATGAGTATGAGAATCATACATAACCGATTTTAGAACTTCACCACTGTGTTCGCAAACCAGGTATGCGAACAGCAGCTCCGGACCTTGGCCTGTAAAGCCGTTCGCAAACCCGGCTCGCAAACAGCCGTCCCGAACCTAACTCAGGTGAAACCGTTCGCATACTAGGTATGCAAACAAGATTCCCGGACCTTCACAAGTAAAACAGTTCGTATACCAGGTACGCAAACAAGGTTCCCGGACCTGAATAATAACAATACAGTTCGCATACTAGGTATGCATACCGTGTTGTATCCAGACATAGGTAATTGTTCTAAACTCACATTTCAATCATTGAAACATCCTTAAAAGACGACAATGGATGTCTCACACAAACCATTCGCTTCAAGTAATTTTCAAGTGATCGAATGATCAATATGAAACTTTCCAAGTCAACATCAAATGAGTGTCTCACACAAATCATGTAAGATGTTTCAAGGAAATTTCTACATGATCATCTTTTGACATTACATTTAGTTTCCAACAAATAGATTGTTTCCAACTAAACTCGTCAAGAATACGAAGAACATAGTTAAAGCAAAAAGCTTCCAACACATATTTCGAGAAATAGATAAGCGAGATAAACTCGGCTCGAAATATCAAATTTGTATAATGTAAAAGTATATATAGCTATACGACTTAGTCTCATTAGAAGATATAATAGAATAGACTTCTGAGTGATAGATAAGTTCTAGTCTCCACATACCTTTTGTTTATGAAGTTCCTCCAAGCTCTCCTCGGTAGATCTTCGTATTCAATTGGTGAACGCTTTGAAATCTAAAGCTCAACTACACATTCTATCCTAATCTGAGACATACCTATAAGTAGACTAGAAATCAAGTATATAGTTTTGATCAACCAAACTTGACAAACAAGCTTGAGATAGCAATGCTTGCGATTTCGACCAAGAAGTGCTCTAACAAAAGGCTCTTCTGTTTCATCTAATAAACTTGTTTGCTCTGTTAGATCTACTACAATTTAGATTACCAAGATAATCAGATTCAGGTATACAAACTATCAAATTCGAATACTGAAGAATACCACCAAATGATATATTGTCGATCTATATACGACTAGCAAAAATATGTCTACCAAAGATAAACAAAGCCTAGTCGAACCCCAGACGATCAAGTACAAAAATATGCCTACCAAAGATAATTGTGTGAATTCAATATTTGCCTAGATCTTTTTTGGTGTTTTTGAGCGAATGTGTAAGCTGAATTCCAATGTGTATTGAACTTGTACATCAAATATTTCTTCTAAGTATATGAGATCGTAAATTCATTCCAATAGAGTTTCATTGTAATTTGAGTCTTAATTTAGAGTAATTTGACTTTTAAATCCGAATTATTTCAACCAAATCAGAATGGCTGCAATCAGTCAGCCAGCTTTGATTTTTTTTATTTAATAAAATTATATCTACGACGTAATCCAGGTGTCGTACCTAGAGACATCCAGAAAGCATCGTACATCTGAGTCAACTAGAAAGTGTTGTTCCAGAAAAAGACACTGAATCTATGGCACTTTCAGCGGCAACTCCAAAGTATCGTATTAGTCGGTAATACGACACTTTCAGACTATCTTAAAACGACCATTTTCCACTAGTGAGTGTGTGCACGAAGTATATCACAAAGATTAGAAACCAATAAGAAATCTTTGTGTCTTCGAAGTACCTGCACAAACAAACTTGATTCCCTTGTGATCGATCACGCACAAAAAAAAATCTGTTAATAATATATTATTACAAGCCCATCGTCATATCTAAAAACAGATCTGAACTAAGTCAATCCTTGATCTAGATTGAGTGACCTTATGTCAAGAAAGAAGGATCCCAAGAATAATCAAATTAGGTGCAATCAAGGTTCAAACATGAACGATACTATATAGACGCTTCTTGATCCAACAAAAGTCTTTAAACTAGCTGACGTACGATATTTCTCTTAATTAGGTTACTCTCTTCTCCAATATAATATTACGAGTAATACTATTAGTTGGCTACTACAGTGACTAGAAAATGAAGACTAGTGTCTGCCTCAGGATAAGTGTATATGTAAGAAGAACAAAATTTGTTATTTATAGACCAAGGTTGTTTGGACACCAAGGAAACATAACCAAATTTATTATTGAGATATGCAATATAAAACTATTTTCGGTTTTATTTAATTCCAACCAATATCCAATTGTAATACCGAAATCCTTCTTGAATGATAACTCAATATTAGATAAGTATTCTTTACTAATATAGCTTCCAGAGATATGTTTTACCTGCTAGAAAAATAAAATATATACATACGAAAATCTTAATAAAAAGATTCTCAAACATTTCGGTTTGGGATCTCACCTTGAGTATCAAGGAATATCTTTGAACAATAAAATATAAGATTTATACACATGTTCAAATTACTCACAATATCGACATCTTGAACTTTCCTATGTTGCAAACCCGACTTCCAAAATCAAACAAACCCTAAAGTATATGTGATATTGGAAATCAGTTTTGCCATGGGGATAGGTCCTACTAGAGATCCCCATGTAAGTAAGGATCGGTTCTGCTAGAGATCCCTAATGCATAGTGATCGGGCCTGCTATAGATCCTCAATAAGAACCAGACCACCAATCCAATTGATTCCTTAAACTCATGTAATCAAACATACTAGGCATGAAATCAATCCTAAGTTCATTACACAAGTTATAAATATTATGTTTATGTCGCCATTACGAAGTTAAAAGATAGGCGTTATACTTCGTAATTCAATATTCACAACTTGTATATTCTTCCTTGATACTTTGATCATAATAAGATGATCAAGTCTCTAAGACCAGAGTTTCTTATACTCCCTCCGTACCACATATATAGGCGGATTAGGAAAAATCTCTTAGATTAAGAAACTTTATTGATTTTATAAATTTCTATGATTTTTCCTATTTTACCCTTAATTATATTCCCGATGTTAGAAACACACACTCAATTATGATGATTCCCAAGCAAATAAATAGGGGTAATAGGAGTAAAAAATCACTTTGAAACTTGGACTCCGCCTATATAGTGGTACAGGTAAAAATGAAAATTCCGCCTATATAATAGGTACGGAGGGAGTATATAACTTCGCATGTTATGTTTTCAATCTAAACGACTTGAAAGTAACGTAGATAGAAATGGAAACAAGTCAAGTATTGTATTACTAACCTCAAGTAGAAGTATGATGTGTTCGTTGATGTCGATACGTCTTCAGATTCTCCATAGTAATACTTGTATGTATTTCTAGAATTTCTGGTCTAACCTAACGAAGTTGGCTGTAGTAATCTAATCAAGCAACTTGTTTTGATACTAACATATGACAACCAACCTTGAGATACCAACACTTGGAGTGTTCAACCGAGCTATGCTCTAACAGGTTTCATAGATAAATTTATTTTTCCCAAACTTCCAATATCGAAGGTCCTGATCTTTATCTGACCTACACTTCACAACTCCATCCCAACGAGAGCTATGCTACAACATAGAGGTATTTTAATATTGTCTGATATTTATGCTCTTTGTAATCGATAAATTAAAACTATCAGCGCCTTCTTCTTCACTGTGATTTTATTGAGAAATTGGGTCAATTGCCCAAATATTTTTAAAACATGGTTCTAATGGACGAGTAAAAATTAGTATAGGTGAATGGACACCAAAAAAAATACCAAGAATGAATCTGGATTCATCCTGGCTTAAACTTAAAAAATAGCGAGGGTGAAACTGGATGCATCCTGATGTGAATTAAAAATAAGAAAAAATATTTGAAAATGGGTATGAAACTGTTTACATCCTGTCTATTTTTACATTCTCGTCCATTTAAACAGTATCAAATTTTACATGTCTTTTTCATCCAAGAATTATCGTTATTGGGTTAATTGACCATTTTTATTCTTGCGTTATGGAATTACTTCATTGGTGTATGGGGTATCCATTGGGTTAGTGATGATGATGTCAGAAACCAACTTGACGCTTGGATAGTCAATAATCTTAAAGGAACTCGTAAAACAATTTGGCCTCTCCTTTCTTACGCCATTAAATGGTAAGCCTGAAAGGAAAGGAAAGGAATTGACGAGTTCATGGTGCACGAAATGCGTCGTTGGACGAGATTAACATCTTGGTTAAGGAAGCAATCATTTTGTGGACATTCACTGAAGGCACTTTTAACATTATCCCTATTTCTCTAGCTTTACTTTACGTAGCTGGTAAACTGAAATTATGGTGTAACCTGATTCCTTATCTTTTGTAACAGACTATATTCGTTGTACACATTTTCCTTTTAATCGAGTTTAAAATTTTAAATTAAATTTTATTTTAGAAACAACCGGTGAACCCTTTAATTGGGCCGACCGAACGAAGCCAGGGAGGACCCTATACATGGTGACTTTGTGTCAATGTGAAGTGTAATTTTTTTTCTAATTGGACAAAAAAGATTAATTTGGTGTAACCAAAAAGGATGTAGGTGTAAATTTTTAAAACAAAAACGAGTTAGAGGTCGTGGGGTCGAATCCCAAGACCAGCAACATATAAGGCTTTTGCTTTACAGGTTTTTTTATTTTCCTCTTCTTCCTTCTTCTTCCGATTTTGGTTCACAGAACCAGAAACTCGACCACCGACGCCATCACTACCAGTGCCGTAACAATAACCAGCGCCGCTGCCACCGCCACAACCATCTCTAACCAGTACCACCAATACACCTTCAGCACCACCACCACCACTAACAGCATCTCCATCACAAATTCAATCATTCAATTATAAAAACACGAAACTGTATATAGTGATTCAAAGTAATCAAAGAACCTGAATTACGACATCAATCAACGATATCCAAATTTTTCTTCCAGAAAACAGTTTTACCATTGCTGATTGTATCAGCACCCTGTATGAGATATGGGGTTGAGAGGTTGCAGTGATGTCGCCACGACGGCGACAGCGAGATGACATGCTAAGCAGAAAACATAGGAGCTTGAATTCATCTTCGTTCACATCCAACCTCTAACCGATGCTCAATTAAACCCTATTGCAGACTATATCAGAAATCCCAAATCCATCTTCATTTCCATGTTGTTCCTGTGCTTCTTTCTCAATTGAGAAATTTCAATCAAACCCAAAACGAGCTCACTGATTCCTCTCAAGAACAATCTAAATCTTAACCTAACAGTCCCTTCAATCGAAATTTCTTGACAGTCCATACCCTTCAATCAATCGAACCCCAACTTTCGGTTGCATACCAAACCTCCAAATTTGTTGTTGCTGTAGACGTAGTCTTGAGAGAAAGTAATGGAAATTCCTTTTCAATTTTGAGATAAAATTCTTCTGTCCGAGACGTAGGATAATTTCCTAACTGTGCACTAGGGAGATGACATGCTAAGCAGAAAACTAAGACTGAAAACCTTTGATTGTGAACATGTATTTAAGACGTGTTTTCCATAGTGAGGGTTAGGCTAATGACGTGTCAGCACATGCGTGGATTCATTTCTTTTTTCAGTTTACCTTATTTTAGTGTTACGAACTGTTGGTCCCATAATAACGAGTCACAATTCGTGCACACTCCTTCACAAGTGTATATTTCATATTTTAATCTCTACTCTTGATTTAATTTAAGGAGTTATATAGCGAGAGTCGTGATTCTAAACATGGAGGGTAATGGGCCATCAGTTAAATAATCAACCAATCAGAAGAATATGTGAAATATACACTCGTTAGAGGAGTGTGAACAGATTCGGACTCCATAATAACCAGCCTTATTTGAATTTATTTTAGTCGGTGATTAATTTGCCAAATGGTTTTTGATATTCCATTTTTGCATTCAAATATACTGCCGCACTTGGTATTCTTGTTCATTTTTGTTGCCACTGACAACTTACTTTGGTGTCAATTAGAGAGATAAAAGTCCGAATATGTTTTTCATTTAATTATGTAAATTAATTTGTTAGGATTGAATTTTGTAGGGAAAATGACGTGAAATCGGTCGGGAACAATCAAATTACAGTTAAAATTTGTGGTAGGGATCGGAGACAGACAAGTTAAAACAGTAAATTAGGCGAGCTTTACACTTTCGCTTTACAAATTTACAAGTCCGACTCCGTGCCATTATGACGAAACTAAATTGTGAGTACCAAATTTAGTTTTGCATCAATTTTTTCGGTCGGCCGTCCTGCCGTGACAGCGGTCATCTAGTATATGGTGACTTTGTGTCAATGTGAAGCATGACTTTTTTTCCCAATTTGACACAAAAAGATTGGATTTGGTGTTTGTAACCAAAAAAATTCAATCAACAATGAAAGGACTAACTTGTCCCTCTCTTTAGTCCAATTACTATAACTCTTTGTGTATCCTATTTCTGTAGGGTAATAATTGGCAACCAAACTTTAATATAACATATCTAAAAATCCGTGCCTTGAAATTTTACAAATGTTATCTCCTTGGAAAGGTTATAAAAAAATCTACGCAATGAGTACAAACAACAATATCAAATTTAAAGTTTTTACGAAAAATTCGGATATGTTTATCATTTTAGGCATAATTTTCGAAAATTAAATGTATATCCATTATGCAAACCACCACAAAGGATACATAATACTTTATGTAACCATATTTTGGTTTATGCATCAACTTATTTTCCGTTGCCACTAATAAAACGATGTACTCCCGCCGTTTCAAGAAAAATGATACTTTCACTTTATGCAAGATTTTCGAAAATTGAATGCGTAGCCATTATGCAAACCACCACAAAGGATGCATAACACATTATGCAGCCATATTTTGGTTTATGCATCGGCTAATTTTCCTTTTTAGGAAAAGTGATACTTTTACCCTGTGTCGGGAAAAATGATATTTTCATGCCTTGTCAAGAAAAATGATACTTTCACCCCCCGTGTAGGAAAAATGATACTTTTAATACTTTCGTGCCGTGTCAGGAAAAATGATATTTTCGCGTTGTGTCATAATGATACTTTCCCACCGTGTCAGGAGAAATGATACCTTCGTGCCGATTTCTTCGGACGGCCATCCCACCGTGACAACGGTCATCTAGTTTATATTTTTTTCATTTATTACTAGCAAATCAAAATTACATGAATATCAAAAACATCAACAACAAAAAAAACACAGTAATTAATATAGTAATTAAAAAAAATTTAATGAAAAATAACACACTTATAACCGTACAAGTATAGTCCATGTCAATCAATATCTTTAAAATCCTAAGTCATATGAGCCTCCACGTAGCGCGGTGAGCGTCACCCATTTCAAGTAAGCGTCACCCACCCCTTAGAATTGCTCAAAAATTTCTCTCTCCTCTTATAATTGCTCCAAAAGCCAAGCTCTCAAACGAGAGAGAAAAACCGGTATTTTCTCTCAAAATTTCCAAACTTTTCATCTATAAGATATCGGTCCGCGAGTTATAACCCCAAAGGTGTCACTATCCATCCACAAAAAACCCATCAAAACAAAACTAACACAAAAATCCATCAAAACAAAAGTAACACAAAAACCCCAAAGAATTTGATGAAACCAATTTTGAAATTTGGGGTTTTTGTATCAATTTTTAAAAATTTGGGTTTTTTGTATCAATTTTGTTTAAGATGGAGTTTTAAAGGATCCCAACATTTGAATGGAGTTTTTGTACCACAAATTTGGTCACCTTGGGTTTTTATGACTAGTTTTGATAAGATATTCCGATAAAAAAAAAATAGGAAAAAGAAAAATTTAACCTAACCTGCGCAAAAAGAAAAAAAAAAAAAAAATCTCTTTCACCTTTCACAGTATACGTACAGGGTAAGGTGCCATTTGTATTATATGATGGTATTCATCAGCTACAAAGATTCGTGTTAGCCGTTTCTCATGTTCTCTACTGTATTCTCATATTCTTCTCTCTCAGTTCTCCTTCTCTGTTATGGAAAAAAGTTTTAGACGTGTCTTTTCTCTTCTTCCCTCTGTTATCTTTGTCCGTTACTCTGTTCATCGTATATGGTTTGACTATTCATTATTGTTTTGTTGTAATTATTTTTTGTTTAGTTTTATTTTTCAGGAACGATTTCTGCTATTGGTAAACCCAAACCCCTTTTTATTTTTATTTTTTTGGAAAAGGTGGGGCTAAATTTTATATGGGCGTCGCTGACATTAATTCGTGCTGGAAAAAAACAATCTCGGTTCGTTTGTATTGTATATAGCTTTTGATATCAAATTCTCTCTGATTGGATTCTCTACACAGTTTGTCCATCAAAAAGCATTTTTGCTTCCATTTACTGTTTGTTTCATCTACATTGTTTTTTTTTAAATTGTTTTCGTTGCAAATTAGTATATACCTGTACAGATATCTCATGGATTAATAGCCTAGCTTAATGTTTGCCTTCTGTTTTGGTTTTATTGTTGTCCTTTAGAACCGCAACATTCCTAATTTGTTCTTTTTCACTCTTATCAGGTTTGGCCTGTGTGGGTACTGAATTCAGTTGCAATACCTTCAGTGGAAGATTCCATGGGTCGTAGGTTTGGCAGTCAGTGAGATTCGAGAAAGGTTAATATTAACCCTTTATACCATCGTTATTAACTGTTAACAATTCGTGCCTATATTGCAACTGAATGTGAGGTTTCCTATTACATTTTCCTTTTTCTTATATCAATCATTTATTCGTTGCTACCATGGGGTTAGTGTGATTTCCCCAATGAATATTAACCAATGTATGCAACTCTGCCGCTACCAAAGTACTCCTGGTAAAATGGTTGATGCTATCTTGCCTGCCACGGTGTAGCAAATGCGTGACAATGGTGACTTTGGTGCAGTAAAAAGTTCCTGCTGCACTTTAGAGTTTGTCAGTACCCATCCACATGCTATTTTATTAACCAAGTGATCCGACTGTATTTGTCACCAAGGTTCCTACTGTGGACCTAGATCTTTTCCCTTTTAAACTTAGCAGACTATTTTTGTATCCAAATATATCTTTCTAATTAAGTTTGTTTTGGTATAGCGGCACGAAGGTATAAGCAGAACATCTGGGACATATTAATGAAAGCACTGCCATTGTTGGGCATGTTGGAGCTGAAGTGTCATCTGAAGTGAAGGTAAAAAATTGCAATTTATGTGTAATCCATTCTTATGATTTTCTGCTAATAATATTGATTTTTCTTAATGGATTCTAAAGTTGTCTTTCTGTCCATTTAGTCATTTTACGGGATTAATTTCTCATGTCCACTGAAATTCCATTCCACGCTCGCTTGGATTTTTACATATTTTCAAGGTCATTGTTATACAAGTGATTATTGCAACCCAGGAAGACATGCATGCGATATTAATCGTTAGTTTTTTCCTGTTTATATACTCCTGTATTTTTTTTGAGAACTACGTATACAATCTCTATCATGGCTTCTCATATTTCAGGAACCGATAACCTTACCCGGAACATGTAACTATGGGACCTTGAGTATTTTATTGCACATTCAGTGAAGTTTTTTACACTGTGATATGTAAAGTAACGACTATCTCAAAGTCAGAAGTACTTAGCGTAAGTATAAAGTCTTCAGCTCAAAAAGCATGCTTTGAAGGATACCCACACTTCTCCCAAATGTAAGTTATTCTTGAGACTTATTACTCCTTGGTGATCCTTGATTGTAAAAGAGAGGCATAATGGATTAGAAAATTAGCTCGATCTCTGTTCAGTTGTTCTTATACATATTTACTGTGTTTGTTTCACTAGGTGGACGGCAAATTGGGTCACGTCCATTAATAGTGTTTTCTTTGGGAATATTTTATTTTAGTATGAAAAGAAGGCAAATTTGGTAACTTTAGAAAACGGTCCGCGAGTTATAACCCCAAAGGTGTCACTATCCATCCACAAAAAACCCATCAAAACAAAAGTAACACAAATACTCCATCAAAACAAAAGTAACACAAAAACCCCAAAGAATTTGGTAAAACCAATTTTGAAATTTGGGGTTTTTGTATCAATTTTTAAATTTTGGAGTTTTTGTATCAAGTTTATTTAAGATAGAGTTTTAATGGATCCCAACATTTGAATGGGGTTTTTGTACACAAATTTAGTCACCTTGGGTTTTTGTATCCATTTAGTCACCTTGGGTTTTGTTTAAAAAAGCTTCTAAAAAAATACTATTGACATAAACTTTGTCTCTGACTCTCTGTAACCGACAGTAAGCTCAGTAATGGAGATCGAATCAGGTATATTATCATCATTATATCAAATGTGATGACTCCGCTTATATCGTATATCTCTGAGTTTTTTTGATCTAATAAAAATTTATCTAATTTTTGATGTTTTGGTGAAGAGCAGTAATCGAGTTTCTATCTCACGTTCCGTTATTACAAAGACTCCCAACTTCATCACTGCATAAGATTGCCCAACTTATCCAGTTCAAACATTACAGTAAGAACTCAATTTGTGTTTTTGTTTTTTTGAGTAAATTTGAATTGAAGTAAATAACGCATTTTCTTCAATTTCTTCTAGGGATTCAATTTGTGTGTTTGGATTGAATTGAAGTTGGTTTACTTATGCAGATTCAGGTGAGTATGTTGCTAGAGAAGGAGAAATTAAGTATGGAATTTACATCATCTGGCAGGGTGAGGTAAGTTTTTATATCTGCTTGGTCTTATGTGTTGAGTCTTTGATGAGTACTGTATAAATGAATTGGGGTTTCTGAACTGTAGGTGGAAGTTCGCGGTGTGTCCGTTAATCTGGAGAGTGAAGATCATTCAGAAATTCAGTTGAAAAGACATGATTACTTTGGTCATGGTAAGAATTGAAAATTGAAATTGCCACCTAATAGTGTTCGTGTGATACTTTGATGCCCAACAAAACATTTTTACCATGTTTTTTCTGTTAATAAGATTCTCATACTTAGAGTTCAATTAGGAGTCTGAAAGTAACTTAGTAACATTAGGAGCACTGACGATGAATGAGCAAGCACTACATGTTACTTATGTTACGACTCTCTCTCTCTCTCTATAAGATATTTTTACTGATGATACTGTTTTCGCAGGGGCAGTAAGTTCCTCTCACGAGGCTGATGTGATTGCTTTAACTAAGGTATCTGTTTATTTGTAAATTACCTCTAATTTTTATGAAGACATCAATTAATATAGGTAATGTTTCATAAATGATTAACTAATGATCTATGGTGGCAGCTAACCTGCTTGATGTTGCCCAGTGAATATAGTACGTTGCTGCAGCCAAAATCAATCTGGGCAGCAGAAGAAACTCATGAGAGACTCTCAATGGTGGAACGTGTACTGCAGTTGGAACCAATTGATGTATGTATGAAACTTTCCTTAACTATTTTGTGTTTGTTGAAAGTCTGTTAGTGTTATGATTGTTCCGTGCGTGCATCTTGTAATCTCCTTGGATTCTTCAATGGAATTTGAGCTCCTTTACAGCTTTCATTATATGCTCATAATCACAAGGAGTAAGAGAACTGCATTAATTTGCTTTTATTGAAAAATAACTCCTCTTGTGTTTTGATGTAGGTAAATATATTCCGTGGATTCACATTGCCTGAAGCTCCAACGTTTGCACAGGTTTTTGGGGGACAGTTGATTGCACAGGTATGCTTTATCCATTTCCTTTACACTTTCCATTATACTGTCTTCTTAGCAAGCTAAATTTGGTGCGCATAGTAGTGAGTTTGGGTTTTTAGTTCCTAGATTTGTGTTTGAAGTAAAATTTGAACTGAGTTAGTTACTTTCTTACACTTGATTTGATCCAAGTGTCTTTATGACCTTCCTTCTTGGTTTAGTTGTGGCATCATTTTTTCATCTTGGGAATTCTTATTATCGGTATATCATACCCTGAATCTTGAAACTTGTCTACATTTGCAGTCACTGGCTGCCGCGACAAAGACTGTTGATTGTGGAAAATTTGTACATAGTTTGCACAGTTATTTTTTACTTGTTGGGAATCTAAACAGTAAGTTTAGTTCCTAACTCTGGTAGTGAAATTTAAAATGCTGATGTTTTGCTAATTTTTTTATTTGTGTTCATCATGTAATTCAGCTGTATGAGATGTGTGTTAACATCTAGACCGCCTTCAAGTAGCCAGGTTATATAGGTGTTTCCTGTTTTACAATACTAAGAACTTCTCAAAACCATGTAATGTTAATTAAGCCCTTCACCAGGTCGTAAATCAAGTTTTGCTTTTGATACAAATTTCATTGACATTTATTTCCTGAGGTATACTGGAAGTACTTGTATACTGTTTTTGGTGCATTTCATGTTAAATTGGCATATGCCATCTATTCTTTAATGGTAACTAGCATAGGAAACTAGTTTCCTAACTTCAGTTTCTTACTTCTAGCATTGTGCAAAAGGGCACCAAGTGTTTGGATCCATTGATGCAGTTTTTTTTTTTTTCCCCACTTAGATGCATAAGAGCTGCATTTCTTAGTGTGTTACAAATTTTTCAGTAAGCGCGCCTTATTCGTCTCTTTGTGGTGGCTAACTTCTAAAACTGTTTTTATAATATATTTCACTGCAGTACCAGTTATATATGAGGTTCATCGATTGCGTGATGGGAATAGCTTCGCTACCCGAAGAGTAGATGCAATACAAAATGGAAATGTCATATTCACTTTGCTCGCTTCATTTCAGGTAATGTGATTCTATTATTCTGTTGTTCAGTTCAATTATTTGGCTTATCAAGCTGTTCATTTATTTTATTTGGTAATAATACTACTATTTTTCTTCCCCCTAACATCATCACTACTCAGTGAATAGTTGAGACTTGAAAGAACAAAATGAAATGTCATTTTCTCTTTGAGTACTAGTTGATAGGGGATGGATCCTCATACCACCCAGATTTGTTGGTTTCTATAAAAATAAAAGAGTGCTGGTGCATAATCAGTGAACAAAATCAGATTCTTTACATCACCGCCAGGGTGCGCTCTTTCTCTTTCGTATCGAGATATCCTTCACGAGGATATTACTATGCCTGTTTTTAATGTTTTTGTATATTTTTGGCTCATCGCTCCTGGAAACTGATTCTAGTTCATGTACAGTTGCTCCTGATACCGAGCACTCGAACGAAGGGCAGATAACTAGAATAATGCCTATTGAGGCTTGAGTTTGTTTCTCTAGGAGGAAGACAACTTGAGTATATATGGTTATCCCTGAAATACATATGTTAAATTCGATGTAGTACGAAAAATCGTAGTTTCAATAAAAGAATAGTATGTAACCAAAGCAGAAGTAGAGATATGAAACTAAAGGAGACACGTGGCACTTTGAAATGGTTGTCCTCAGTTTTTGTATAAGTCCATAAGTTATATCGCTGCAGATGCAATTTCTTTAGTTTGTCTGTGAAGCTCAATATTTTTATGAAGTTATCCAATGATGTAAAATAAACGCTTATTGGTTACACTTTAATGAGAAACTAATTATGCAGACGGACGAAAACGGGTTCGAACACCAGGAAGTTACAATGCCATCTGTTCCATCTCCAGAAACGGTACGTGAATCAACTTTTTTAAATAATATATAGACCCTTGATGGTGGTTGAAATTAAATTTTTAACTGCAGCTTCTAACAATGGAAGAGTTGCGAGAGAGGCGTCTTCGTCTTCCTCCTTTTCCCAGGTCTTTTTCTTGTTATTTAGTGGATTTTTTTTTTCATTGCATAATCTTATACCTTCACTGCACATGGTTCGGACTCCTTTATGTTTCTTAGAAAGACTGCAGTATCAGCAGATAGACATTCCATTTTTTTGTGCTTTCTTTCTCTTTTGCTGAAGAAATCTCCAATTCCTAACAATTAGTGGTAACAGGGACCGTCGGGAGAATCTTGATTCTTACGTTCCTTGGCCTGTAGATATAAAGTTTTGTGTGGAAGCTGACAGTAGCCAAACTAAAGCACCACCAAGGTTAGATCTGATTCATCTGGTTTGTTTATTGTCAGATTTAGCATTGCAGTTTACTATAACTGAGTCTCTTTTTGAATCACTTCTACTTTACATGTACAACATCTATTCCGATAAATATCTTATCTATGCAGTATGAGGTACTGGTTTAAGGCAAAAGGAAAGCTTTCAGATGACCTGGCTCTGCACAGGTGAGTGTTACACTTTAGTAGCTTGAAACTTGGCTCAGTTTTATGTAGTTATGTCGCTTGCAAGGGTTTAGATCCATCTCAATGGAGTAATGGATCATCTCTAACACCGTTTAGGAATTGAAACTTATCTAGCGATGGCATAATAGATTTCTTTCGAACCAATGACTAACATGGTTCATTTAAAACCTTGTGGATATGAGTTTTTCGAACTTCACTATTTCTTGATGCTCGCCTAATTTGCATACTTATCAATCTATAATGAATGGTTTAATTGGCAGATGTGTGGTAACTTATACTTCAGATCTTATATTCAGTGCAATAAGCTTAAATCCTCATTATGAAAAGGGTGTGAAGACGTTAGCACTCAGTTTGGACCACTCGTAAGTCCTTATCTACTATTTTCACTGCTGATCACAATCACCGCATGATTCAAGCTTGTAATGTGCAAAAGTTGTCTTCAAAAATGAATAATCTGACCAATCTATCTGTCATCTGTTAACAGGATGTGGTTTCACCGGTCATTTAGAGCTGATGAATGGATACTATATGTGGCAAGTATACAAAAGAGTTGTGTTCGTTCTTCTTTTACTTTGCAGTATAGTATCTGAAGGCTGATTCATCTGTTGTTTAACAGATCGAAAGTCCCTGTGCGGCTAGTGGGCGTGGACATGCTTCTGCACATATGTTTAATAAGAAAGGAGAGGTAGGTGGCTATTATACACTTCATACCTAAGAATAGACAACAAACATTGTTTCATATCTTTCTCCTATTATTTTATTGAAACCTCATCTTTGTTTACACGGATCAACAGCTTATCATTTCATTGGTTCAAGAGGCTCTAACCAGGAAAATTCGAGCACCACGTCCAATTGCCCAATCAAATCTGTAAATATCTTAAATTGGGTAAGATATTTCTTCTTCTGATTGCTCAATTTTCATGCATCACATCATGTGAGTTTCTGTCTTAGAATTAAAATCTGAGGTTGTAGCTACATTTGTCACACCACACAGGAAAGAAAAAAGTGACGCCATCCATCTTAGTTTAAGATTGTTTGTGAATTGACTTGTTAACAGAAGTATAAATACAACTCGAAGCCTGACATTCGGCTGCAACTGAGGCAACTGACTTGGCCTGCAGTTGAATTTTAAATATAGAGACAAAAGCTTCTGTCCCAGACTATGCTTGCATCCATTTTCTTGCTCCCTATAGAATAAGAAGCTAAAGTTCAGCTTGTCTGGGGTGAACCATGTTTTTTTTTGTTCTTTTACTGTCTCCTTAAGTTTTTGACTGATTATTCTGAAAAGTTACATTGGTCCTCTTTAGGCTTTTGATTACTGCCTGACATTCAACCATTTTGTGTGAATAATTCTTTGGTCTGATTAATTCTCAAATTATTGTGCACAGCCATTTCTGAGTTTTGGCCTGTTCTTACTTTATTTCTTTGTCGAATAATGATACTACGTAACATTATTGTTTCAGGAATCAATTTTGTTCATGGACAGGTCTAAAAAATTGTACCTATTAGACGTGCCAGAAACTAAGCCCCTTAACTAAAGTGTTTGGAGACGTGGTGGTTGGAAAAGGGTTAGGTCGTGGCCCTGTAGTTCAGCCACAGGCCCACAGATAATGCAATAGTTTTATCATTGTTAATTAGATTTATTTAAGGAGTTCTTTTTTTCTTCTAATTTTTCTTTTTCTTAATATGGTTGATGGAATAAGATATAAAATGGCCCTGCAAGTACCAGAATGGCCTTGGATTTAGCTGCCCTTGGCTTTTGAACTGGTTTTACCAATGTTTAAAAAACGGTATTGACATGGGTCATGGACAATAGCGGCAATGTACTTTACCAGCATAAGCTTCCAGACTTCAAATTCAAAGAGTTCAATAAGACTCTTAAGGTATGATCTAAGTTCGAAATTTGTTAACATTCTAATTTTCACCTAATGGAGAAAATACGATCTGAGTTTGAAATTAGTCGGCCTTTTACTTTTCACCCAATGGTGAAAGGTAAATAGAAACTGCCATGTTTGAAATTATGGGGTTGGGATATACGACCGAAATCAAATGTGCTATAAATGTTGTCTTATTTTGAGGTACAGGACAGTCTAACAAACATTGAGAAGACATTTTGAGGTCTGTAACAGTACTAGACCAAGAATTGAAAAGTGAGAGTGAAAGAAGAAGAAAAAAGAGAGAAAGAGACAAAACCCAAAATATCTATTGTTGTCTGATTAAGAGTCTAATTAGATAAGGTTTTCAGTCATTCATTACTTTTTTCTTAATCATTTTTGTAATACTACAATGTTGAGTGTTGAAATAGTCAAATCATATGAATAAGAAAACAGAAAAAAAGAAAGTGAATTACTATACTAATAAGTATATGCTTTGATTATGGCCTTTTCGGGTGTATTTTTTGTTTTTCATGGAAAAGAAGAATAAGCGGCAATACGCGTTAGGTAATGCCCTTAAATATGCACATCTAAATGGATTAAACGTGTGAAGACACATTAACTTACAGTTTTTAGTCTCCTTCTAAGTTATTTCTTAACCAACCAAACCAATGAACTCAATACAACAACTACTACTTCATTCGTGAATCATGTGTAATGATATTGTGTTTTGACCATTCGAATTTGTACCCTCCTAGTTTACCTAAACAAGACAATAGTTGGTTAAAATTGCAAATTAATAAATATACACGAGTTTCGAACTCCAACCATTAGTATCATCATCTAATAAGGGTATCACTAATTTATTTTTCTCACTGCATTCCAGTTATTGCTGGATATGGATATGTGATATGAATGGCCCGAACTCAAAACTCGTCCACAAATACAGTAAAAAAAAACAAAAATTCACACACATTGCTTGAGGCCCCCACACATGGGACCTCGATGCCAATTTATTTCCGTGAGTTGATGCCATTATGTAGGGCCAGCAGATCTTGGTGGGACAACATTGTACTATTTGGAGTCATTTATCCTGCACTACCCATGGTTACATACTTACACAACACACCCATAAATTTGTGCCCTTATCACCACACAAGTATCAAGAATCAGACAAAAGTTGACTCAATCAATCATACAACAACATTATCGAGAAGTACATTATCAACAAATCATTTTCAAAATTTAAAACCAAGGGTAAATTCGTCATTTTTGATCACACATCATTTTGAAAATTATAGAAAGAGGGGCAAATTTGTCTTTTTCCCGTGTCTGTAGTAAGAAAAAGGAAAGAAAAAGAAAAGCATTTCCTCTGAAATTTCGGAGGAAGTTTGAGGTTTCAGAAGAAGAGGGAAAGAAAGAAGAGAGAAAAGACCCTAGATAGAGCTATAGAGAGGTGGATATCTCAAGATCCATTTGTAAACCCATCCCTCTTTTGTTGCAATAATCTCCGGGTTATCATCAAAATTCAATCTTTTCTACTCAGGATACCTTAATTTTGATCAATCTCAAGCTCTCTCTGAGGTATATGTTCTACAATGTTACTTCTTGTTTAGCTTTCTTTGAAGTTTTTTTATGGATCTGGTTTCAAGAAATGGTTGGGTTTTTAACTACAAAATCGATCTGCATTTTTGTGGGGTTATAACATTTTTCAATTCCAAAAAGTTGGGGATTATTTTTTATTCATTTCACTGGACTTTGTTGGAAAATTTAGGGTTTTGGGGTCATTAAAGGTTGCATTTTTATGTAAATTTAGGGGTTCCTTTTTGCATCCTGGTTTAGGAATTTTGTATTGTAGCTTCATATCCCTTGAAAATTCAAGAAAATTAAGAATTTAGGAATTTTTTTGTTTGATGTTGTCATTTCTAGAAGAATTTGTTAAGTTGCTGTCAAATTTCTTGTTTGTTTGTCGTGTAAGTTCTGATTTTTGAAGGATTCAGGCAATGTTTCAGTTGACCACAGGACATGCCTCGAGTCTTAGGGTTTAAGCAGCATTTAACTTGATTTTGTTGTTGGTGTGATTAATTTTACAGTTGTATGTCAGCCGTCTACCCCTGTAAGCTGAAGTAGTTTAAAGGGTTTGTTGAAGGAGTAAAGAAATAGACATTCTAATCAATTTTAATTTTGGGCACTGGAGAAGGACTATCTCTGCAGGTATGTTGAATTAGACATTTATACTCAAGTGGAAAATTTGGTTAGAACTCTGCATAGCTGTTTAATAACATCATGTGTAGAAAATTAGAGACTAGAGAGAAGTATCGGCATAATGGACTGCTCCCATTGCTTAAAGGTTATTGCAACTTGAAGATGGTGTCCGTTTATCTCTTAGATTTTAATTTGGTGATAGTACATCACACAATGTGTAGACCAATTTCTGAACAAAATTGGGCACAATTTTGATATGTACGTTCGTTGGCTACTCGTTCGGTTGCATCACATCAGTGATATCCCTCAAAATATGTGGTACATGAAACAAAGACTTTTATAATTGTACGTATACACCATCCTAGGTACCTCTGATCTTATAACCATTCTGATAAGTTGACCTTAGCATGTTAATTTATTATGATTTCTTGTGGCAGCAGTTAATTGTTTTCTGGTTTTAAAGGAAAGAACTTCATCTTTTCTTTGGGTTTTTTTTCTTCTTCCATATATCTGTTGAAACTCACACGTCATATATTTCACAGATGAAGATGATCCGCTGACAACAGGTGTGTTTCAGGAATGCTACATCTGTGGAGCTATGCATGGAGCAAGTAGATTGTTGATGCTTCATTCTACGCGGAGGGGATTATTTATCTTGGATAGATGGCCTTGATATTGACTGCAGTATAGTTATTTCCCGAATTTGTCAATAAACAATAGCTGCCTCTTCCAAAAATAGTGTCATGAATTCTGAATCCCGATATGGAGATCTTGTTAATGGGAAACCAACAATGGGAACCAATGAAAGTAAGGGAAACTACTAACGTATGTCATTCTTTTTTTATCACTTTTACACATTAAAATTAAAATAGTGATTTCATACTCAGGTAAACGACGAGCAGAAATAGTGGAGTGGTTACATGATGTGGTCCCTGGTTCAAAGCTCCCATTGGAAGCTTCTGAAGAGGACCTCAGAGAATATCTGATCAATGGGGCTGTTTTTGATAATATTTTGAACAGGCTGAGTCTGGAATCTGTTGATGAGGTTAGTCTTGCCCAAAATATAGTTTTATATTATTGTATAAAAGTTTGATATGTAAGTTTGTTGCAGTAGATGTGATTCTCACGTTTATGTATTGTAAATTTTAGGTTGATAATTCAAACTTCTCTTCGGAGTCATATTTGGAGAGTGTTTCAAGGTTTCTGGAGGCTATGTATGATATGGGATTGCCCAAGTTTGAGTTGCAAGAACTAGAACAGGTACTCCTGTTTTTTTTTTTTTTTTTTTTTTTTTTTTTTTTTTTTTTTTTTTTTTTATGAACTGAACTTCTCATACTCCAGTGTTTTCTTATCCTTTACTGGATGAATCTGTCAAGTATCTTCAGTTTCGTGCCAGTAACAACGCAACACTTGCTTCTCATGGACAGTGAAAATCCTTGTTTGTTTATGCATTCAACATACGTGGCTTGTTCATCTCTCTTACAATTTACTTTAGTATATATGTTCAAACATGACGAAGTCGGATAACTGATACAGTTCCATTTTCATGAATTTATTCATCTTTTCACTTTTAATTTTTGACACTCAAGCATCTCACTCTCTGATCTTTCTCGTTCTCCTGGCTAAAATGCAGGGATCTATGAAACCAGTTTTAGAGTGTCTCTGGGCAGTTAAGGAAAAGTTTAGTTTAATCCCTGGAGAAGTCACACGTTCATCTTCGATCAGAAGTCCAAACAATGGAAGGAGGAGCTGGAGCTTATCAGGAGCAGAATTTGATGGTTCACTGGATATTTCTCCACCAGGACATAGTTCTTTGGGGTCTACAGATGAGAGACGGAAGAATACGCAAGACTCAAAATTCAAACGTGTTTTGCGAAGTCATGTTGCATCAGGTATTTGGTTGTAGATTTGTGTCTGAATAAGTAAGATGTAATTTCAATTAAAGAGAAAACAAACTTCATGGCAGCATTAGAGTTTTTATGCAACCAGGGTATGTTTGTATATACAGAAATAGTCTGCGCTCATTATTCGACCCTGTCTTCTATTTTCTTTTGTAGAACCGTCAGCTGCATTGATGCATCATGTTGGACATAAGTTTCATGAGGTGTTTCAGTTGAAAGAAGGACGTTACGCTGATCTTCCTGAATCTAAGATATCTGAAATGATGAAATCAAATAGTTTGGATGTAAATATCTCGTCTCCTCTCATGTAATTAGGTTTCGTATGTTTCTTATAGTTTTATTTATGTTTGAGAGCTATTGAATGAGTTCCTAATTTCTTTTAGCGTCTTCATTGCAGAACGCCCCAACTCAATCGCTTTTGAGTGTCATTCGTGGAATCTTAGATGAGTGCATCGAAAAGAAAAATGGGGAAATACCTCAAGTATGCCAGTGAGAAGATACTTTAATGTTTTAGTAAAGCATGCACTAACGTTAAAATGTTTTTCCCCTTTCTTCATTGAAACACAGGTCTTCTTACAAAATCCTTAACCTGAGGCACTTGCTTTTTCTGCGCAGCGTGTATCAATCCTTTTGAAAAAAGTTATGTTAGAAATTGAGCGACGAATTGCAACTCAAGCAGACCACATTAGAAGTGTAATATACTTACTTACAAACTTATTTTTTTCCTCGTACTGGAGTGGTTTCATTGCTGATTAAAATAAAAAAAGTTGTTATGTTGACATGCAGCAAAACAATCTGTACAAGTCTCGCGAAGACAAGTATCAGTCTAGAATTAGAGTACTTGAAACCCTTGCAACTGGGACTAGTGAAGAGACCCAGGTAATTACCAACACAAGGTCATATCATTATATCCTAGATTCCTGTAGTATACTTTCAATTAATTGCCTAATTTTTCTTGTTGCAGATTGCTATGAACAGGCTTCAGCAGTTGAAGGTCCATTTCGCCATTACTCTTATTTATCGTAGGTATTGTTGTTCAGGTACTTCCGAACAGACTTGTAAAATAAGTTATCCCGTTAATTGCAGAATGAGAAAACCAAAATAGAAGAGCGGAAGAAACAAGAAGAACAGGATGTGGTTAGATTAATGAAAGAGAAGGATCAGACTGAGGTTGAGATTTCAACTCTGAGACAAGAATTGGAAATAACCAAGAAGAACTATGAACAACGTTCCTTACAATTGGAAGAACAGGCGAAAGAAACTCAAGCTGAGTTCGATCAGAAGTTGAATAAACTCGAGTCTCTTTTGGCGGAGTCTAAAAGTAAGGAGACACAACTAGAGGCATATTCTGAATCCAAAGCTCAAAAGTGGAACAAGAAAGAACAAAAGTACCAGAGTTTCATGGATTTTCAGTTCCAAGCTCTTCAGGTAATGCCTTATTTATCATTTCTCAGCTTTTGCACTGCGATTGCTGAAGTCTGGTACCTCATTCAGGCTTGTGAACTCTACAGGAACTAAGGCAGACTTCTGAGTCCATTAAGCAAGAAGTTATCAATGTACAAAGGAACTATGCAGAGGAATTTGGTCGCTTGGGTTGGATATTCAGAACTAGTTGTTATATGATTCACGATCTTGCAATCGTTTACAGTTTTCTCATTTGTTACTATCTTTCCCATATCGCAGGGACAAAGCTTAAAGGATTAGCAGATGCGGCTGAAAATTATCACATGGTTCTTACAGAAAACCGAAGGCTGTACAATGAGGTTCAAGACTTAAAAGGTACCAATGCTTAACTTAGAAAGTTATAATATGTACTACTTAAATGTTTGGTGTTGTTTTGCTTATTTATGGTTTTTCTTTGATAGGAAATATTAGAGTGTATTGTCGTGTGCGTCCCTTTTTATCTGGACAGAACAAAAAGCAGACGACCATAGAATACATAGGCGAAAATGGAGAGTTGGTTGTTGCAAATCCTTCCAAACAGGGTAAAGATAGTCATCGCTCCTTCAAGTTCAACAAGGTTTATGGTCTACAAACTACTCAAGGTAATGAACTTTTCCTAAAAAAGATTTTAGTTTCATACCAATTTTCCCATCACATTTGGGGTGATTTGATGTATGAAACATGAATAAGATCATATTTTGAATTAATTAAGGTTCAGATTGATGTTTTTAATTACATGTTTCTTAATGGTGAGTGATGACATAATGAGTTTTTGTTGTTCTGTTAGTTTAGCTATTTTAATCTGCGCCTCCATTCTACGAACCGGGTTTGTAATTGGGGAGCCAAACACTAATGGGTTTGTATTACGGGGCACGGAGACAAAATAGCATTTTTTTTTTTTGATCAAAGACTCACATTTTTATGTGGTCTTTTATCTGAGATTGACTTATGCTTGTCCATTATTAACAGAGGAAGTATTTTTAGACACACAACCATTAATACGATCAGTTCTCGATGGGTACAATGTATGCATATTTGCCTATGGTCAAACTGGGTCAGGGAAGACATACACAATGGTATATGAACTTTTCTCTATTGTTCCGTTCAAGATTATTGTCGACATCGTTGATTTGTAGCGTGTCTGAGTGTTGATTTCATTCTTGCAGACTGGGCCTGATGCATCATCCCGGAAGGACTGGGGTGTCAATTACCGTGCGCTAAATGATCTTTTCCAAATATCCCAGAATAGAAGAAGCTCTTTCTTATATGAAGTTGGTGTTCAAATGGTTGAGATTTATAATGAACAAGTCCGTGATTTACTCCAAACAGGAGGTTCTCAGAAAAGATATCCTTCATATATTTTGTGTATAAGTATTGCAGATAGATGTCTTGAATTTTTATTATATTGTTAACTTGTTTCCTTAATGAGCACACACTTGGGATCTGGACCAGTTCACAGCCCAATGGGTTAGCTGTCCCTGACGCTAGCATGCATCCTGTTAACTCTACGTCTGATGTCCTTGAGTTAATGCAAATTGGGCTAGCAAACCGAGCTGTAGGTTCCACTGCTCTTAATGAAAGAAGTAGTAGATCACACAGGTATGTTGTTCATTACTTGTACATGTTCTTGAATTTTCATCATAGTGTTGGTTGTTTGTGGGGTCTTACAATTTTTATGTGTCTATAGTGTTCTTACGGTTCACGTACGTGGTACGGACTTGGAGACAGAGGCTACTTTGCGTGGTAGTCTTCATTTAGTGGATCTTGCTGGAAGTGAAAGAGTTGATCGCTCGGAGGTAACTGGAGACAGACTCAGGGAAGCGCAATACATAAACAAATCACTTTCTGCTCTTGGCGACGTTATATTTGCTCTGTCTCAGAAGAATGGTCATGTACCTTACAGAAATAGCAAACTAACTCAAGTGCTTCAGAGCTCTCTAGGTAAGTTAAATGCTACCTAACAATGATTCAACATGCATCTTTTGGATAAATTTGATAATACAAAGTGTACAGGATCCATAGACACAACTCTTTTTGTTCTGATAGATACATGGTTTTATGGCCAACATGGAGTTGATCTAAGAGCTGGTATTCCTTGGATGTTCTCTTGTCTAAATTGATGACCTCCTTTAGTAATTATCCAATTTAGGATGTTCCAACTACAGCGTCTCATACCTAATGTTCATATTCTAACATTAAGTATCAGCATTCAACCAGTTCTAGTGGTGATCCACATGTTGATTTAGAGAAGTATTCGTTGTTGGTTTTGATGATTAGGATAAATGATGGCCCAATAATATATCTCTTATTGTTTCTCATGCTCTCGAAGCTGGCAAATCACGGTTACAGTTCTTGCACCTTTCATTGTTTCTTTTCCTTTTTCTGGTACAGGTGGTCAGGCAAAGACTCTCATGTTTGTACAACTTAACCCTGATGCTGATTCATATTCTGAGACTCTAAGTACCTTGAAGTTTGCCGAAAGGGTCTCTGGGGTGGAGCTGGGTGCTGCGAAGAGTAACAAAGAGGGAAGAGAAGTTAGAGAATTAATGGATCAGGTCTCAGCACTTAAAGAGATAGTAGCAAAGAAAGATGATGAGATTGAACGATTGCAATCACTTAAAGATTCCAGAATCTTGCCTGGTACCAATGGTGAAAAGCGCGGCTTAAACTCGTTGAGACATGGATCAGCCTCCCCAAGGAGGCATTCTCTTAGTGCACAGGGAAGTCGGAGATTACCGAAAGCTGGCCTTGTTGAAAAAGCAGCGTCTGATCAGGATAATTGCTCGGAATACAGTGATAAGCATTCTGAAACTGGTTCCCAGCAATCACTGGATGAATTCAAGCACCATAAGGAGTTTTTCCGGCAGTCTAAACTTGCTGTAGTGAATGGTGTTGAAGATTTTTCTGCAGATGGTGACCTCTTAGGGTTTGGTGATGTGGAATCTGAGGAAAGATTGAGTGACATTTCTGATGGTGGCCTTTCTATGGGAACTGAAACTGATGGCTCAATAAGTAGCATAGTTGAGTTAACCCTTTTTCCGGAAACTGCAAAACCTGCAGAGACTACAGGCACAGAAAAGTGAGTACATAATCTCTGGGGTTTTAGGAGTACTATGCTTATGTTTCTTACTACGTTACTGCAGACAGATCACTTAGTATATCCTTTTTCTAATATGAAAGCTGTTTCTTCAGGGTTAAAGCACCAACAAAAATTCCCCGACCACCATCAGCAAGCAGGCTTCAAACAGCAGTTTCAGCACCTGTCCGACCAACAACTACAAAGGAAACTGTCAAGGCCCCAACAAGTACGTATATCCTTACATTTACAAATACTTCATTACACATGAAAAACATTTAAGTATCTAGATGCAATACAGCTCTACTGATTTAGTCAACAGATAAAAAGTCACTATGTCCCTTTGCTTGTCAAACTTCTAAACCACCTGTTATGAGGTCGCTTATCAATACTGACCTAGTAGGTTTAAGTTTAAACTTCTGTGAAACCTCGTTAGTATTGGATAAGGTGTCAGAATTTCAGGATTTAATGAATTCAAGGGATAATATTATACTTTTCAGTTTACCATTTTCTTTGAATTCTATTTGATTATGTATTAATTCTCACCTCAGGTGCGAAAAAAGCAGCTCTTGGCGGCAGCTCTTCGGCAAAGCTCACCACCTCCTCTTCCTCCAAAAGGTGGCAGTAAGGGAAAAAGCCATTATAACTGCAACCGATTCTTTATTTGGAATTTCTTTCCCATAAATCTTTTTTGTGTATTTGTGTTTTGAGGTTCCTTACCTCCAGCTTATTTGTTGTCTACATTGTTGTGAACATTCTTGTATCGGTAGAAAGTTAGCTAACAACTACGAGTGTCGTCGTTCAAAAAAAAGTAAAGAAATAGTTTAACAACTTCGAGTATGTAACATATGTCTTCGTTCTCCTGCTTTCCTCTCTGTTCAAGGTCATAATGTAGAGAATTTGTATGGTTAGAGTTTGGAAATGGTATATATGTACTGTTAAGTTTGCCAAGAATTTAAGAAGGGGATTTTTTTTTTTAAGCAGTTCCTGATAATTGTTGGTGATCCCTATTTATACCTACCACTTGGTAGTGCCCATCTATGATTTGCGTATTGGAAACTTAAACTAAAATCAAGTTGAAACTAATCGAGTCACCCTTTCCTTGCTTAATTATAAACATTGAAAGTCAGTTTGTGCAACACAGTTTGTGCTCGAAAACCTCCTCGTCTTCTCTTATTTAAGGGAATTGGAGAAAAGGAGAAAGACAGAAACGAGAGGAAGGTATATAGCTTGAGAGCGAGTGAGTGATCAATGTCAAACCGAAAACATGTTTTATTACTTACCATCACTTGTTGCCTTTTGAAAGTATCAATAGTTACTGCGTACCGTAACCTGGAAATTACAGGCTTCTTTGTCGGTCAAAAAACAAATAGAGTAACTTTAGAGAATTGCATTTGCAAACCTGGGCGATGTTGTTTAAACACGAACGGCAAATTTTGTTGCTGGCCAAAAGTTGCAGCTAGTAGAGGCACTGTCGATGATGCTGCTGCTTCCAGAAGAGATATTCCAAATGCTGATCAAGTTGTTGATGTACAGAAAAAAGATTATGCATCTAAGGAAGGCCGTTGTCATCCTGGGAATTGGTGTTCACAACCGAGATGCAAAAACCGTTGCCCTCCAAGAACTAATATTTCCGAAGGCCCTGTTGTGGGATCTTCTGCTGGTGAAGCTGATGGAAGTAGTGCTTATGATATTGGCGATTTTGATGTGAGTGCTGCTGTTTCCACTCACCATAGTCTTAATGCTGATCATGAAATCTCTGAGATTGAAGGACTTCATCACCCTGGTATCCCAGGTGATTATGCTTGATACTGATCATTGATGAATAAGTCCAAGTTTATGGCGTACATCATAAAGCGGCACACCAGCTCTTGTGTGCCTTAATTTGGAGAGAATCAGGAAAGTTCTTAATAGCTAGATATTGCGCTTGCTATATTTATTTTCTTTTAACATCATATGAAGTTGTCCGCTTATAAGTTTATTGTTGTAATGAATTGTTGTCGAGGGTGTGGTATATTACTGACAACATCAAAGAAACAACAAACACATTTTCTTATTCATTTTTTTCTTATGATGGGCATCGAGAATTCCAAAAATTTGAATACAAAAATTTGTGCGCCGAGTGAATCACCTCCAAGAACGGCTTCTAATTTCAAACCTTCATCCCAGTCGGAGCAAGTAAAAACGAGATAAGATAACTAACACTTAAATATATAGCATTCTTAACCTATGTTGTGTTAGGCGCTAGGCGAGGTGAGGCGCCAAGCCCTTTGCCTAGCGCCTAGGCGCCCATGATTTTTTATTTTTTCTAAAAACTGTACACATCTTCGCGCCTAGGACACTTTATTGCCTAGGCACCCCTTGGGTGACTCGTGCGCCTAGGGCGCCTTTCTTATGGTAAATGCCTGTTATCAACTTGCGTTACTTCAAATACACAAACACAATCATGCACCAAATAAAACTTCAACTCGTGATTTGGTAATGGTATACAACAGTTGACAGTTTAGTTAACCTTGAACATCATCGCTAACCTCGACATCAACCTCTTTGTTTCGGTGGAAAACATAACAGTTAAATGATTTTTTCCCAATAATCACCCATCCTGCTGGTCGGTTGCTTTTAATTGAATGTAGGAAATCTTCAAAACAATCAAATTTACTAGGTTTAGCTCCTTTTGGAATGAAGGTTTTTACAGAAACGAGGTTCTCCACTTGAGCGTGCAGGTGATAATCCATGTACGGGCACTAAATATTATCATCATCACCAATACCGCGGTCTAGTAATTTATTCATCTTAGTTCGAAAAATCTTAGGATAAGAGCTGGAGCATTTTACCACCTTAAGATATTTCTCCTGCAACTGGTAGAATATAAGACTTTCCCCATTAAACCAGTAAAATAGCACCTGATCGGAGAGAGTCAATATACGTGTTGGAGGTGTATAACAGCACTAGTTTCAGAGTAACAACAGAGGGGAGCTGGTAGTAAACCATCCAGATTCTTAATCTGAACATGGAAAGTTTTCTCCCTCATCCATACTTGCTTGACCTTGTCCTTCAATATATACATATAAACCTTGCAACAACAACATCAGCAATTATTCTGCTAGTCACAACGATGACCAGAATGATCACTATTGCTTATCATTATCTTCTTGGAACGTGCAATACAAGGATATCCTTTAAACTCCAGAAGATGATCGACTGCTAGATATTGGCGCTCATTCATGATCGAGGTCAGAGTAGATTCAGCTGGGAGTCAAATGAACTGAATCTTCTCGTTGTGGAGGTTGAACGAGAGCAACATTTCAATCTCACAATCATTACCAACTTCACAAGTCGTCCTTCAGAAAAGATCACCCCCACACAATGTGGCTTGTCTATAAAACGATCTTGATACTCTAGTTGCCATTCGACTCGGAAAAGGTGAAGAACCAGGTGGTGGTGAGATTTCAGCCGTTGTAGTAGTTATCTTTCTCCATGAACTAGTTCCCAGAGTAATGGCCATGCAGAGAAACTCGTCGTTGTCTTTTGAAGTAAAAATGATTACAGCTTTGTATACTTGTGATAATGAATCAAAACCAAAACCATGACACAAGTAGATGTATCCCCCGGCAGGATTAACATAAGAGAGGGTTAGTGATTCAGACCTGATGGGGTTAACCACAGAAATTGAATCCACAGCATCACGTCTACTCACTTGTTTAATACATTCTAAACCATTGCAATAACCTACTAGTTCATATACATTTCGGGATTCAAGACGAGTGAGAAATTCAGGATGAAGATCATCCTCCTCCTCTTTGTCCTCTAAACTAAAAAAGAAAGCATTAACCATTTTACCCCTAAATATATTATGGACATTAAAGACTAGACGACTATACTTATTTTCGTTATGAATCGCAGCGAACCTTGTGTCTTTATGAATCGAATTGTACCATAACTTACTCATGAATCTGCATCTGGCTAGAGTTCGAGCTGGTAATCTCGTCAAAATGTTTTCAGTCCACAATTCCTCTGGAAGATTATTACATATTCTTTCTTTTTTTTTTTTTTTTTTTTTTTTGATCGTGTATTCTTTCTTCTTTTTCTTCATCAAGTTGTTTCTTTTTCTTCTTCGCAGTTGCTATTAATTCCTTGATGTTTTGTTGTTCACCGTGGATGGCTGAACTTTTCCTCTTTCTCACGCCCACCATTAGAACAACCAAATGGAGATTAAAGGTCGTAGATGGGGTATATAAATATATAATGGATTGAGATAATTAAAAAGAAAAGAAAAAGGAAGAATGATATAGGACCGCAAATCTGAAAATTCTGAAATTGGTCTGCCTTAAAAATATACTGTACAGAGATAGAGTTTATAGCTAGAGCCTTGGAGTCCTAATTCAACACGGAATAGAAACACATAAGTTAAGAAAGTTAAGAAAGATTCAGGATTACCCGCCCTAACAATACCGGTACCGTACGTCTTTAGCAATAATAAGAAAAGAAAAATAAGAAACAAAATAATAATAATGATAGTGATGACAACGCCAAAGAGAACTCCGATCCGCACCAGCCTCTTGAAATAGCTGAGATTGAGTATGTTACGGAGAATCTTGAATTTGGAGATGCTTACCCAGAATGGAAGAGTGTCTTTGAGAAGTTTAACGCTAATGAAGCTGCTGATGCAGAGGATGATGATAGCAAGGATGAAGAGGAGAAAAAAGGTAATAAACTCTGATTCAGATGAAGAAGAAGAAGAGCAAGATGCTAACCACGACGACGAAGGAGGGATTTCAAATAAAAAGGCGAAGCTACAACGGAGGATGAAGATTGCTGAACTGAAACAATTATGCGCAAGGCCTGATTTGGTTGAGGTATGGGATGCAACAGCAGCGAACCCAAAGTTGCTGGTGTTTCTCAAGTCGTACCGGAATACTGTTCCTTTGCCAAGGCATTGGTGTCAAAAGAGTAAATTCTTACATGGAAAACGGGGTATTGAGAAACAGCCTTTTCAACTCCCTGATTTCATTGCAGCAACTGGAATCGAGAAAATCAGACAGGCATACATTGAGAAAGAGGATAGTAAAAAGCTGAAACAGAAGCAACGTGAGCGTATGAAACCAAAGATGGGTATTGATTATCAGGTTCTCCATGATGCCTTCTTTAAATATCAGACCAAGCCTAAGCTTACTAGTCATCGTGAGCTCTATCATGAAGGGAAAGAGTTTGAGCAGGTGAAGTTACGAGAGATGAAGAACCCAGGTATGCTGTCGCAGGAATTAAAAGAAGCGCTTGGTATGCCGGCGGAGGGTGCGCAGCTTATTAATATGCAGTCTTATCCACATCTTAAAATTCCTGGCCTGAATGCATTATGTGGAGATGCTGGACAACAGGAACAACTTAACTATGAGGAAGAGCCTGTTGATAGGAGCAAGCATTGGGGAGATTTGGAGGATGGGGTAGTAGAAAGCGACGAGGAGGAAGAAGATATTCCAGAAGAGGATCGCACTGAATCTATAGGTGGGGACAGTTTTTCAAGCAGTACTCCTACTCCAGATGTCATTGAACTAAGAAAGCCACTGAGAAAAGAACCCGAGAGACAACTGTACCAAGTACTTGAAGAAAAACAAGAAAGGATCGCTCCTGGAACCTTGCTTGGAACAACACACACGTATGTGGTTGGTGCTGGAGTACAGGAGAAGGCAGCAGCTGCCAAAAGGGTTGATGTCAACATTTTACCGGAGGAATTGGAAGGTTTGGAGAACCAGCATGGTGTTTTGGCTGCCAAGTATGAGGAAGCAAGGTTAGAAGAGAAACAGCGTAGCCAGTGTGAGGATTTCAGCGACATGGTTGCGGAGAATGAGAAGAAGAGGAAGAGAAAGATGCACGAGAAGGAAGGGAAATCGAAAAACAAGAATTTCAAGTTTTAGAAATTATAATATTTGTTGGATCCATATATTTTTTCTTTTCTTAGCATTTTCTAACTGGCAGAATCTTCTCTCATGTCCTGCACCGATTTTAATGTTTTGAGCTGAGTTTGTAATTTATGTGTCAAAAACAACTTGTGCACTCATTATGTTTACAACATGGACAGGATGAACATGTGTCTGATGGCACATACCCGCTTGGATATGGTGATGATGTGCAACTGGAGATGGTGATCTTCCTGAATCGATCTATCGCACAACATTCTTGAAGGGAACAATCTTGCAGGTAGGATCCCTAGAGGACTTAACTTGGATACACTAAGCGGAGATGGTTTCGCATATGTCAACAACAGTTTTCCTTGTGCCTAAGTTCTTTTCTGCTATTCACAATTTTTTAATTTTTTTTTTATTAGTCGTTGGTCTAAATTATTTTTTCTTGTAATCTTGCTTCACGTCACCACAGAGGGACTGGATGGGTATTTTCCCATAATGGTTTTTTAGCAAATGCTGGTACTTCATGAAGGAGGATATGATGGAAGTTGTTAATCATATTAAACTTAATTCTCACATTAATTTGAGGTAGAGGTTAATATTTCAGATGTTCGCCGCCTACAGGTCTCGAAGTGTTAATATTTTTTTTTTGCAGAAGTCCTTGCTACAAGACTAAACACTGTGTGCCTAGCCTTGATAGTAATGATCAGAGTGCTATCATCATATAACAAATTAATGCACTCAAACCAGAAGTAGAAGAACAGTGAGATCATTTGTAAGATAGACTTCCAGAAAGTGTATATGATAATGAACAAGTCGATGCTCGTGGTATAGGAATATCAAGTGTTCTGTTGGAATATATGGAGTATGCAAGCCACTGAGGTGTTCGTGAATAAGTGCACGTACACAAAAGATAATTAGAAGAACAAGTCAGCAACAAGAATTGTGTATTTCACCTAGATAAGCTTAACCTAGTAAAAGATAATTATTATTGTTATCTAGGGTTTTACTGATTATCCTATTATTCCTATAAATAGGAATCATATTGTAAATGTAAAGTTATCTCAGTTTCTACTGATGATCAATCTAATTCACCCTAGGGGTTTCTCAGTGGACGTAGGCGTTAGTGCCGAACCATTTTAATCCTTGTGCATTTTATGTTCTTTGATTTCATTTTCTCTAATCGATGATCCGTCTCGATACCCATAATTTATTATGTTCCTTAAAACAACACATTCCTCTCCTTTCTTTTAAGTAACAGTCTCTCTCTCTCATATCTCCTTCGTTAAAGTGAAATTGTGTTTATATTTGCATTCTATTTAGCTCACTTTATCAAAGATTCACGAACGAAAGTTAACTTCTGAAGTCTAAATTATTAGTGATACTGTAGTAGCAGGAAATCCTATAACCACACCCTATTGATAATTTATGAAGTAATCTAAGAAACCATGATGAAATACTCAAAATCTTTTATTAAATCTTAGAACAAGTACAAGGATGATGAGGGAAAACCCTAACTTGGAAAGCAAATAACTCTCTCTCTCCTAAATATCTTATCTCATCTCACCAAAAGGATCCCCCCTACACACAAGGGTCTCTCGCTCTTTTTATAGGAGTTTACATAGTGGAGGACAACTAATAAAGCCCCTAATTTCGGATCTGACGCGCATCAACGTCGCTTAGATATTTACCTTACCGCATGATTTTTTTACTGCCGCATAGATCTTCACACTTTTATCGTGACTTAGGTGACGTCATTTGGTTCGTCATCCTGGATATGTCGTACGCGTTCGTGTTCGCTCACTACTAAGGAGTTAATTCGCATACCAAATGAGTGTGCGGTATTTTGTATCCACATTTTGCCTCTTCTCATATCGTTCTTTAAGTAAAGAGAGCGGTATGAGAAACTCTGATTTTACTTTTTCCGAAAACCGTTTATCTTTTCATATTCCTTTTGACTGAAAGTACTCCGAGATCTCGGCATGACTATTCCCACGTGTTGACTTCACCACTCATCATTCGACACGTCCCTGTAGGATATGACAACCGTCTCTTCGCGTCTATCTTGTCATTAATGCGTCCGCAAAAAGAGATATCTCAGGAATTGAGATACGATCTTTTATATATTCCAATACGCTCCCTTCTTCACTTCTTTACTCTTTCTCTCCTTTTTCTATTCTCTGCAACTTTTGTCGTTCATTTGTTCTTCTGTTTTCTTCAATTTTTGATTGATCATCATACTCTACTTCGCGCTTTCTTTCCATCTTTTACTGTTTCTTCTATCTTCTTCTTACTTTTTCTCGGTTGTGAACTCCATTTTTCGTTATCATATTCTTCTTGATCATTTTGATCCTGATCATCTTGATCATCTTGATTAAATCCCTCTCATCTTCCATTCCCATTCTAAAAATGCCACTTAAACCAGGTTGGAAGAATGTTAAAGAGTTCAAGAGATTAAAGGCCGAATTCGAGCATAGAGGCTTACATTATCCATTCCTCCTAGATAAGAACCTACTTCTTCTCTTGAACCTGAATGGTTTTCACTTGATCGATGGAATGATCAGAAATCATTATTTCGCTCGGGCAACTGCTTGCTAGTCTTCCCATTCCCCTTTGCAATCCTCAAATTCCACTATTTTACGAGCTTCTATCTCATGTGAAGTTTTCACGCGACATATTCCAACTGAGTGGTGATTGCATTAGGATTATGGTGGAATATGCTCGTCATGCTGCCGGGTTAGAATCTCTTTACCCAGAAGATGTAAGGAACCCAAAAATCGCGCACAAAGAAATCGTCCCAGCAGAGTACACTGTTGAGAATTTCTTTCTCCATTATGAGGTTGGTATTATGAAGAATGAATCAACTCGCTTGGGCATTCACTTGAAGAGAGCGGATGGTTTCGCAGAAGATCAAAGAATCATGCGGGATGTTGACTTTCATGATACCTCCAATAACTCCGCTCGTAAATCAAAGGATGTTCGTTGGGTGGAATATCCTATCATATTGGATGGTCCTTATATCTCTGGTAAAGGTGCTGACGGTTCAACTCTTCCACTCCCTACGAATCTTGACGCCTACAAACCTTGGGAGTTTAAATGGCCCGAGGAAAATGATGTGGTGCGTTATCTTTTACTTTATCTTTCCTCTTATTTTCAGTGCTCTCTCTTATTTATTTTTCCGTGTTCAGATTTGTAAGCTGAATAAGAAGGCTAACAGGAATGAATCATAGGCGTTAAATTCGCACGACAATGAAGTAAGAAATACCCATTTAAATTTTAACAATATTGTTGCCTCTGTTTCTTATCTTTCATTGTGTGCGTAGGTGGAGACTGGAGACGCTGAGGGTCCCAACGATGATGTTCTTCTCCCTAAAGGTGGTGGCATTTCTTCAAAGGAAAAAGATAAGGGCAAAAAAACCTACCTCTAAAAAGAGAAAATTATCTTTTCCAGCTTCCCCAAATACTGGCTCCCACGATGACGCGTTACCTCTTCCTGATATTTCCTCCTCAACATCTTCTATGGAGCAATTGTCAAGTATCTTTTCCAACTCATTATCTTCTGTTAATAATGGAGGACTAACTCGCACGTGTGATGCGATTGCTAAGATTTGTGATGCTCCCTCTTTGATTCATGAGTCTTTGCAAGGAGTTGCCTCTGCTCTAACTCCAAATTTCCAATTCGCGCTTGGGTCTTTGGTGAGTTTTCCTATTGTGCCTCAGTTTTCGCTTAGGTTTCATATTTTACTCATTCTTTCTCTTATTTTGTGTTGATATAGAGTGCTCGTATGTCCTATGTGGTCACCAATGACTTGAATATGAGGGTTCACCATCTTGAGACCTAGAATCAGAGAGTCAGTGATGAACTTTCCACTTATAAGAACAGAGTGGTTGATCTTCGTAAGAGAAATGATCAGCTAGTGGGTACGTATTTTTCGCTCCTCCTTATTTTGATATCTTCGCATTTCCTCCGTTCTCTTTTAATTGCTTGTTTTCGCAGAAATCTTCAATTTGTCTGATGAAGCGTCTAACCTCCCTGATGATGATGAGACTCTTCTTGAGCATCTTAACTTTTGTTTGAATAACTTCCCCGAATATGGGTTAGATAACATTAGTCTGGATGAACTTCGCTCGAAATATAAAATCCTTAGTAGAGAACATAGGTCCATGCTATCGGTGAATAATGGTTTTAAACGCCGCCTCCATGAAAATAAGGAGGAAATTAAGAGGCTTGAGGCGAAAAAGAACGCACTTATTACTGAAAAGGATCAGGCGGTTCTTAAAGGTGCTAAAGCTTTGAAAGAATTTCATGAAGCTCAACTCCAGATTCATATGGAGAGGGATCAAGCTATAAGTGAGAAGGATGCTCTTCTCGCCCGTGAAAAAGAAGGTTGCTTATAATCCCATATTGTCTTTGATTTTGTGTTGTTTTCTGTATTTTGTTCGTATGCGGCTTTAATCTTTTTATTTCCTTTTGTAGACACTGAAAAGAAGCACCTTGAGGAGATTGAGAATTTGAAGGCGGAGCTTTCTACCAGAAATGATAAATGCCGCATGTTTAAGAGAAAGCTGGTGGTTATTGTTTCGAACTTGACTAAGGACGCGCTTCGTGTTCGTGATGCGGGCTGTTAAGAAGAATGCGGTGGAGATCTGCAATGATCATAATATTCCTGTACCAGATTATGACTTTGCTGAAGTCTCCGCTAATGAAGAAGATTCTGAAATTTCCGATAGTGAAGAAGAGTATGAGGAGTATGAAGAGACTGATAAAGAAGGCGATGATTCAGAGACTGAGGATGTTGAAAATGATATGGGTGGCGCTAGAAGGGAGGGGAAATAGCCGCATTTTTTTTTCTTTCTTCTTTTTTTGCTTGTAAAATCTTCTTCTGCTCTTTGTATTATGTTCTTCACCTTTTGTATACTGGTCATCCCCAAGTTTTTGAGACTTAAATGTATATCCTCTTTACTTAATGCCTATTCTTTTTCTTCTTCTACGCTTGCGTATCTTAATCCTGCGATTTGTCATTAGTCAAAGGCAAAGCATTTTTCCAGTGACAAAAATGCATAATATATGTGTTAATAATAACTTATAACATGCGCGTTGGTAATGATGTATAACATACGCGTGAGTCTATCATATAGTGACGGGTAACATTTCTTTATGTGTTTACATTCCCATTCTTGCCTCTGCTATTCGCCACTAGATGACCAGCCTATGCATTTATGCGTAAAGCTTCGCAGGTACCTCGATTTTACGGTATTATTGGCTTAGTGTCTCATCTGAATATCTTCTCTTCTGATATAATTGGTTCACTTTACCTCTTCATGTGCTATAGTTTTTTGCCTCTGCTATTTGTTAGACCTTTAATTTTGCACGTGTTCGTACTTTTATTCCTTCATTTTATTTTATATGTGTACGTTGATTCTTACTTTCTTGTTGTTTGCTCTTTTGTCTGATTTCGCACGTTCCATCGTCTGAACTCCTTTCCTGCAAAATAACGTTAGACATATTTTGATGAGTCTGTTTGTGTTTCTCGTGAGGTCTTATCGCGCCTCCCTAGTTAGAGGTCTTATTTTGCCTTAATATATTATTTGTTTTTGTGCGACGAAATCGCAGGCGGTCTTTGCATTTTCATGCAATGACCCATTGATTTCTCCTTATCATTTTTCGTATTATTGCCTCTGCAGGATGTATTGATGCACCAATATGACAAGTCTTATTACTCCCGTGAGTAAAAGTCTCATGACATTGGCGTCTTTGACACAATTCGGCTCCCTAATGAATGGTGCCGTCCTTATATTCCCTCTTACTGCTTCTTCAAGGAAACTTACCCCTACCGGGTTAAGGTGGGCTTTACCCATCCAGTGATGCAACAATCAGTTGTGTTTGCGGCCTTTATTCCTCCGCCGATATGGCTTATGGTTACGGGACAGCACCCTAAGTGGGGTTTCTTGAGGACCGAGTGTATCATAGTCAGGACTTTCGAAGAGCGGCCAGGTACGCTCCAGACGCCCCAGGCACTCTTGACTCAACCGTGTACCACGACGCCCTGATCTAGTTTCTACACTTCTTAGGAGAGACCTTCTCACCTTAGTCTTACGACTAAGGCGTCTCTTCTGGATGGGCTTTCATTTCACCCCAAATCTCCATGACTCAGGTTCCAGGGTTGGTGTAGCTTTCGCCTGAGTCATGCTAACTAGGTTTTCCCCAATTATGACGCGCGTTAGGTCTTATTATTGCCTCTTGCTTTTATGCGAACTAGGGTGCACGCCACAATTGGATGCCTAGCCTCCCTAGTTAGAGGTTTTAACTTTTGTTGCCTTCTATTAAGGTCTTATTATAAGGTCTTATTTTTGCCTTTTTCTTATATATATAAAGATAAAGAATTTTTCATTTTCATTCATGCTCTTGATTAGTATAATTCTGACGTCTTCTTTCTTCAATTCTTCTTCTTACATAATAGCTTACTTATTGTAAATAAATTTTTCACATCCTTCATTCCTTCTGCTTCATTCGGTTCTTACATGGACCATTTCTTCTGCCATGTCTATATTTTCGGATGTACCATACTTCTTCAAATATGCTTGGTTCCAAAGTTGGTTAAGTTTTCCTTCCTCCTTTTGTCCCCTCTCCATTAATTTGTATATCCCATTTCCAATGACCCTCTTAACTATGTAAGGTCCATCCCATGAGTTCTTCTTCATTCCATTTTCCCTTTTATGGTAGGGCGGTATTTGTCTCAATACTAGCTCTTCTATCTTGATTTTTTTTATTTTTGACGCACTTACTAGGTTCGTCCCCTTGTGCGGTGGATATCACCTTAGCAGAAGTCTTGTTTATATCTTCGTCCTTGTTCACAACATCGACAATTAACCTTTCACTTCGCTTGCCTTCTTGTATTTCCTTTTTCCAATCTCTTTGCTTGTTCGCGCGTTCTTCACTTTTGTCAACATCAATCTCATGACAGGCTTTTCCCTCATTTGGATCTCCTCTTATTACTCCAATGCCTAGAGGTAGTGGAAATTTGATGCATTGATGAAAAGTTGAAGCCACTCCAAGGATGCTGTGTAACCATGGCATGCCTATCAAGGCATTGTATGGAGACTCTACATCAACCACGCAGAATACTATTTCTGTAGTTATGGTCTTTAGAGGGATTCGCATCGTTATTTCTCCTTTCGGCTTATTGGCTGATCCATTGAAACCATAAATCTTATAAGTCGAAGGAATGAGGTCGTCATCTCTGCCGCCCATAGTCATGTAAGTATGGTAGAACAATATATCAACTGAACTACTAGGATCTATCAATATCATGTTTATTGCCCATGCGTTTGCGTCATCATTTTCCTCTTCTTCAGTCTTTGCTTTTGGGTTAATCTCCAGTTTGACAACTAATGGGCTTTAATGCGATTCTCCTCCTCCTGGTACTTCTTCTGCATTGAAGGAGATGAGTTGCCTCTGCCAATCTTTCAGAGGTGATATTTTTGCCAAGTTTAGTATCTCTTTCCCATCATTGTCTCTTGCATGAACTAAACTTAAGACATTGTCATGGAAGTCCTCTATACTTCTGAATGAGTGTATTATCGAGTTATAGTATAAGTTCTTGGCGTTCGCTCCCACTTCAATTAAATATGTCTTTCTTCTTACCTCCACTCCTGGTGTCTGCCCCTCTGGTGGAGGTGGTAAATTCTGTTGTTGTGGGACTAGAAAGTGGTTTAATTTTCCTTGATCAATCATTCTTAGTATAATTTAGCCTTGGAAATTTATTATTCCTGCATTTTTATTATATTATCTTTCTCTATATTCTCTTTCATATATTTCTTGATCTATACTGCTTATGGCTACTTGCTTTTGCTTATCTTCCATTACCATCTTTTCTTGACTTCCTTGGGATGTGCTTGCAACTGCATTTGTTATCTTTGGGAGTAAGCTTGCATTCGCTTCTTTTGCGTTTGTAACCGCGACTGGATAAGATTCCATTTCTTTTTGCTTTTCTTCGAGGGCGATATATTCTTCTTGATACTCGCGCAGCTCTGTCATTGTTATTGTATCCTTTATCCTGAATATCTGCGTATACAACAGATCTATTGGAAAAGGTGCATTAATGAAAGTTAATATGAGATTTCTTTCATCCACTCTCCCTGCCATTTCACTACACATGGTCCTCCAACGCGTGGTTAAATGTCGCAAGCCCTCATTGATCCTTCTGCGTAAGCTGAATACCTTCTCTATTCCTGGTTGTAACATGTTATTACTGATGTATGCTCCTAAAAATATGCTCTGTAAATGACTGAATGATGTTATTTTTCCCATAGGCAATCCCTCAAACCATTGTAAAGATTCTCCTGTTAGACTGGCAGGAAAATACTTGCATAAGACCGCATCATTATCTTCCCATTGTAACAGAGATCTACTATACGCCTTTATATGCTGCACTGCACAAGTGCTTCCATCAAAAATATTAGTAAATACAGGTAAAGTGCATTTAGTCGGTACTCCTGCCATTTGTATATGCTGTGCGAATGATGTTTTTCCAGCTTCTTCTATGGCTTCATCTAATTGTCGCCTACCTTCATCTCTCCGCGTTGTCATCATTGCTCTTACTTCTGTTAATTCTCTTAAGATTGCTTCATTCATGGTTTGGTCTGCATCTTGCCGCACAGGTCTTTTCAACTGTGCTTCCCTTAGTCTATTGTCATGCCTATTTTGACGCATCGCCTCTTTTAGTTCTCTTTCCCCCGCCTCTTCTCTTCTCCTCCTTCGTCTATCCCTTTCATTTCTATCATGTTTTACAGGTTATGTGCATCAATATTCCTTTGATTTTCTTCTCCGCTCTCTCTTTGGTTTCTTAGCATTTCTCTACCATGTAATATCATCCTCCCCTGTTCTTCACCAGTTTCATCTTCCTGATCACGATGTACGCGATGATGTTCATCTTGCCACTCATTGCGATTGCCTCTGCGGTTTGCCTGTGTGCGATAATATTCGCCTCTTTGTGCATGTCGATCGTCTACTGGCGATTGTTCTCTGCGATTGTGACCCAGCTCTCCTTGTATATTATCTCCTACCTAAAAAAATTCAACAATGTTGTTATCTAAGAGCTGCTCCTGTCTGATATCCGTGCGGCTAGATCGGCTACGCCTTGACGTTCTCCTACTTGTCCTTGACCTTGAGCTTGCACGTGTGGTATTTCGTGACCTCTGTTCTTGTAATATGTTATTCTCTTCTCTTAGCTCATCATTCTGACGCGTCAAATTCGCGCGTGCTTCTTCTTCTCTTCTTCTTTCTGTTACTAATCTTTGTTGGAGCTCCTCTATGGTCATATTCTCTTCATTTTCTATTATTACTCCTTCCTCCCCAGTTCTTTGCTCGTTTTCTTCCGTCGTATCTGTATATGTAGTATGAACACTTACCGCATCATAGTTGATGCTGTTGTTCTCATCCTGTATGTGTTGGATCTTAGATTGTACTTGCGTTCCTCGATTGTTCCTTTCTCCAATCCTTGATGATTCAGCTATTTCACTCCTTCTTCTTCCCGTGATTCTTCTAATCCTCCTGGTTACTATTAGTTGTTCTGCTTTAGATGCTTGTCGTGCCATCTGTTTTCCCTGAAAAAAAATCTTCTCTTGACAAAGAAAAAAGTACTCTTCACAGAATCAAAAGTGGTATGAATGAAAACTACTTTTCTGAGACGAAAATTTTGTTTACGCGTTACAGATCTAAATTTCTAGAACTTTCACTGTTCTGCGAAAACAATGGCAAATTTTTTGCTTGAAGAGAAAATCAATAACTATTCCATAACATCACAGTGTATATCATCCGAGCTGTTTTCTAGCGTCAAAATGTAGTTGCAGGAAATCCTACAACCACACCCTATTGATAATCTATGAAGTAATCTAAGAAACCATGATGAAATACTCAAAATCTTTTATTAAATCTTAGAACAAGTACAAGGATGATGAGGGAAAACCCTAACTTGGAAAGCAAATAACTCTCTCTCTCCTAAATATCTTATCTCATCTCACCAAAAGGATCCCCCCTACACACAAGGGTCTCTCGCTCTTTTTATAGGAGTTTACATAGTGGAGGACAACTAATAAAGCCCTTAATTTCGGATCTGACGCGCATCAACGTCGCTTAGATATTTAACTTACCGCATGATTTTTTTACTGCCGCATAGATCTTCACACTTTTATCGTGACTTAGGTGACGTCATTTGGTTCGTCATCCTGGATATGTCGTACGCGTTCGTGTTCGCTCACTACTAAGGAGTTAATTCGCATACCAAATGAGTGTGCGGTATTTTGTATCCACAGATACAACAAAACATGTCTTTAGAGACTAAACAACTATTGAATGGCATTGTTAAAGACTACAACAAAGTAAGTGTCTCTAGAGCCGAAAAAGAACAAGCAAAAACATTCTGACATGGGGTTTCTTGCAACGAAAAGCTAGGTAGAGGGAAGAGAACCCCTGCCAAAAAAGCTAAATACATAACTCTTTTCTTTGAATTGCTTTTAGTATTCTTGGTTTTCAACCTAGATTGCATGTTTCTTCGCATTGTTTCTGGGCCTAGGCGCCTTCTCTTCTTGTATGCGCGTAGGCGCCTTCTCTTCTTGTACTTCTGTTTTCCTTTTTGATATATTTTAATCTTTTACTTTAAAAAAAACAAAAACAAAACGTGTTTTGGCTTGTAATTTATAATCAGCCATTCCAATGTTAATGGACTTTACTTCATTTCTATGAACTCTCAACACAAGCGCTATCACACATATATCGTATTCGTATAAATGTATACACACAACCAACTGTTTATTCTACCCCAATCATGATCCATGTTGTCCTACAAATTCACTCCAGTCTTGCATTTTTTTATTTAGGTTATCAATGCCGTAGTACAAAATCTAGTTTGATAATAAGAAAGTATAACCTTCAGAAACTATCTTGCATACTGTTTTTAGTTTTCATCTAGATGTACCAATGTATAAAGATCAGGAAAGACATCATTGCGAAGATTAAAACCGCAAAAAAGATCGGGAAAGAAATTGTTGATAGGATTGAATCCATAAATGATCAGCAAATTGAAAGTTGAATTGTGTATGCTACTGTACATTTCTTATTAACATGTTCTTTTCAACAAATAGTAATTTAGAGTGATGCATGTTTTAATGTTGAGCCAACTCAGGATATTTGATATAAAGAACACCACCTTTCGGGACAGAATGGCTTAACGCCTTGGTGAAATATTAAGCAAATATATTTTACTTTCATTGTCACAGCCAAATACTAAATAATATTTTTCATCTAAGTACTATACTAAATAATAATTTTTCATATATGTTCAAACTTCAAAGAAAAGTATTACAAACAATTGGAGCTGGTGGAACCAATTTTTGTTTAGGTAAACACTCGTATACTTCTTCCTTTGAGTAGTTTGCTTTCGAGATGTTAAAATACTTTGGAACCCAATCTTCTCCTTTTGATTTCCTCTCTTTTACGAGTTCTCTTTCTTTCTCCCGAATTTCTTGCTTTGCTTCTCCTGCTTTTGCCCAATCTTTCTTGAGTATGCTTTGGCTTACTTCACTCCACACTACCGCTGATTCACTTGTCCATAATCCCTTTTCATCCTTGACCTCAGGGGTTTTGAGCTTCGACAAGGCTTCTTTTCCATTGTATATAACTGCTTTGGTCTCGTGTTTGTCCATGACATCCTGTATCGTGACAACACTGTCCCAGTGCCCGTCAACCTCATAGATTGTCTTCTTTGTCGAAGTATCGACAATCCTCCCTTTCACCGATCTATTACTACCTCCAAATCCTAGAAAAGATTTCCGCGTAAAGCATAACTCTGCTAGAAGACCCGATTCTTCACACTGAATTGTAACATTACCGGTCCAATCGGTTCTTGGAACTGGGATGAATCCTATTAATAGTTTAGGAGTATTCATCACATAATTCTCACCATGGTTTATGAGCTTCATTTCTCTCTTGCCATGTACCACTACTTCGACTGAAGTTCCATAGAATTTGGGTATTATTTGTTGAGACCAAATCATCTCCAGTTTTCTTTTCTCATCTGTCGCATGTAGTGCTGTAACCTGTGGGTGATGCGAGACCTGCTCAAGTAGAACATTTAAGGTTCCATTCGACACATGATGAGTTGCACCGAGAATTGGATTAAAGGGAGCAAGACCAAATATCACAGGACGTGTTGTTGATATACTCCAAGCGACGACTGCAATAAATCTATTAATGGGACTCTTTCCATCGCTGCATCAACTCAATATATCGTCACTACCGCCGGTACAATACAACGACTCCCCGAAACATTGCAAAGATGATTTTGGCAAATTGAAGAGAGGTGGAAACTGGAATCGGGTGAGATCGGATCCAGGTCGTACATTCTTGAAAAGGCTGAAAACTCTTCGCATTAAATTTTGAGCGCTGTAATCAGTTTCTGATAAATCTGTTGATAATGGTGGCGTAAGAACTGCTGATTTCTTTGTCTCAGACTTTAGCCTTGTGTTCTCTTACCATTGTTAATTATTTTATCAAGGAGACGATGATGATTGATTAAGCAAGAGACATGCACTGAACAAAGTTTACGTTTTTGATGAATTTATTGTTATATATATATAGATGCTTTAATTGTTTTAAAGAAACTTATCAAAATTTGGAAAAAGGTTTGAATAAGGATTAGGAAAGTGCTAAACCGAGAAAAAGAGTTAGGAAGCTGATCAGAATTTGGAAAGAGACCTGACTTATACCCTATAAATACTTCACAACGCAAAGGAAAGAAGCATAGAGTGAATTGAAAGAAAGAAATAAAACGCAGAAGAAAGAAAGAAAGCGGCAAGGATGTTGAATCTCCAAGCAGCAGCAGCAACAGGGGACTCCAACAATTCAATGAGCCGAAGTTGTGGTGAACCGCTTAACACCGAAAGTAGTTCTACTTCGAGTTCTAACCTACCAGGAAAAATCCAGGAAAAGAAGCTTCTGGTTTTGGATTTAGATGAAACCCTAGTACACACTGTCGTACACAGTGAACCATTCGTTGTTGACGAGACGTGTGAATTGTCATTTACTATAAGAGATCGCACTTATTGTGTGAAATCAAGGCCGTATGTTCACAAGTTCTTGGAAAGGGTCTCCGAGTTGTTTAATATAGCCATCTTTACTGCAAGTAGTAACGGTTATGCAGATCCGGTACTTGATTTTCTTGACCCTCAACGCAAGATTATTGTTGGACGCTACTACCTCAATTCCGTTGTATTTCATGTCGACGGCAAAGTCAAGGATCTTACTATTTTTGGGGTCGATCTTGCCAAAGTTATCTTGGTTGATAATCGTCCTACAAATTTTCGATGGCAAAAAGATAACGGAATTCCGATTGCAAGTTGGTATTTTGATCAACAAGATGAAGAACTCTCTACACTGCTACCTTTCTTAGAGAGGTTGGCTTCTGCAGATGATGTAAGGCCTATTATTTCCGAGAGATTCAGTCATTGCAGAGAGATTCACTCGTTGCAAGATCCAACGACAAGAGAGGTGGTGGCACACAATAAAAGAGCCAGAGAAGCTCCATCATTAGTTGGTAAACGTAGGAAAACATGTGCCAAAAAAAGCTGTATTATCAGGAAAGAAAAGCAGGAGCTAGTTGAACTCTGGGGATTAGTATCTATTGCTCCCTCATCTTGTATTTCTGTTTAGAAATTGTCTGAAGTTGTCAGTCTTTGTAATTTGTTATGATTCTTCTCTTCGGATATGAACATTTGATATATGTTAATGGGTTTTACTCCGTTCCCATGAACTGTGAAATATATATGCCAAGATTAAATCTTATTTCGAATTCAACACACACGAACACATGTATAACATTAATACATAATGGGCAGTCACAAACAACTGTTTATTTAGTTGTTTGAGTGTAAATTACTTAATAAGAATATGAATATGCCAGTGTAAATTGCTGATACGACTTCTTAAAAAGGAAAAATCAGATCATACTATAAAACCAAGTATAACGAGCAAACTGGTTTTCATACTGTCATACGGCACACAAAGATAGTCAGCGAGTTAAACGGCCATCAAGCATGCATGTAGGGACACATGAGTTTATCCTATGTCCTAGATCAGAAGGAAGACTAGACAGACTCGACGTTGTCTAGCATACACAGATGAGCAAATTAGACGAAACTAAAATTCTACTACATGAACTAAAATTCTACTTATAACTAGTTCTCAAATAATACCAAGTACGTGAACTAAAAGTGCCTACTCTTCAAACCCTCACAAAAATGGAAAGATATATAGGTCACTAAAACATAACCATCATCAAATGCATTGGTTTGCATATCAGATCCCACTATAAACATAACCATCGATCATCACGCTGCTATTATATGACCGAAAAACTGTCAGATTTCAGCGGACGGGTTTCCACAACTGAAGAAGCTACCGTTTTATATCAATAGTGTGATTCCTCGGGCTTTAAATATGATTGAAGGATAGGAGAAGTGGTGGGAAAGCCTAGAATGGGAAGATGAAGCCACAAAATCTTACTATCTCGCTCCTTATTTTTGGCAATTACTTGTGTTTCTTTGTTAAAACTTAACTTTAGCGCAAAGTAATTAGCGTAAGTAGATTACTTTCAAAGATAACTTCAAACTGTTAAAAGTTATGTTAAAACTTGGTTCATAAGTTTGATCGTAAGAACTAATAGTAGAAGCACCGAGCTGTATCTTTTTTTCAGACTTGTTAGAAAGCGAGTCGGCCAATATTGAGTTGTATATTCTTGCAACTTATCAGCTCTTCAATTTTCAAAATGGAATGAACGCATTGGCAGAGTACTCTTTTTAACATAGCTGACTTACTGTCTCCGAGTATAGATTTTTCTGAAGTGTGGCACGACACTAGTTTATGCACTGACATGTCTTTCCCCTATTAAGCTACTGATCACCGAGTTGATTAGCATCGATGATAAGGTTCTTGACATTTCCTATAAGTTTTCGGAAACAGGGAAACCAATTGCTAAAACATGTCACAGTTGAATTTTCCCACCACTCCCAACTTTCAAAATTCCTTAAACTCGTTAATTGTGTCCAAACTTTAGGTTGTACTTATGGGTTCAACAACAAATATATGGGAAACTCTGTTGTATTCCTATGTTGGTGAGACAACAATGATCTGTTCTGCATGCATTACAACGTATATCTCCAACGACCGAAACCGCCTTTAGCAGTAAAGCTCTTTTTATTAGAAGATCAGCTTGAATCAACTTGAAAAATAGGTTTACGAGTCTCCATTTAGCTTCTTGGGCATGAGCCCATTTCAACATATTTGCTAGAGAAGGCGCGTCATCTTATTTTATTTTGTAGCCGTCTTTTAATTTTACCAAGTAAAACGCTTCAGGGTTTTCATTTATTAACCAAAGGAAATTTACAATTTACAAATAAGACATAAGCTACTGTTCATAGTGTTAGATTTCTGAAAAATTTAATTAACAGACAAGCAAAAAGACCCTAAGATGCGACTTGAACTTGAAGAGTCACGAATACCGACATTTGAAGAGCTGGTGGAAACCTCTTAACCTGATCTGATTCTATATCCCGCTCGAATTCCCTTGACCACGGCGCCTGATTTCTTCAACTACGTACGTCTCTTCTCAATGTTCTCACTACGACATAAGGTACTTCCTCATCGGGAATACTAATAGGAGGATACATGATAGAAGAAGAAGGCAATATAAAAACCTCTGGAATATGATGAAGGAATAAATACTATCATAAGATGACCACAGTTGTACCAAAACAGAAGAGTTGTCGTCGTTATCACTTATATTTCCATCAATCCTTTCTTGGTACAAATTGAAATTCCCTTCTGAATCCAATGTTGCTCTGTATATGTTGACAACATTATCTCCTTGCTGACGTTGTCTTTGGTGTTCGTAAAGTACAGATTCATAAGTACCAGAGAAATATAACTCACCGCCAGTGTCTAAATTTAGCGATATTGGACAATTTGGACTAGTTACTCCATCCCCATATGGAATCATAAAGGTAAAATGTTGGCCAGGCCTGAATATAGTGAATCCACCTACTCCCGGATTAATCGATAACTTATACTCGCCAGAACTGGGGTTGAACAAAGAAACACTAGAGACTAGATCAACATCATCTTTTAAAATTTGGCCGCCGAGAATAGTGTCAGTCGGATAATCAAAACTTTCCCATATAATTTGAGATTCTGAATTATATAAAACGAAGTTACCATTGTCATGCATCTTTGCGTATGACACCGGTTGAATATGCCTATGCACGTCTATTAGGGGTTTCTCTTTATTGTCTGCCCGCAGTACGAAATTCCCTTCTTCGGTGATGATAAGCGAATACAAATTAGATAACGGAGGATCATCACGATTAGCATTCCAAACTAGTGTTTTGTGCGGTGAGTTAACATACTATATGCCGACGACATACTGATCAATACAGTTGGTTGATGAAGAACTTGTACATGGTAACGGGGTAGATAATAAATTATGGGTATCATCGAGACGGATCATCGATTATACAAAATGAATCAGACATAAATTAAAAAGACAGGAGAATTTAAATGGTTCAGCACTAACGCCTACGTCCACTGACAGAACCCCGTAGGGTGAAATATATTGATCTCCAGACTTGATGGTACTGGGATAACTTTACATTTACATTCACGCTCTTATTTATAGTGTGATATGACTAAACCTAAGAAGATAATACCTTAACTAAAATATCTTGACTAGGTAAATATTTAGGAAAATATAAAATTACATTTAATAATTTTGATCTTGTAATATGTAATTATCTTCTAATATCTTCTCTTCATGGACATTTCACGGACACCTCGGTATCTTCTCTTCACGGTTACCTTGATATCTTGTATATGGGAATATATTTCAACACTCCCCTCAAGTTGAACACGGAAATGTTTTGAAGTGTTTAACTTGAACCATCTCAATAAAATGTCTTGTAGCTTGAACTTTGATTGTTGACCATGGTATTTGATCTTCGATGACAGACCACGATAGTTGAATAAAGGAAAGCCGCGATAGCAGAAGCAGCAAAATGATAACTGCAGATTATATATATGTAGGTCTTTTACTGAGAATTGGCTTGATTGGCCAATGGACTTGGTTGTTAATTACTAACCATACGATAAATTCATGTTGAGTCCATGTTGAGAAACATTAATGGACTTCGAAGAGACTCCGATAAAGTGGACACAAAATGGTAAAACAACCCATTTGGAAAGATTCGGAAGCTAAGATGAACTGATCTTGATTGGAGACGCATAAAAAATCTTGTGACAAATTTTCTTAAACCAAAGATGCAGCAAGGTGAAGGACCACTAAGGAGTATGTTGAAGAAAGCGATATGAGTTTTGCTTTCACCTTAACAGACTTTAGATAGTCGTACATTTGAGAAACTCAAGATGTTCTCAAATGATAGACTTTAGATAGACGATTAATAATAAATCATCTTTGATGATCAGATGATTTATAGAGATGTAATGAATGGAAAGTCGATTTACGTGAGCAAACTCGACCTTTCAGATGGCATAGACGATCAATGTCAATACAAACACATATATTTGATCACTTGGTAGGAGAATACCAATTATAGCAGTATTAATAGTGATAACTGCAGATGTCAAATTATAACAGAGAGTTTAGTTTTGAGTTTTGACTTTTGAGAGATAAAAAGAAAATCTTGCGGTGAACAATGGCAAGAAATCTTGTTAGATATTTTGTTGAGGGAGATAGAGATGGATCTACACCACACCAACAAAAATGGCATAAGATATCAAAACGAGTTTGATGATATGAATATTTTGAATGAAAATTATTTTTGGAAATAATGTATGAAATGAGAAAATAGTTTCGGAAATAAAAAGATCTTCATGGTTTGGTTTAAACTAGATTCAAAACCAGTACAATTACCAAAACGAAAATTGGTAACCATTTTCAAATTCCAGAAGGAAATAATATCATTAACATTAACAAAGAAAATCTTGCTGAAGTTAAGGAACATTGATAGCAGAAAACGATCCTGCAGTGAAGAACAAACATAACTTTATCTTCGTGATTTTCGCAGAGTCCGCCAAGAATAAGCAAGATAACTCTGTTGATAAAAGAAATATTAGTTCAATAAAAGTCATTGAAGAAAAATGATTATACTGTGTTGACAGTAAAATGATCAACTAATTATTTAGCTCATAAAATCCGAGCAAGATGTGAATAATAAGATCCTGGATAAAGACCTGAAAGAAGATATAGTTCATCATCAAAGATAATTTTTCTTAGTGAAAACTGATAGCAAAAGATATCCATGAAAACCATGATGAATGGGTTGTGATTTAATGAATAAACCCTTAAGATATTGGGTAAGAGCATGAAAGAAAACAACTTATGACCCGTAACAAATACAGCAGTTGATAAAGATGGGAAACACAATCTTTTGCTGAGAAAGATAATTTTGTGATATAAGCGGACTGTTGGCGGAGCAAGTGAATAAATATCACAAAGAAAGTAATCGAGAAGAGCTTTTTGATGATAACTCTAAATGAAAACTTAAATATAGTCATCCATTGAGAAAAAAAAAAGACAGACTATTAAAAAATTTAGTCTTAAGAAATCGATGAAAATGATAACCCAATAAATAGAAAGCGGAAGCAATTGAGCGGATCTCCCCGCTCTGATACCATAATAAATTATGGGTATCATCGAGACGGATCATCGATTAAACAAAATGAATTAGACACAAATTAAAAAGACAGGAGAATTTAAGTGGTTCAGCACTAACGCCTACGTCCACTGACAGAACCCCGTAGGGTGAAATATATTGATCTCCAGACTTGATGGTACTAGGATAACTTTACATTTACATTCACGCTCTTATTTATAGTGTGATATGACTAAACCTAAGAAGATAATACCTTAACTAAAATATCTTGACTAGGTAAATATTTAGGAAAATATAAAGATTATATTTAATAATTTTGATCTTGTAATCTGTAATTATCTTCTAATATCTTCTATTCATGGACATTGCACGGACACCTCGGTATCTTGTCTTCACGGTTACCTTGATATCTTGTATACGGGGAATATATTTCAACAGTAGAAACCAAAAGCAATGTTACCTGAATCAGAAAGCCAATAACTAGTACCGTTAGGAGAAATAGATGAACCTCTTGTTATTATGTCGCTGATGAAATGATCGTTTGACGATTCAACATCTATGAATGAAACTAGTAGTAATAAAGATAACGAGAAAATAAACTGTTGAACTTGAAGCTTCATTGTTTTGATGAAAGAATATAAAAAGAAGTGAGAGTTTTGGGACGAGAGTATTTGAGATCGTTTGTGTTGTTTTTCTGAAACAAAGTGTTAGCAGAGATTATAGACAATCAATTTTCTTATATAGGCTCAAAGCTAACCAACTAAGACTAGGAATCGATTCTGAATTGGAGTAGAAAATATACCGACGACTGAGAAAATAATATTTTTGGAAAGTTAAGGGTGTTCCGATTCCAAACCAAACTCATGCTTTATTTTAGTAGACCAGTTCGCCAAAATAAAAGCAATTTCGGGTTAGCGACTCAGCGGTAAAAAAAATATACCAAAACGAGGCATGGCTAGCTTAGCAGGATTTTGCTGCACAGATGGACTACTAATTAAAGTTGATTTTAATATCCCTATGAATGGTTCTATTTCGTGCTCGAAGTCTTTGCTGGTATTTCACACTTGGAAGTATATATTTGTTGGTTCATGTTATAGTAGCAGTCCAGAAAAGGCTGCATAGCCTTCGTCCGGCCTGTTTTATCATGGAGTTTTACCTTTACTTTCTCAGTTAATGGCCACACTGTCGGGCGGCTATTCCAAATTACTGCTAGTATTTGTTAGAAAGACATTTTAATAAAAGGTTTGCATCAAAGAAAAAATCTTAATAAAAGGTTTGATAATGAAAATATAATTATCGAAGAAAATATAATTATTGTAAGAAAATATAATCACGGGTTTACGCTTTTATTCAAAAGAAAATTAAAAATAATAATTGTAATAATACGTAGTAGGATTTCTTTTTTTCTTTTCCTGCTCGGTAAATAGAAAATATTTGAAGATATAAGACGGGTTAGAGTTTCGACAGCACCCAGCTTTGCTCGCAGAAAAAAATAAAGGTTAGTTACAGAGGGAGCATACAGGAAACCACCGAGCAAAGGAAAAAAAAAAGTATAAACCAGAAGGTGAAAAACCCAAAAAACTTTAATGATGTTCTTAACGGCTCTTCTGGTTAGGTTCCCTCCCTTTCGAACTTTGCATCTTGTGACTGATTTTTATGTTAAAAATGCTTGCTTCCAATTTACCCGACAAACCCACATGGTACCTTATAGGCTCCATCAATAGGCTCATAAGAGCGTTTTGTAACAAAAGCAAAAAAATAAATAACGAACATCTATTGTTGTGTTAATTGGTTAGTAAAGCTCTATTTTTTTCTTGGTGTGTTCAAACCAGAGAAGAAGTGATCGAGGGAAATTAGGAAAGTGCTAGAATTTGGAAAGAGGCGAGAAGTGATCGAGGGAAATTAGGGAAGTGCTAGAATTTGGAAAGAGGCAAGGAAATCATGAAGTCGCTAGAATTTGGAAAGACACCTGACCTATAAATACTTCACGAAGCAAAGAAAAAAAGCATAAACAATTGTCTCTAAGAAAACCGCAGAAGAAGCAAGGAAAGAAAGCAGCAAGGATGTCATATCTTGAACCAGTGGCGGCAGGGGCCTCCGTCGAATCAATCAGAAGAAGGTGTGATGAACCACACAAGACTGAACCAAACAAAATCCAGGAAAAGAAGAAGTTGCTGGTTTTGGATTTAGATGAAACCCTTGTACACAGAACAATCAGTACTGGATCACTTAACAAGACATGTGATTTTTCATTTACTAGAGGGGAGCGCACTTGTTATGTTTTATTGAGGCCGTATGTCCGCAAGTTCTTGGAAAGGGTCTCCGAGTTGTTTGATGTAGTCATCTTCACTGCAGGTAGCAGAGCTTATGCGGATCCAACACTTGATTTTCTAGACCCTCATCACAAGTTTATTGCTAGACGTTACTATAAAGATTCAGCTGTATATCGTGCCGACGGAAGCTATTTCAAGGATCTTACTATATTCGGGATCGATCTTGCCAAAGTTATATTGGTTGACGATTGTCCAACAAATTTTTGCATGCAGAAAGACAATGGCATTCCAATTGCAAGTTGGTATACTGATCCACAAGATGAAGAACTCTCTACACTACTCCCTTTCTTAGAGAGGTTGGCTGCTGCAGATGATATCATTGCCGAGAGATTAAGTCAATTGAGAAGGATTTACTGGTTGAAAGATTTAGCTAGTAAACAGAAGCAACAGGAAGGAAACACAGAAGCTAAGTTGAACTCTGGGGATTAGTATCTATTGCCCCTTCGTCTTGATGTCTTGTATTAATAGACAGAAATGCTATTGAAATTCTGAAACTTTCTAGTTTTTGATGAATTTTCTCTTATGAGAATATCATATAATTTGTAATCAGCCATTCCAATGTCAATGGACTTTACTCCATTCCTATGAACTCTCAACACATCCAATCATGATTCATTGGTTGTTCTCTAATTGAGTCATTTTTGGTTAGAGTGGATCCTCATTATGCAATCTATTTCCCACTGATTCACTCCAGTCTTGTACTTTTTATTTAGGTTACCACTGACATGTTCAAATCAAAATTGCTTTGCATGCTATTTAGTACTAAATCTAGTTCGATAACAAGAAAGTAAAGTTCAGAAATTATTTTGCATACTGTATTTAATTTTCGTTTAGATGTACGTATGGATAAAAATCAGGAAAGCGATCAATGCGAAGATGGAAACGGCAAAAAAGATCAGGAGAGAATTCGTTGGTAGGATAGAAACACAAATGAGAAACCTGTATACTTATTCAGCAAATTGAAAGTTGAACTTCCTATACTACTTGGTTGAGGCCACATAGAGCCCTGTTGATGGTGATCAAAATAACAACAATCATCAATGATACTATAAAAGTTCCATGTTTTGAATGCTATTTATAAACCATTCATTTATAACGCCGGTTGGGTTAGAGTAGGTTCCAAAATTGTTTCACTCTATTTTGAAAATCGAAGAGCTCACACGAGCATATATATATATATATATACTCCATCTTGGCTTTGTCATCATCCACGGCCTTGTTTCATATTACCATGCCAACCGATTTAAGGAATGTGAAAAAGAGTGGTTTTTCGTTCCGTTTCTTCTGTTGTTGTGTGTATGATCTAGGGAGGGAACATGAGAGCATATATCTAGGGTTGTTGTTAATCACCACCTTAAATAAACACTCTAGCATGACATTGTTTTATGATTTTTCTCTCATTTTGATTTGGCGTTTTTTAGTTTATATGAATCTTTCTTTTATAGTTGTAGTTTGTAGATCGTAAATTATATCTGTTACCAAATAATTTTCCTAGTGGGGGAGGTTTCGGCGAAAATTCTCCCTTTCACAGATTGGAGCAAACCAGTTATGTTTGTAGAATCCAATGTAAACGTCGTATAGAAACCTTCTAATGTTGACGGTTGTAATATCTCCAGTTTAGGGGTCTCATATATTCCATTGGCTTAGGGATCACTGCGTTTTTGGGACTGGCCATGAAACGGACATTTCTTATTAACACGTTCTTTTCAACAAATAGTAGAGTAGCGTTTTGATTGTGGATACAAAATACCGCACAACCGTTGGTAGCGCGTAAGAGTTCATTTGGCAACAGGCGAATATGATGCGTAAAGCATATTTCTGCTGACGAACAGGATGACATCACCAAGTCACACCAAAAGTGTGAAGATCAACGCGGTAGTTAAAAGGTAAGCGCGGCAATATAGAAACCAGGGCGAAGTTGACGCGCTCCAGATTCGAAAACAAGGGTTTTATTAGCTATCCTCCACTATGTAACCCCTATAAAAGGGACAAGAAGTCATTGGAGATAGAGAGATCTTTTTGGAGAGTTGAGATAAGAGTTTTAGGAGAGAGAAAGTAGTATTGTTCATTAAGTTAGGGGTTCCATTCATCCTTTTTGTATTTGTTCTACTTTTAATGAAATGATCAAGAGTTCTTCTTATGATGTTCTGAACATTAGTTCATAGATTTACTTGGGTGTGGTTGTAGGATTTCCTGCAACTACATTTTGGCGCTAGAATACAGCTTGGATGATATTCCTGTTGGTGATTCTTCAAAAATTTAGTTTAAAAATATTCATCGTTTTTCATCATCTTATTGTTAATCTTGAGAGTTTCTGAAATTTCGATTTGTAAAACGAAACAAAAACTTTTCATCTCAGAAAAGTAGTTGTCGTTGATAGCATTTCCGAATCTCTGAAGAATATTTTTTCCTTTGTTAAGAGAAGATATTATTTCAGGAACAAAAGATGGTGAGGCAAGCATCTACAGCAGAGCACGTGATAGCAACTAGGAGGAGTAGGAGAATCGCAGGAAGAAGAAGAGGCGAAATTGCTGAATCATCAAGAATGGGAGAAAGGAACAATCGAAAGAAGCAAATCCAATCTCAGATCCAACGCGTGCAAGAGGAGGATAACAACCGCAATTATGATGAGGTAAGTGTTCATACTACAGATACAGATACGGTGGAGGAAAACGAGGAAAGAACCGGGGAGGAAGGACCAGTAGGAGAAAACGAAGACAACATGACAATAGAAGAGCTAAGGAAAAGATTAGTTGAAGAAAGGAGGAGAGGAGAGAAGAGGAAGTACGAACGAATCTAACACGTCAAAATGATGACTTAAGGGAAGTAAACATCAGATTGCAAGAACAAAGGTCACGAACCACTTCTAGGACAACACGTGCAACTTCAAGACCAAGAACAAGTAGGAGTACATCAAGGCGTAGCAGATCCAGTCGTAGAGATGATGGAAGGGAACAATTATTGCATAACAATCTTATTGAACATTTTCATGTAGGAGATAATATGCAGGAGGGACGCGGTCATGTTCGCATAGAGCAACATCCCAGGGATGATTGATATGAACAACAAGGCGAACATTACCACATGCGACAACATCCCAGGAATGATCAACATGAGCAACAAGGCGGACGTCACCGCGTTCATCATGATGAAAGACAGGAAGATGATGAAGAGCATGCGAGAATAATACTAGCAGGAAGAGAGATGTTGCGTAACCGCGCAGAGGAAGAATAAAGGAATAATGCCTCACGTGCTAATCAAAGAATTGAAAGACGAAGGCGTATGAGAGAGGAGGCAGAAGAGCGAGAATTCCAAGAGGCAGTGCGTCAAAATAGACAAGAAAATAGGATAAGGAAAGCGAGATTGAAAAGACCAATGCAGCAAGACGCAGACCAAAATATCAATGAAACTATCTTAAGAGAGTTAGCTGAAGTAAGAGCAATGATGGAAACGCGAAAAGATGGAGGAAGAAAACAATCAGATGAGGCAATAGAAGAAGCAGGAAAACACCGTTCGCAAGGAAGATACAACTCGCAGGAATACCAACTAAATGCACATTACCTGTATTTACTAATATTTTTGATGGAACTACATGTGCAGTACAACATATAAAGGCGTATAGTAGATCTCTGTTACAATGGGAGGATAATGATGCAGTCCCTTGCAAATATTTCCCAGCCAGTTTAACAGGGGAGGCTTTACAATGGTTTGAGGGATTGCCAGTGGGAACAATCATATCATTTCATCACCTACAAAGCATATTCTTAGGAGCGTATATCAGCAATAATATGTTACGCCCGGGAATAGAGAATGTATTCATCCTAAGGAGAAGAATCAATGAAAGCTTACGCAACTTAACCATGTGTAGTGAGATGACAGGAAGAGTGGAAGAAAGGAATTTCATCCTAGCTTTCATTAACGCACTTTTTCCAACAGATTTTTTGTACACGTAGATATTTAGGTTAAATTATATGATAACAATGACAGAGTTGCGCGAGTACCAAGAAGAATATACCGCTCTTGAAGAAAAGAAAAGAGATATGGAATCATACCCAGTTGCGGTTACAAATGCAAAATAAGGGAATGCAAGCCTACTACCAAAGACAACAAATGCGGTTGCAAGCACCTCCCAAGGAACTCAAGAAAAGGCGATAATAGAAGATAAGCAGAAGCAAGTAGCCATGAGCAGTAGAGATCAAGAAATGTATGAAAGAGAATATAGAGAAAGACAATACAATAACCATGCAGGTAATAACAAAATTCCTAGGCTTGGTAATCAAGGAGAAGGGTATGGAGGACAAAAGCGATATTATAATCAAGGCCCAGGAGGAAGCAAACCAGTTTGGGAAGAAATAAAAATGATGTATCTAAATACCGCAATAGACAAAATCTGGGAGGCGGTGATCTTATTAGAAGAAATACCAGCACGACCAAATCTTGGAGTAGAGCCACCACCAGGAAGAAGAAGTCGGGAATTATGTGCTTATCACCGCTTTCACGGCCATAATACAAGCAACTATTGAAATGTGTAAAGAATTATACTGAGAATGATAGAACAAGGGAAATCAAACCATTTCCTAGCTGTCCCACAACAAAATTTACCTCCACCGCCTGAAGTAACCGCACCAAGGGTAGAAAATGGAAAGAATACATATGTGATCGAAGTAGGTACAAGTGCAAAAAAATTATACTGCAACTCGATAATTCACTCATTTAGAAGTATAGAAGACTTCCATGATAACGTGTTAAGTCGAGTTTACGCACGGGATAATGAGGGAAAAGAAATATTCAACTTGGCAAAGGTGTCACCACTTCAAGACTGGCAGAAGCAATCAATTTCTTTTAGCACGGAAGACGTACCAGGAGGCGGTGAATTGCATGAAAGTCCATTAGTTGTCAAATTCGAGATTATACCAAAATCAAAGGTTGAAGAAGAGGGGGACAATGATGCTTGGGCAATAAATAGGATACTGATAGATCCTGGGAACTTAGTTGATATACTATTTTATCATGCATACAAGACTATGGGCGGAGAAAATGAAGACCCGATCCCTTCAACATACCAAATCTATGGGTTTAATGAGTCAGCTAATAAACCGAAAGGAGAAGTTACAATGCGAATTCCTCTCAAGACTATTACTACTGAAGTGGTGTTTTGTGTAGTAGATGTCGAATCTCCATACAATGCCTTGATAGGCAGACCTTGGCTACATAGCATTCTGGGAGTTGCTTCTACCTTTCATCAATGCATAAAATTTCCGTTACCCCAAGGCGTCGGAATAATAAGAGGAGATACCGCAGAGGCAAAAAGTTGCAATGAGGTAGACATTGAGAAAACTGAAGGGCGTGAATATAAGAAAAGAAATTGGAAAAAAGATATACAAGAAGGAAAGAGAATTGAAAGATTAATGGTTGATGTTATGAATAGGGGCGGAGAAATGAACCAGATTTACACTAAGATGGCAACCTCGACATCATATCGTGACCATAACAAGCGTGTCAAAGAGGGTGAATTCCAGTACATCTAAAGAAAATAATTCGTACACGAATATAATGAAGAAGAAGGATTAAAGGAAGCAAACAAATTATCTCAAGACATGGGATTTTTACAATAAGTAGATATTATGTAGGAGAATAAATAAAGAAAGAAGGAATCAAAAATGTACTAACCAAACACATGAATGAAAATGAGAGATTTTGTTTCTTCAAAAAAAAAAAAAAAAAAAAAAAGAGTATTTCATAAAAGATACAAGTAGAAGAAAAAGGCAACAATAAGACCTTAATAGGAGGCAATGAATATTAAAACCTTTAACTAGGGAGGCTAGGCATCCAATTGTGGCGTGCACCCTAGTTTGCATAAATGCAAGAGGCAATCATAAGACCTAACACACGTCATAATTGGGGAAAACCTAGTAATGCATGGCTCAGGTGAAAGCTACACCGACCCTGGAACCTGAGTCATGGAAAATTGGGGGGAAACGAAAGCCTATCCAGCAGAGACTCCTGAGTCATAAGACTGAGGTACTAAGCTCTCTCATAATTAAGGAGTGTAGAAACTCGATCAGGACGCCGCGGTACACGGTTGAGTCAAGAGTGCCTGGGGCGTCTGGAGCGTACCTGGCCATTCTTGACAAGTCCTGACTATGATACACTCGGCCCCAAATAAACCCCACTAGGGTGTGATCTCTAAAGAAATCACGAAAACAACTGATTGTCGGCATAGCCGGATGGGAAAAGACCAACCTAACCCGTTAGGGGTAAGCTTCCTTGAAGGGGCAGTCAGGGGGAAGATAAGAGAGGCACCCTCCATTAGGGAGATGAATTGTGTCAAAAGACGTCAATATCATGGAGCTATGACTCAAAGGAGAGTATAGGCCTGTCATATTGACGCGTCATTATATCCTGCAGAAGAAATAATACAAAAATATGATAAGGAGAAATCAATGGGTCATTCCTTGAGAAAGTAAGGACCGCCTGCGATTTCGCCGCCCGACCATAAACAATACCTTGGGGCAAACATAAGACCTATCAACTAGGGGAGGAAAAATAAGACCTCTAATTTGGGAGGCTCAATAAGACCTCACAAGAAACACAAAAAGACCTATAAAAATGCTACTAACATTATTTTGCAGGAAAACAAATCAAAGAAAGAAAAAACAACACAATAGCAAAGAAAAGGCGAATAATCGCACACGTAAATAATAGTAAAGAGAAGAAAAAGAAAAATTCTTAGATAAGAAAATAAAAGCTTAAGAAATAGCTGAGGCAAAAAGAAACAAGGACATAAAAGCAGGGTAAAGATTTCCAGGTATGGGACTAAACATACAAAAATTATTTAGCGCGAAACTTACGCGTGGTGAGTATCTCTTACGTATAATAATTATGTATGTGAATATTAACGCATAGTCGCAAAAATCAATCACATAAAGGCGGCTAACAGAGGCAAGAATGGGAATGCAAATGTAAATATAGAATGTTACCCGCCTTCATATGATAGACTTATGCATATGTTACATGTTATTATTATGAGATTAATTATAATTGTTAGAAGGAATAGTGCTTTGCTTTTGTCAATGACCAAGTGCAGGATTAACATGTAGAAGTAAAACAAGAAAGGATATACATTGAAAAAAATGCCCCAAAGATAGGAAAAATTCATCATATATACAGATAAAGAAGAAAGGTATGATACATGGAAAAGATATGAACGTTGCAAGCAAGAAAGAGACAAAGCGCGAAAACAATCTTCAGAAGGCGCGGCTACTTTCCACCCTTATCATTTCCACCACCTTTAGAAGAATGATCCTCCAAGTCCTCTTCAAACTCTGAATTCTCTTCAGTTTCCGAGCCACTATCTTCTTCATCAGTCTCCTCATACTCTTCATACTCCACCTCACTATCAGATATTTCAATATCCTCCTCGTTAGGTGAAACATCAGAGGGTTCGAAGTCTAGGAGAGGAATCTTGTACTTGGCACAGATCCCCTCTGTGTTCTTCTTAACATGCGCGTCTCGAAGACGAATCGCATCCTTCTTCATGTTGGAAATGGAAATAATCAACTTATCCTTAAGCCTGCGGTATTTGGAGTTCCTAGCAGAAAGTTTCAACTTCAAATCATTGATTTCTTGAAGATGGCCCTTTTCGTTGTCTGCAAAAAGTCAACGAAAAGTCATTGTCGCATATGAATAAAGCCCAAAAATCCGCACAAGAATGAAGAGATTAAAGAGAAATCATAAACAACCTTCTTTTTCAGAAATAATAGCCTTAACCACTTCAGCATGATCAGATTCTAAACTAACTTTCGTGGCTAAACCCGTTCTAGCATTATCAATAACCTTGGCAGCCCATTCAAACTCATCATCATTCTCTATGAGTAAACGAGAGCGAATAATATGCTCACGAGCAACCAAGGCATTCTTTTCACTTATAACTTGATCTCTCTCCATTTGAACTTGGAGTTTGACCTCATGAAACTCCTTTAAAGCCTGATCACCCTTAAGAATTGCATTATCCTTTTCCGTAATGAGAGCGTTCTTTTTCGCCTCAAGGTTCCTAATTTCCTCCCTTCCTTTATGGAGGCGGTATTTAAAATTGTTATTCACAGATAGCATTGACCTATGTTCAAATTTGAGGATTTCATTTGAGTTCCTATAGGCTAAGAGTTTCTAAGTTGTCATCCGAGGATTTATTCAAGGAAGCATTAAAATGCTCTAGAAGAATTTCTTCCTCAACGGGATAACTAATCGCTTCATCGATTAAGTTGTAAATCTCTGCAAAGACGAACAATTAAAAGACGGCGAAAAAATGACGCGGAGACGTTAGAGCAAGGAGAAAAATAAGATATATACCGATTAGCTGCTTGTTTCTCTCACGAAGTTCTACCACGTCATTAGAGTAAGAAGAAAGATTACCTTTGAGCTTAAGTTTCTCATCCTCAAGAATTTGAACCTTTCTATAAAGATCAATAGTGACCGCGTAAGACATGCGAACAATCAGCATCAATGTAAAATAGGCGGCAAAATGAGTAAAGAACAGAAAATCAGGATAAAGATTGATGCATTAGAAGGAAACTCACCAAAGACCCAAGAGAAAACTGAAAGTCTTGACCCAAGACAGAGGCAACACCCCTAAGAGAATCATGGCTTAGAGAAGGAGCATCACAAATTTTAACGACCGCATTACCAGTTCGACATAGCGCGGGATTATCAATAGTAGATAAGGAATTATTGAAGATGTCAGAAAGGAGCTGATCGAATTTTAGATAGTGGTAAGAAATGAGGTTGTCGTTCACTCGGATTTGTAGAGATTAAAGTTTTTTAAATATATACAAAGACTATTAACAATGGGCGAGAGGTACTGGGACTAAGGATTTAACCAATCTTCATAACATAAGGTTCACTTATTTATTCTCAACAATTTTAGCTCAAGAAATATAAACATGGACTCTATTTTTTGCCAAGGTAGATTCTCAAAACATTGATTGTAAATGTTAAGCATGGGACATCAAATCACCTAAGCTAAGCATGACCCATCTAATCAAATGACAACCAATTTAATCAAATAATATTTCAATTAATTTTAGTGCAAAAGTCATAAAAAAGAATAAAATAAATTTACCCATGTATGAAGTTCGACCTCCTCTGTCGTCCCAGTGTTGGGGTTTAGCTATTCATGGTGAAAACACGCTCAAAATTCATCTTTATTAATGCACAAAAGTGTTTTATAATTGATGAAAAGGAGAAAAAATGGTGAAAATCGGGTTTTGTAACAATTATATTTGTTACAAACCTTTGTTACAGAGAACGATAATTGTAAAGTGTTGTTGTTACTGTAGCATATAAGACTTTCGTGGAACGGTCGCATACACTGTAGCAGTTACGACTGTTTTTGGGCGTCTTATGTTCTTTGTGTTCTTCAGTTTCGCAGCAGCAGAGCCTGTAAACCTCTGATTCTTGCCTCCTCAAGCCTTATCAGCCCCCCAAACTCCCGACACCCCTTCTATGTGATCCTAGAAGCCTATTTATACATCATTGCGACATTGAATCTCCTCCATTAACTACAAATAATCTTCTTTTACTCGGGTATATTTTTTTTCATTTTTATCATTGATTTTTATTTTCACGCATCTGCAGCTGTATTTCTTTCCTTCTATACCTTCTTAACGCTCCAGGATATCTATTAAGTCTTCCAAACACGTGCAGTACACGTTTAAATTTCTCACAACTCATGCAAGCTCATATTTTTCCTCCAACTCCCTGTTTGGATTAAAACAAGTTATCCAGCCAAATTTGATCGATAAAATCACCCATACTAGCTTTATATAGTCATATCACGTCTACCCACTAAGTTTCATGGATTGAATCTCACCAAATCACGTCCAAACATCCGATTGAAATTCTGCCAGTGAAAGGGAATATTTTCCCGCCAAAAATATTTTTTTGAATTTGAGAAGAACATGTCCTCCCCCTAATCCTGCACTGGTGTCCCTTTAGCACTTGTCTTATGGGGTGCAAATAGTAATTTTTGTGCGTAGATAGTAATTTTTTCGGGGTTCCTCCGACACATTTTTGGGGTGCTTCCGGTGCATTTCTGGGGTGCCTTTAGTACTCTATCCTGGGGTGTAAAACACCACTTTTCGAGCCAATTTTGCCGCAAGAGCTTATTCCCTAGAAAAGACTTAAAACAACTTTATTATAAATAAAATGAGTCCTAGATGATGTAGTTATGGGTGAAAATGCGTCACACTTACGTGCTTATCAGGAGCCCCATGTGAGGTGAAGACGCGGAATCTTCACGAGGTAGAAGAGCATCATCGTGAGAGCAAGTGTTCAGCGTAGTAGGGGAAGAATTCTTTTTCTTCTTCTTAGGGGGGTTCACAGCACTAGACTTTGCAGCCGACCTCTTACCCTTGCCTTTTTCTCCTAAAGAGACGTGATCGCCTATAGAAGGGGAAGGTCCGTCATTAGAACCCTCAACATCTTCAGTCTCCACCTACACGCCCAATGGAAGATATGAAACAGAGGAAACAATATTGTTAAATTTTAAATGAGAGTATTTCTTACTTCAATAGTGCGCGAAGCTTACTCCTTAGACGCATTCTTCTTAGCTTTCTGATCCTTCTTCTTCATCTGGGATCAAAGGCGGCATTGAAAGAAATGAAAAGGAATAAAAGGGAAAGAAGTTAACAAAAAGGCGAATTTAAAATTAGCATACCACTTCATTTTCCTCAGGCCATTTAAACTCCCAAGGTTTGTAAGCAGAAACTCCTTCAGGAAGGGGTAGAATCGACCCATCAGCACCCCTACCGGAAATGTAAGGACCCTCTATGATAAGAGGATATTCTACCCAACAAACATCCTTTGATAAACGCGCAGAGTCATTAAACGGATTGTGAAAGTCAACATCCCGCATGATCTTCTCATGTTCTGCAAAACCATCCGCCCTCTTCAAGCGAACTCCCCAGCGAAACTGTTCATTCTTTACAATAACAACCTCATAATGTTTGAAGAAGTTATCCACAGTATAATATTCCTTGTTGAAAGGCTTCTTTACATACTGAGGATATGACGATCCCGCCGCGCGATGAGAATATTCCACCATTATCCTAATGCAATCACCGCTCAGCTGGAATATGCCACGTCCGAATTTAATGTTTGATAGAAGTTCATAAAAAAAAAGGAATTTGAGGATTGTAAAGAGGAATGGGAAGACCAGCAGAAAGTTGCCCAAGCGAAATAATGATTTTCTGAGCATTCCATTGATCAGATGAAAACCATTCAGGTCCAAGTGCAGAAGTAGGTTATGATCCATAAGGAACTGATAGTGTGAAGCCCCTAAGCTCAAATTCATCCTTCAATCTGTTGAACTCCTTGAGATTCTTCCAACCGGGTTTAGGAGCCATTTAAAGAATGGGAATGGAGGAGGATGATGAGTGATGGATCAAGATGATCAGGTCAATCAAGATCAAGATGATCAAGATGATAATGAGGAAAGACAGAATTCGAGAATGAAGATTGAAGAAAGAATGTGAAGAAAAGGGTGATAAAATAATTTAAAGAAAGCGCGAAAGGAAAATGATAATCAATCAAAAGACTGATGAAAGCGGAAGAACAGCACCAGAAAAGGAAATATACAGAGAAGAAAAGAGAAAGGAAAGAAAGTAAAAAAGAAAAGAAAATGTATTAGGGTAAATAAAAGATTCTCTCCCCTTTTTCTGAGATATATCCTCTCACCAAGGCATTGATTAGATACAGATATGAAAAGGAGGTTATCAGTAAAAGGGGAATCTTTCAGGGACGTGTCAGATAGTGAATGGAAAAATCACCACGTATAGACTATCATGCCGAGATCCCGGAAGAGTGTCAGTATGAAGAATACGAAAAGATGAGTTGATGCGGTGAAATGATGAATGTGAATTTCTCTTACCGCTCTTTCTCTCAAAAGAACGATACGAGAAGAGGCAAAATGTGGATACAAAATACCGCACAACCGTTGGTAGCCCGTAAGAGTTCATTTTGCAACAGGCGAATATGACGCGTAAAGCATATTTCTGCTGACGAACAGGATGATGTCACAAAGTCACACCAAAAGTGTGAAGATCAACGCGGTAGTTAAAAGGTAAGTGCGGCAATATAGAAACCAGGGCGAAGTTGACGCTCTCCAGATCCGAAAACAGGGGCTTTATTAGCTGTCCTCCATTATGTAACCCCTATAAAAAGGACAAGAAGCCCTTGTATAGAGAGAGAGATCTTTTTGGAGAGTTGAGATAAGAGTTTTAGGAGAGAGAAAGTAGTATTGTTCATTAAGTTAGGGTTTCCATTCATCCTTTTTGTATTTGTTCTACTTTTAATGAAATGATCTAGAGTTCTTCTTATGATGTTTTGAACATTACTTCATAGATTTACTTGGGTGTGGTTGTAGGATTTCCTGCAACTACATTGATAATGAGCAACCTCAAGATATTTGATATGTAGAACACCATCTTTCGGGACAGATCATGGCTAAACGCCTCAACGACATATTCTGCAATTATATACTAAAATCATATGCTAAAATCTAAATTATATACTAAATATTAATTGTTCATATATGTACGTTCAACTTCAAAGAAAAGGATTACAAACAATTGGAGCTAGTGGAACCAACTTTTGTTTAGGAAAACACTCGTATACTTCCTCGTCTGAGTAGTTAGCTTTCCACAAGTTAAAAGACTTTGGAACCCAATCTTCTCCTTTTGATTTCTTCTCTTTTACGAGTTCTCTTTCTGTTTCCCGAATTTATTGCTTTGCTTCTCTTGCTTTTGCCCAATCTTTGTTGAGTACGCTTTAGATTACTTCACTCCACACAACCGCTGATTCACTTGTCGATAATCCCTTTGTGAAGAGAGAGAAGGTAAAGTTATTATTGATTTCTTAAAGTTATGAAAATGCTACAGACTAAACTGTTACAGACAGTATCAAAGGCAGGAGAAAATACAGCTGTAGTAGTCAAACAAAGTCAAAGAACCTCACTCTCTCAAACAAACAGATAAAAACACTACAGTCAGCAAGTAGAGTAAGAAGATGAGCCACAGTCTTTATGAGCAGCAGGTAAAGATCCCAACAACTAATGCAGAAGGGTAGAGAATGCAGGAAAGCGTAGACCTTTGGTGAAGAGATCAGCAAGTTGAGAAGCAGAATAAATGTGCAGCACCCTCTGAAAACCAGATTCCACTAATTCTCTGACCACATGAAAATCAATCTCTACATGCTTAGTTCTAGCATGAAAGACTTGATTAGAAGCTAAACAGATAGCACTAGTATTGTCACAATACAAAGAAATAGGATATTTGACAGCAATATGTAAGTCAGCAAAAATATGAGAGCCATTGCAATTCAGAGGGGGCAACAGATATGCATTTATATTCTGCTTCAGCAGAAGAGAGAAACTGTTTGCTGATTTTTCGAGGACCAGGAAATCAAAGTATCACCCGTGATTATAGCATAACCTAAAGTAGACCTACGAGTATCAGGACATCCAGCCCAGTCACTATCAGTATTCGCCTTGAGTGAGTTAATATCTCCTATACGCTGTACTACCAGTACCAAGAGTTCCTTTAAGATAACGTAATATTCGTTTGGCAAGATTCAAATGCACATCTGTAGGTGCATGCATAAACTGCGAAACGTAATTAACACCAAAGTAGATGTCCGGGGTGGTTACACGTGGGGATTTACCTTGATAACTTTGTTTAAATTTTTAACTATTATTTGTGTTAGCCAATATGACTACATGTTTTATGTTTAGTCTTTGTCATAAGAAAAGATAACTAAAGCACACTAGCGGATACAAGGTCAATTTGGCCAAGATTCTAAACAACCAGAACTGCCCAAAGGAAGAGTGAATCTCAACTAACAGTGATAGCCACTGCCTATCGACGGTTGTAAAATCTCCATTTTAGGCGGTCTCATATTCCATTGCCCTGGGGAGCTGCGTTGTGGCCATTCAGAGTAATGTTCTCGTATCGAGTCGATGTGGATATTCTGATATAAAGAATACCATCTTTCGTGACAGATTGGCTCAACCCCTTGGTGACATATTCTGCAATTCTGAGGCTTATATTTTACTTTCATTGTCCAGCTTCTTTATTCATTGTCTAGCGTCTGTTTGGTTTGAGCCTTAACATATGCGACCTTGCAGGTGCCTGAAAGTGGGCTTTTTGTCGTGAAGAAGCAAACAGCTCTGTACAGCACTCTGCTGATTGCTTAGCATTTTTTGGGGATTATTCTACCCCAGTTGACTCATGGGTTGTTCTCTAATCTCTAATTGAGTAAGAAGGGCTCGCTCACAAGGTTCTGTAGTGGTACTTGTGCAGAATGGAGACCCATCTCGCTTAAGTGCTGGGATTAGGCGTGTATTTTTGAATCACCATATTTCACAAATTTTCATTTCATTATAGACCTAGACTGTTAGCTGATGAAATTACAGGAAGAACAACTTTCTGCAGTCACGGACTCATGGTTCGGGGTTATCTCTCAGTTATCAACACCCTTGCAAAAGTTCTCGATATTCCCTTGGGGCACAGGTATAACCAAGTTAATCAGTTCCCATAATTTGCTTACATTTTGAGTCCAGAACCGACTCAGGGCTTTCACCACCAAACTGATTTATGCTTACCTTTCTTTTGTCTTTGTTACAGCGTTACAAAAAGTGTTCGCAGCATTTTTGGTGTTAAAGTCATTGTTGAGAATGGAAAAACATTTGTAGCAGATGCAGTTGCTGTTCCGCTTGGTGTTTTGAAAGCGAAGCATATAGAGTTTTGAACCTAGGATACCGGATTGGAAAGAAGAAGCCATCGCTGAGCTTGGAAGATGGCACCGAGGAATGTCATAGGGAGTTGGATATACTCCCCATGGAATGGTCTCACCAATGGGCCGGACAGATCAAGTACGGCCTAGACAGATTAAACACGGCACGTGTAGCAATGGTCTTACCAAATTTAGCCCGCCCAAGATCATATTCGCTAAACTTTGTTACAAACACTACAATTTGCAAACACTACAATTCCAAGATTGATAATCTAGTTTATAATAAAAGATTAGCTGACGTACTATTGCCAATTGGTAAGCAATTTGTAAGGCTTGGAAAGATCGATTACACACTTGAGCCAAAATATATGATCCGTGGTGCAGTGGTGCACTCGTATATGATGATGGGGTGCTCACATATTATCCGTTGTGCACTCTTATGTTCGATAGACTCCATGCTACCTCAACAAAATATATGATCCGTGGTGCAGTGGTGCACTCGTATATGATGATGGGGTGCTCACATATTATCCGTTGTGCACTCTATGTTCGATAGACTCCATGCTACCTCAAATACGGCTCAGGTGCCTCTCCAGGTAATCGGGTAACACCACCAATCTTACCAAATTTTTTTTTTTTTTTTTTTTGTGTGTGTGTGTTTTCTTCATCTCGTAATTTACCAAGTTTATTATTTCATCTCCTTCTCGCTTAGACCTGTAAGTTTGTTTTTTCCCATTCGCTGATGAAAGCATTCATATTTTGGACCAACAGCCCTCACCAACAGCAAATAAACATGTTTTTGAAAAATTCGTTTGCAAACTAGAAGCAGCATTAAAAAGGAGAAGAATGTACTTGAGATACATGATTTGCTCAACCTCGACATCTACAAAGACCAAGATATCGTCAGCAAATTGTAAGTGACGAACCTTTGTACCGTTTTTCTTGACCTTGAAATCACCGAGCCAGCCTTGAAGAGTAGCTTCTGCAAATATACGAGCAAGGACTTTTGGAGTCGGTTTAGGAGTCTAGTTCATATGAAACTCAAGTGTACAAGTAAAACTCGAAAACACACTTCAATATATACATATATTTTTCTTTGATAGGAAACTTGGAAGAGAAGATTTTATTTTTATAATCCCTATGCCCCCATATAACCTTATCACGAGCATACGTCCCCAGATGCTAAAAACCCTCGAGCACAACAGCCCCCAAGTTGCAAAACCCTAATAAAAACCCTAATAGTGACAAAATCTCTAGTGACACTTCAACTTTTCTTCTTTGCATTGCTCTTTCTCAAATTCACTTCCTGAAGATTCTAAACTCAAAGTCTAAACCAACAGGGATTCTGGCAGCAATGAATGGTATTTCATCGATTAGGGGTACGTCTGGCGGTAATGGAGGCTGTATTGTTCTTGACATCGAGGGGACAACAACTCCTATAACATTTGTAACTGACATTCTTTTCCCATATGCTCGTGATAATGTAAGGAAGCATTTAACTGCAACATATGATACTCAACAAACCAAAGATGATATTAAGTTGTTGCGTGCTCAAGTCGAGAACTATATGAAACAAGGTGTTGTTGGTGTCCTTCCCATTGCCCCTGATGAAGACGGCAAGGAACAAGTGATTGATTCTTTGGTAGCCAACGTGAAAGCTATGATTAAATCTGACAGAAAAATTACCTCCTTAAAGGAATTGCAGAGTCATATATGGAGAACTGGATATGAAAATAATGAATTGAAGGGTGACGTTTTTGAGGATGTACCACAAGCTCTTGAAAGGTGGACGGATTCAGGCATTGAAGTATACATATATTCTAGTGGTAGCAGGGAAGCTCAGCAGCTTCTCTTCGGCAATTCAATATGTGGAGACTTGACACAGTATTTATCTGGATTTTTCGACACAACTGTAGGAAGTAAAAAAGCAATGCGTAGTTATGTGGAGATTGCCCAGTCGTTGCGTGTAGATAAGCCGTCAGAGATCTTATTTATAACAGATGATATTAAAGAGGCCGTGGCTGCAAAGGAGGCAGGTTTGGAGGTCACCATTTCTGTCCGGCCGGGAAATGAACGTCTTCCAGAAAATCACGAGTTTAAAACAGTAACATCGTTTTATGAAATTCGAGGGCCAAATTAATTCGAGGGCCAAGTTTCCACATAATTAATTTTCTTTGGTTTAAAAAATTGTTCTAATCATTTTGATATCTAATGTATGTTTTATCGAATGATCGGATCACACGATATAAAGAATGGTGATGTGTGACTTTGTTGTGTAGATATGTTGCAAAAAGTATCCTCTACCAATAGGCAATAGCTATAGTGCTGGTGCTGATGCGGATAGTGTCATGCCCCCAGTTTCCCCTTCCGGATAACCTTTTTTTCTTCTTTTTTTCCATTAAAGAGAAATCCAAAATAAATCTTGAGATCCAACAGACTAGGCATCAAGCATGCACATTGACAAAGCCCAAAAATAAAGCAAAAAACAATCTAACAAGAAACTTGGGTTAATGACTCAATTATGATATCTTTCCTTGACTAACAACTCATTACTCAGTACATGCCCAGCTTTAGTATTCAACAACTCATTAGTCATTTATATGTAGATCTTTCCTTGACTGACAAAGTTAAAAGAAATATAGAATGCAAAAACAAATTTCTGATTTTCATGACGAGGAAAAGATTCTTGAGAAAGAGCTCGTAAATTATATATAGATTGAGCAAACTGTTGATAGGGTAAAACATGGGAAGGAGGAACTAGCCCTAATCACATAAAGTACTCAACTACCATTTGTCTTTCCTTAAGTTATTATCAAACCCTAAGAGGCTTTCTTCTTATACCAAAACCCAACTAGTCTAATATACTCTTGGATGGACTAGAACTATCCCATCTTTATGGGTTAGGCCTAGTCCCCTAATCCTTTTATCCTAAAAGGACCTTTGATAGGTTAAGGGGTTATCTATTTTAGGATTGGTTATTTTCATGTATCAACATTAGTCCCATGTCAACAGTCACGCATCGATATGTCAATTCGACGGTTACGACTGATGGATTTGAGCGGTTTGAATTCACGACTCTTGGGATGCTGCAGTTACTGACTTTTCCAGTAACCGCTCTTTCTTTTACCTCTCTATAAATAAAGGAGACCTCGCCTTTCAGTCCTCACTCCTTTTACTACATCCTCTTCCTTTTCTTTACTTTTCTTCTCACTCGCTATGTCTAATGAATCACCCGATCATGACGCGCCTCCCAGGTTGGAGCCTTACACGCTAGAAGAGATAAGGAGCAGTCCCGGCTTAAAGATCTCCTTCGGCCACCTGCTGCGGACGATGGCTCCACTCTTTTTCCGAATGATGACAATTGGGTTTCACGCATGCTAAACCCCCATCCGTTTCCTCCGTCCGCGTCTGCAAGCTGGCTCATCCTCCCTCAAGCAGAAGTGCCTCCAATTCCCGCCTCTGAGGAGATGCCCCGTCTAGCAGTTCATATGGGAGATTATGTCTTTCCTTCAATCAAGATACGCTCATAAGCCGAAACTCTTGCCGCTTAGGACCCGTGGGTGGATTATATTCGTTCCAATCCAGATCATAAGAGAATAATCCAATCTTTTGGCATAGAAGCTGCTATAGACGCTTCAAAGTTTAGATACGTCCGACGAGATCATGATAGCTTGGTCCGTTTATGCGCGCGCTGGGGAATCGACCCTCATACATTTATATTCTCTTGGGGTGAAGCCACTCCGGTCCTAGAAGATATAGTGGCGCTTACTGCTTTAACCGTCCACGGTGATACAGTCTTCGAAAATTGCTGTCTTTATAAGTCTTTGAATCAAAGCGATAAAGATCTCCGTGATCATTTAATTGTAGCCAAAACGAACTTTATAACGTTTCATCCATCGGGGGAAGTCAAAACTGAGACTCAGAACAAGGTGGAGGACTCGGGGAACAGAAGAAAAGGAAAGGCTATCACGTCCGATACGCACGGTTCTCCGGTTAATGTTTCACCCTCCACAAAGCTTATGATGTCCGCTATTAAGGCTGCTCATCTGAAGTCATCCATTGTTGAAGCGTTTGACGATGTGAAGGAAATAGAGGCGACAAAGAGCAACCAGAAACCCAAGTATGGGCAACGCCGCGCTTCTTTCTCTTGCTGGATTAAGTATTGGTCCCCTATGCTTTCTGGCGAACGAGAGGGTGTACCTCCTCGAGAGGGGGAGTCAGATCGAGCGGAGTTAGCATCTTTCCATCTCTTTTGGTTATGCCATGACATGTTCGAGCACAGTCCCGGAGACACTATCAAGAATGAACTCATCCCTATGGCAGTGTTGATGTCCCGCGGCGTATCATTCCCGCTTTCTCCCATGTTTCTGGGCGGCTTGTATAATCATCTGGATTTATTGGCGCGTGATATTCGTCGTGTGGACGGACCTCATGAGGTAGAGACTTTCTTTCCTGCAAACTTCATCCTGGCGTGGACTTGGGAGCGCTTTCCTTTATACAGGCCTCCTCATCTGAATCCCCTTGCTCTCTCGCGGTAAGAAGAGATTACTCAGGAGGATGGCTCCAAGCAACTGGTGAAAGTTCCTCAGTCTCATCCTCGGATGGCCCTTTATCACAAGAAGGGTTTTCTGGCTAAGGCCATGCTCAAGGATTTCATTGACAGGGGAGCCTATTTCAACCCTATCTCTTACCAAGACGGTCGTACTGGTTCCTTGCATTATAGTTTTGTTCTCAAGTCGCAGCAAAGGATGTTTTCCGCGGATATTCCTTCACCCGAGGATTTCGACCTCATTGTATCTACTCTGCCGGGACGTCTCCCCGGATTTCATGGTGGGAAGTTTTCGTCCGAGGCGTATAACACCGTTCGCGTTGCTCGTCAGCTTGGTTTTGATCAAGGGGTTCCTTATAGTCCCCCTCCCTCTTCATTATCTGAAGAGATAGAGATCCGGAAGAGCTTTAATCGCTTTGTTTTTAAGGACGGTCTTCGGATGAGTGATCGACAGTGTCACTTTGATTTATTCCAGTCTCAATCTCAGCGGAAAGTTAGCGTTACCAATGAGTGGCTCGTATATCGCAACGACATTAATAGAAATGTGTTAAATCTTCTCCTCAAGGATCCATACGCTCCTCCGGCTCTGACTAAGGAAGATTTCAAGGAGATGCATGCGTCGGGCCGCGTGAAACTAAGTGACGAGATTGCCAAAAAGTACAAACTCTCCTCGAGCAATAAAGGTCATCCTCTCCATCCACTCATCACTAGCTGGGACCCTCTTCTGGGTGATGAGTCTCCTCAGAAGGATAAGAAAGGGGGCTCTTTACCTCCCTTATCAAGTTCTAAGAAGAGAAGGCATCCTCCGCTGGTAAAACCCATGGAGATCCCTCTTGTCACTTCTCCTCCTGCTAAGGTATTCTCTCTTCCCATTACCTTCTTTGTTTTCGGCCGAATCTTCCCTTAGTCCATTTTATATTTGTTTGTGTCATGCTCTTTTATAATTCCCCGCCTATTGGCTGGAAGCCTAGGGGCCTTTTCTTTGAAGAATATATTAATCTACCCCATGACGAGTGGAGGGCTGACCGGCTGGCCAAGAAGATAAAACGATACGCTGGTGTGCTACCAGTTCCACGGTTACCTTCCACTGGCACTGCTAATACTTCCCATATGTTTTCTCCGCAGGCTCTGAAAATGGGGTAACCTTCCTCTAGTTCGTTCATAGATCGCGTTGAACTCCAACTAGGCCGATCGGTCGGTAAAAGTGGTCCTGAGGTGTTTTTTCCCCGCGTGACTCTGCACTCCACACGTCCTCTTATCGTGAAGACGGTTCCGGATCCTGATCATCCTCTCCATACTCCTTCAGATATGCTGGGTGCGGCGAGTGAATCTGAGTCGGACCGCTCTGTTCCTTACTACTCCCAGGAGGATAGTGAGCCTAAAGGCGGCACCAAGAATCAGAGATCTTCCTCTTCTAAATCTCGTGAGTATACCATACTACCTCTTGTTGAGCTTGAACATTGACACGTGCCATTCAAAACATTCTGTTTTAATTATTAAATGTACTTTGTGATCTATATATACATCTTCGTTTCTTGTGTTTTTTATGATAAATTGTTTTATTTCTTCCTTTCCCTCTTTCCTTTGTTTCCTATTAGGTCATCCAGAGTCGGACGCGTCGAGCTCTTCTTCTTCCTCCCATCGATCGGTTCATTTTCCTGTTAATCTTCCCCCTCTTTCGATCCGGTATGTGTTGTGCGTTGTTTTATCGTTATCATTATTTCATTACTATCTTGAAGTGTTTATTTATTCTTTTCTTTTTCTTTTCTTAGAGCATGGGAAAACGGGATGGTGCCCATGGTAAAGGGAGCGGTTCCAACTTGCAGGTCAAAGGTAGCGAGTCCAGAAGTGCTAACGATAAGCGGCAGAAACCTTCCAAGAAAGATCCTAAAGTCTCTCGCGGCGTGGATGCTGATGCTAAACTAATGGCTACTATGGAAGATCATAAGTTCCGATATCCTCGTACTATTACGGAGGAGGAAGATGGTGTCGACAACTGCTTTGAGATAGTGCATGGATTCTGGGTTCCTTCTACTAAAGCAACCAATTATCGACGCATAGTGGAAAGATTCGGTCATATGTGTGTTCATGAAGGGATGCTTGCTAGTTCTTTAGTTGTGACTAACGAGGATTTGTTAGATATAGTGGTCGTCCTTGCTCATGCAGAAGAGACTCCTATTGATCCAGCTATGCTGAAGAAGTGGGACACTCTTATTCAAACCTATCTACTTCTTCAATTTCCCATCCAATGGCTCAAAAACTTATTGGACGTTGCAAAGGCGAGTCATAATGCGCGAAACATACTGTCGCGTGAGATTGAAGAGATGGATCAGGAATACAGACGCTTGTTTAATGTTGCCCATATCAAAAAGGAAGCATATGACCAACTAATGACTGATGTTGGTCGAGCTACTGAGGAGCTAAGGACTGCCCGGATTGCTGCTGAGGAAGTCAACGTGTGTCTTGTTAAGAAGAAAGCAGAGTTAGCCGCTTTATACATTAATTAATTTTTAGTTGCTTATGAGCGGGCTTTTGAACAATGATTTCTTTCTTTTGTTTGGATTGGACAAGAAACTTTGATGATTTGGTTTTTATTTTTGTTTGTTATGCAAGACATATTTTATTACCCAGTTATTTTGCATTTATTATTATGGTTGAAAAGCAATTAATCGTTTTATTATTACAAATAGGGATAGATAGGATTGTTTTAGTCAGTATATTTTAAATTTATTTCGTTATCTTTGTTTGTGAATTGTGATTTGTTGTAGATGGCTCGTCATTTACATGGTTATGTGTTGGCCTTGGCTCCTGTGCCAACGCTAGTCGTTCCTTATGAGAAAGATTACGAGTTAGCTCGTCTGCTGTTGGTGAAAGCTGAAGTGGAAATGCTCCGAGAAGTTAGGATGGCGAATAGAGAAGCCACTCGCGCGTAGTTTGATGAGCAGTCCGAGACATACTCAATGTCTCAAAAGATGCAGGCTTCCGGAAGAGTGTCTCGAGAAGTGCAGCGCGTGCTGGATGATACTATCTCTGATCGGAACAAGGCTGAGCGATTATTCCAAGAGTCAGTAATTATAACGACTGATATTGATCAAGCGATAACTGAATGCCATACATTTATTACTCAACAAGCGGGTCCTAATCTACGCGGATGTATTCTAACTTAATGTGTTGTGTCCGCTCTTGTTCATCCTTCCAATAAAAAGGAAGAATTAGCTCGTTTATTGGTATTAAAGGACAAAGTGGGAATATTACAGACTCATCGATTGATCGCTCTGGATAAAGCGCGTAAAGCTTATGAGGAACATAAGGAGACGCTTGGTATGGCTCGGGAGACCCGCGCTTCTGATGATGTTATGCGCAAGGTTCATCAAGTGCTTTTGGAAACACGTAATACTTATACAGCCTCTACTACTCAATATGGTGAAGTTCTTTTGATTATGCAAGACTTGGATCGAGACATTACGCATTGCCGCTCATTTATAGTTGAGCATTCTTAAGAGGGTTACCACTGTCATCACCCTTTTTTTTTCTTTTTTTTTTTAATTCGTGAAAGTGTTCTTGGGCATCGTGTTAGATGGTTATATATATATATATAAGAATCATCTTGTCTTAAACAGTTCTTAATTATTCATCTCTTATCTCATGGCTAATCGTGTGAGATTGGTTTAAGAAGTATGGTGCCTAAATCGCCTTTTAGAAGTGATGTGTCCTTCGCGTGATACGTTTGAAATCGAGAATTCTTGCTGGCATGAACGGTTAGCGGATGCGGACCATCTTGTGATGAAGATTCAAAGTGAAGGCGGGCTGCCTGATATGACTACTTGAATATCGTGGTTATTACCGTGAACAACGTTTGATTACTCATTTCCGGTGTGTTGAAGCGGATCGTACTGTGAGATCTGTTGAAGTAGCTCTTGCTGAACTGCACGGGGCGCTTCGTGCGTTATCCTGATTTTTTTTTTTTTTTTGTTTATATATGTTATCTTTATCAAAGGAAGAATAGTCTCGAATTTATGGAAGAATCAATCAATGCGTTATCTTCGTCCCTTAGAAAACAAAAGATAAAGTTATTGCAATCTATTATTGCTGGGAATGCTCGTCTTGTACGCAATTGTGAGGATGTGTTTGAAGCAAGTCAGACACAGCATTTTCATGCGATGGATTTATATGTGGATCGGCTGAGTGCTTATCGGGTTGATCCTTCAATAGAGAAAGTTATGGCCTCTGCTGAGGCATCTGAAATATTTTCTAATGCTCGTGTCCATATGGACTATCAGGAAAATGAGTTGGTTGTTTCTCGCGGATGATTAAGGTGCGCGCGTTCTGCTTTGGCTTCATTTCTCTAAGATTTTAAGTATCCGATGTAATACCTTGTTTTATCTACTCATGCATTATCCCAAGTGTGTCCACTTATCTGATAATGAATATATCGATCTTATTGGCCCGGATTGACTCTTGGCATTGTATTGCACGATATAATTGCCCAAGGTTTTATACTTGGGACTTTACTTTTATAATACTTAATGCTTTATCTATTCTGGCCATACTTTGAGCCATCACGTATTTTAAATCAAGACTAACGCTTATCTCATAGGCTGTGTTCTTAACTCAGCCGTACTCAAGGCTATTAGTGCATCTTGTTGGTCATGCTCATGACTTAGCTAATCACGGGGCTATTGGTGCACTTCATTGGTCATGCACGGAACCTAGCCAGACTCAGGGCTATTGGTGCACTTCATTGGTCGTGCATGGAACCTAGCCAGACACAGGGCTATTTGTGCACTTTATTGGTCGTGCACTGAACCTAGCCAAACTCGGGGCTATTAGTGCACTTCATTGGTCGTGCACGGAACCTAGCCAGACTCGGGGCTATTAGTGCACTTCATTGGTCATGCACGGAGCCTAAAAAGACTAGGGGCTATTGGTGCACTTCATTGGTCGTGCATGGAACCTAGCCAGACTCGGGGCTATTAGTGCACTTCATTGGTCATGCACGGAACCTAGCCAGACTCGGGGCTATTGGTGCACTTCATTGGTCATGCCCGGAACCTAGCCAGACTCGGGGCTACTTATAGTGGAAAATAATTAAGATAAGAATACTCATATTATTATTAATAATCATCCATACGTCGTACATTTGGTTATTATGCATAATAGGCTTTTAGCAATTTACCGTTTATAGGAGTATTGATCCAAGATCCGTTCATCCGCTTGAGGTGGTAATTTCCGCTCTCCGCTGTTTCACTGATCATATAAGGGCCTTCCCAATTCGCAACGAACTTTCCTGCTTTTCATTTCGTTGAACGTGCGAAGCAATTTTCATGAATATGTCGTTTACAGAAAAAGTTCTTTCCTTTACCTTCTGATTGTAGTATCTTGTTGTCCATTGTCTATACTTGTCCGCAAATCGTTCAGCCTTGGCTCTTCGCTCTCCCAAAGTATCAAGATGGGAAAAACGACTAACCTCGTCCGGAGTATTGAGACTAGCCATGGCTACTCGTGCTGAAGGAATAGCAATTTCCGCTGGTAGTATCGCGTCCTCCCAATATACCAAGGAGTATGGCGAGGCCCCAGTTGAACTCCTCTTGGAGATGCGATATGCCCAGAGTGCAAGCGGTAGCTGTTCATGCCAGCTCCGGTGATGATCATGTACCAATCGAATTAATATTCTAAGAAATGTTTTATTAGTAGCTTCCTCCTATCCATTACCCTGAGGGTAATAGACAGTCGAAGTATGAAATTTAATACCGTGCTGATCCAATAATTCTTTGATGGTTTGATTAACAAAGGAAGTCCCATTATCTGAGCGGATAATCATTGGCGCACCGAATCGACATATGAAGTGCTCTTTAATAAATGCTGCAATAGTGGCTCCGTAGTAATCACGAAGCGAAATAGCTTCTACTCATTTTGAAGAATATTAAGTTGCGGTGATAATATACTTATGTCGTCCGGATGAGGTTGGACTTATCTGTCAAATGATATCGAGTACCCAGCTATGAAAAGGCCAGGGGGTAACTACACTGTGTAACAACGTATGTGGAGCGCGGATTAGTGGTCCGTGGCTTTGACACTGCTGGCACTTCTTTACGTGCTCGGCTGTATCGAATTTCATTGTAGGCCAGTAGAATCCTCATTCGTATAGTTGCAGAAATAGTTTCCTCATAGCTTGATGCTCCGCATTATGAGATGTAGTCATCACCACCTCCGCTTCTTTTTGTGACAAACAGTGCAGTACCGCGTCCCCAAAACTTTTCCTATAGAGGATTCCTTCATGCATAAAGAATCGCCCAGCTTTCCGCTGAATCTTGAGCGCGTCTTGTCTGTTTTGCGGCAGACGTTCGTGTTGAATAAAATCTATGTACGGCTATCTCCAATCTTCTATTTCTGCGCTGCACACCTCTGTTTGCTGTTTTGGCGCTTGATAGTCTTTGCACTTATCTTGTACTATCGTTGCTTGAACTTCCTTACTTAACAATTATACACCCATCCTTTGTAGGCGGCGATATAATGGAATTCCTCATGTATGTCCGTAGGATTCTGTTTGAACACGGCTTAATATTTATTGTGCTTCTATTTTTCCCATGCAGCGAGATAGGGCTCCCCCGTGTGTTCGATACTATAGCGCTCCTCGTACTACGACGAACTACTTTAGCACTTTAGTGGGCAGCAGCTGTTCGTCCGCCTCTCTAGTTAAATCCTCGATATAAGACATTCTCCAGTCATCCTTTTGTTCGAAAGCCGCGTCTTCATTCCATGTGCTTGGTAACGCCCTTTTCTTCACTACCACTGTTCCTTCATCCGCTTCATTCAATTGCATTTTTGCTGCTAAAGTGGCTAATGCATCTGCATGGCGATTAGTAGTTCTTCCCGTGTGTTCGATGACAATACTTCCTCTTTTTGCTATCAATTCTTGGACCTCTTCTCGATAAGGAGCTAATGCGCCTCTTTCACCTAGAAGTCTCCTGATATTTGACTCGTGACAGCCTTTGAGTCTCCTTTTATGTCTATTGCTCCCAGATTAAGTTCTTCCGCCATACACAGCCCCAGGATTAATGCCTCATATTCCGCTACGTTATTACTGCACTCAAAATCTAACTTGAAGGAGAATGACAACAAACCCCATTTGGGTGTTTCGAAAACTATACCAGCCCCTCTATGGGAACCGTATGATGATCCGTCAAAAAACATTGCCCATCGTTCTTCTTCCTCGACTTCTGTGATTTCTCCGAGTATTTCTTCACTTATTTCCATCATATCTGTTCCTGGGAATGAGGCCAACAGATCTGCAAACGCTTGTCCGCGTACTCCCTTGGACTGTTGGTATTTTAACTCAAACTCGGACAACTGTAATAACCATCGAGCTGTCCTGCCGGATAGGACTGGCTTTGTGGCTAGATAAGCGATTGGGTTAGCGGTTGCTACCACTATGGTTTCATGAGTGAGCAAATACGATCTCAGCTTCTGTGTGGCATAAATGAGCGCTAAGCATGCTTGTTCCGCCTTTGAATATCTGAATTCCGCGTCTCTGAAGCCTCTGCTGATGTAATGGATCGGACATAACTGATCGTTGCCGAGATCCTGGGATAGCAACGCTCCGACTGCCATGCTAGTAAAAGTTGTGTATAGGTAAAGAGGTTCGCCTTTGACGGGTGGCCGCAAGACTCGTTCGCTAATCATACATTCCTTAAGCTGCTGAAAGGCTCGCTCTTGACCATCTCCCCATTAATATGGTGTATTCTTTTTTAATAATGGTGAGAATGCGGACAACAATTGTGCCAATCCTGGGATATATCTCCGGACGTAAGAAATTCTCCTTATAAAAGTTTGCAGTTCTTTCACATTTGCGGGTGGTGTCATAGTGGTTATCGCTTCCACCTTGCTTGGATCAATTTGTATTCCTTTGTTTGTGACAACGAATCCCAAAATTTTTACGGAAGTGACACAAAAAACGCATTTGAGAGGGTTCATTTTTAGGTGATACTTTCTGCATCTATCAAAAACGCGCTTCAGGTGATCCAGATGATCTTCTCGCGTCCTGGACTTTATGATAGACGCATTATTGTGTCTAATATGTCTCAATTGTATATATTTTTAGTGTTCGATTTTGTATTTATTTTGCTATTTTATGTCTTTGTAGGTATTTTTAGAGAAATAAGCTCTTGCAGCGAAATTGGCTCGAAAAGTGGTGTTTTACACCCTAGGATAGAGTACTAAAGGCACCCAAGAAATGCACCGGAAGCACCCCAAAAATATGTCGGAGGAACCCCGAAAAAATTACTATCTACGCCCAAAAATTACTATTTGCACCCCATAAGACAAGTGCTAAAGGGACACCCGTGCAGGATTAGGGGGAGGACATGTTCTTCTCAAATTCAAAAAAATATTTTTGGCGGGAAAATATTCCCTTTCACCGGCAGAATTTCAATCGGATGTTTGGACATGATTTAGTGAGATTCAATCCCTGAAAATTAGTGGGTAGATGTGATATGACTATAGAAAGCTAGTATGGGTGATTTTATCGATCAAATTTGGTTGGATAACTTGTTTTAATCCAAACAGGGAGTTGGAGGAAAAACATGAGCTTGCACGAGTTGTGAGAAATTTAAACGTGTACTGCACGTGTTTGGAAGACTAAATAGATATCCTGGAGCGTGAAGAAGGTATAGAATGAAAGAAATACAGCTGCATGCGCGTGGAAGATCAAAAAATGGAAATTATTGGCGTGAGAATAAAAATAATAAAGAGAAGATTTTTTGAAGTTATGGAGGAGATTCGATGTATCTTTCGGGTATAAATAGATTACCCATGTCATATATAAGGGGTGTCGAGAGGAGAGCTCAGGAGGCGTGAATCAAGAGTTTTCAGAACTCTGTTGTTGCTGCTGCTGCTGCTCGTGAAAAACAGGGAAACATCGACGGTTTCTTCAACTTGTTGTAACAGTTTCTTCAACTGGTTTGCAACATTTATATTCGTTGTAACAGTTTCTTTAACTGGTTTGCAACATTTATCTTCATTGTAACAGTTTCTTCATCCTCTTCTGCAACATTTATCTTCAGATTTGTAACGATTATCTTCATCATAACAGTTGAGAGTTGAAACAGTCGGTCTGTAACGCACCTGTGCTGTTGCAGATTTCCTGTTTCATTATTTTCTCTTCTTGTAAACACTTTTTGAGCCATGAATACATATTTTGAGTGTGTTTTCGACATGATGAGTTAAACCCCAACACTGGGACGACGGAGGAGGCCGAACTTCATACATGGGTAAATTTATTTTATTCTTTTTTATGACTTTTGCACTAAAATTAATTGAAATACGATTTGATTAAATTGGTTGTCATTTGATTAGATGGGTCATGCTTAGCTTAGGTGATTTGATGTCCCATGCTTAACATTTACAATCAATGTTTTGAGAATCTAACTTGGCAAAAATAGAGTCCATGTTTATATTTCTTGAGCTAAAATTGTTGAGAATAAATAATTGAACCTTATATTATAAAGATTGGCTAAATCCTTAGCCCCAGTACCTTTCGCCCATTGTTAAATATCTTTGTATATATTTATTTAGTATTTTTAAAAACTTTAATCTCTATAAATCCGAGTGAACGACAACCTCATTTCTTACCACTATCTAAAATTCGATCACTTTACCACAATTTCATCTATATATACTTTCATTATCTGATGCATCATATCGTGAAAGATAGCTACCATCGCCCGCTGATAGGTGGCACCTGCGTTCTTCAGCCCGAAAGGCATCACAACATAGTAGAAGTTCCCATACGGCGTCTGAAAAGCTGTTTTATGAGCATCCTCCGCTGCCATTCTTACCTGGTTATATCCGCTGAACCCATCCATTAAAGAAAACATATCATGCCCGCACGTGTTATTCACCATTACGTCTATGTTTGGCACCATAAAATCATCTTTAGGACACGCGCGATTCAAGACTCGATAATCAACGCAGCATCGGACTTTTCCATTCTTCTTAGCCACTGGTACGATGTTAGCTAACCACACGGGATGTTGGTTTGGTTTGATAAATTTGGCTTTAAGTAGCTTCTCCACTTATTCCTTGATGGCAAGTTCTATCTTTTTCGGAAAGTTGAGACTCCGTTGTTTAACAGGCTTGTACTATGGTGAAACGCTCAGGTTATGCGCGACTAAGCTACTATCCAAGCCAGGCATTTCATCATACGTAAACGCGAACACATCTTGGTATTCACGGAGCAACTTGATCATCCGTGCCTTTTCTTTTCCTTGCCAATGTTTGTTGATGCGTATGCAATGGGGGTTTTTCTCCGAGCCAAGGTTTATTTCTTATAGTCCATCAAGTGTTGGGTCGACTTTTGTCTTCTCCTCGGGCAGATTTTCTATTATTTCTTCCTCTGAGATCAAAACTTCTACCTCTTCATGTGATTCTTCCGCTATCGGGGTTGTCTCCGCCATTTATTCATCTACTGATGACATAGCACAATCGTGTTGGCGTTGAGAGACTTCCCCGGCTGATTGATAAAAGCGGTAGACGTGTCCACCTTCCAGCCGCGAGAAGCGTTTGAACTGAATGTTCTTTGTTTCAGTTACTGCTCTTTTACTTCCCGTGACGGGTCCCATTCATGACGGGCTAAATACTGACTTAGCTTTTCCCTTTGTTTGCTCTTCTGGATTGAATTCTTCCCATTTTGGAAGTGGTGTTAGATGCTCTGACTGCTCTTCTTGATTTAGGACAGGTTGCGTGTAGAAAACTGCGTCATCCATGTAGGCTTCTTCTGGTCCAAACGGGTTGCTTGTAGCTGGGATCCAGAACTGTTTTCTTCAGATATTATTTTTAACACACTGATTATATGTTGAAGCTACTACCTTGTGATTTAGGAGTCATCCTCTTCCGAGCAGTACGTGGAACGTGGTATCATCTTCAAGGACGTAAAAGGGAGTGAGTGCTCTGATAGGTCCGATCTTCATCATTAAATATACTATCCCAATTGCCGTCTGATTCTTCCCTCCAAATCCTCTAATAGTCGTCACACGCATCTTTATTGTCATCCGCGACACTCCCTAGGACTCCAGGGTGTGTAATGAAATTAGGTTAAGCGAAGCTCCGCCATCTATGAAAGCTCTCTTGAGAGGTTGTTTGTTGATAAAGACTGCTAGGTATAAAGGGAGAAAGTGCTCTCCTGGGTAACATATATCTTCGTCCGTAAAAGTAATAGCTTCTTTAGGTATCGGATTGTACGCCTTCCCAGATGCAATCCCAGTTATAGCTTAGGATTTTTCGCGGACTTTGTTTTCACTAAAACCCATAGAATCGAAGAACTGTTGAGCCAAAATAGTTTGAGTAAACTTACTAGCAACTCCATTTGTGTCCGGAAAGACTGTTGCCTCGGAAGCTTCACATGCTTCCTCTTCTCCTGCGTCTTCCTAGGGCCTCCAAGCTTCTCCATCAGTAGGTTCGTGTGAAATTATCATAACTTGATGCTACGGAAGCGGATCGTTCTTGATTCTTTGCTCCCCTATCTCCAACTCGCCTCTGGCTCGCTTTCTTTGCACGATATACCAAAGGGAATAATGATGTGAATTTTAAGTTGTTGTAAAAAGTGATAAGTAGAGTTCGTTCAACTCGGGCTTGTGAAGGATTTTCGAAAATTAAAAAGTTGTTTCAATAATAATAAGAAAATACCGAGACTCTGGATTCCACCATTGACCAATTAAGTGATAAATTCTAATCAATATTCATGCAATGTTTTCTTTTAAAGTGATTCTAATATTTTTCCTTTAATAGATTTTTGAAGTAATAATTGTAAGCACAAAGCATGAAACATCAAAAGTATTAAAACCAAGCATGTCCCATCAAAACACTTCACAACTACTCAATAAAAACCAATTTTTTCTTTTAAGTTCTTTGCAAATAATCATGTAAAATAATTGCAATAAATAATCAAAATAGAACTATACCACTTTTCATGGAACAATGGCTTCCTCCGTCGCCTCGGCTATGGGGTTTAGCTCCTCATATTAATCATGTTCTCGAAATACATGTTTATGGTTCAAAAATTAATTAAAAGAGTGAAAAGAATACACTATAGTCGCTGAAAGTCTAAAACAGAAGACTGAATCGTTGCTGAAGGGTTTCAGTGCAGACAGGAACGATAGAAGTTCGTTGTCACTGAAAATAAGTCTGCCTCTGCGACTGTTGCATGTGCGTCTTATGTTCTTCGTCTTCTTCTTCTTCAGCAGCAGCAGCAGAGTTTCTGTACTCGATTTTCTTCGCCTCTCTAGTGCTCTAAACTTCTCCAAACTCTCCCAAATTGTTCGTCCCCCTTTTTATGACTCGAATCAACCTATATATAACCACCAGACCCAAAATCTCTCGAGTTAATCCACAAATATTCTCGTTTTTATTTTCAACAAGTTACGGGATTTTTCTTCCCTGTTTATTCTTCTCTACGTGTCAACTTGGTTTCAAAACTCTCATATACTCTCTCAAGACTGAATAAGGACTCAATACATTGCAATCTTAGCGTAGAATCTCCCCAAACTTATTTTATAACCCGAAAATATCTGAAAATGTAACTACTCCCTGTTTTGCTTTGATCGAAGATATATAACGACTTTATCGAATCTGATCCACCTACAATCCCTGTTCTGACTCATCAAGTGAATCCCAATCCATCTCCACGTAAGAAACCTCTCCAACACTTCCCAGAACTTCAGAAATTCCGATAATATCTTCACCTTCTCTGTTTCGCTCCAACACGGATATACAGCCCAATTTAGTCGAACAAAAACACCATACCAGGCCTGTTTAGCTTAATCACGTTCAGCCCAATTGTTTCCTGCGATTAAATCTCCTTCAAAATCGCTCAAAAGCTAAATCTCAAATCTGTAGGCGTACAACACAGTTTTCCCGCCTTTTTCATTTTCAAAACGAAAGGGATGACCTCCCCTTATCCAGACCAGGAGTGCGAATAGCAAGTGGTCACCCCTTAGTAATTTGTGTGCCTCTTAGTAAATTTCTCTCATGAGCGCAAAAACCACTTTTTGAGCCAAATTCGCCGCAAAAGCCCATTTTTCCAAAAACACCTACAAGGGATAAAATACCAAAGAGCGCAAAAACCACTTTTTGAGCCAAATTCGCCGCAAAAGCCCATTTTTCCAAAAACACCTACAAGGGATAAAATACCAAAATTAGTACAAAAATGGGTACTAATACTATACATAAAAGAGATGAAAATAGACACATAAATGCGTCTATCAAATAACACCCCACAGTTGGGTGATGTACTTTCCTATGGTAATGGCAATATCGCTCATGTACTTTGTCTGCTGCGGAGGGTTCTGCGGATACTGGTGGTAAAGTCTCTTCTTTGTTCGATACCCATTGTTCCAGAAGTCCTACTATCTTTACATTACTGCACGGTAAAGGTGGTGGCAGATTCGACCTTCCTCCATCCGCTTTTCCTCCTCTTCTTCCAGATTGCCCGCGGTATGAACCGAATGTAGCTCCTCCCTTTCCTCTTTCACTCACTTGATCGGTAAAAGCAGGCGCAAAGGCAGCGTTGACAGAGTGTTGTTTCCATGTATGTCCGCCTACTCCTGAATGCATGGCATCCGCACAATCTGATATCCGGGCTGCAGCCTTTTCGACCTCCACGAAGGTTTTAAATTTGAAGTTTGTCAAATTTAACCGGAAGACGGCATCCATTCCTCTAATGCAAATCTCCACCAAGTTCTCCTCCGGAATATCCTCATGGCATTCTAGTGTGAAATCTCGGAAATGAGTAATGTATTTTCCGATCTCTTCTCCTTCCCGCTGGGAACATCTTTCCAAATCTATTGTTGTGACCCTTCTTTGAGCGGAGTAAAACTTCTTCAAGAAAAGTTGCACCATGGCGAACCATGAGCTGATACTTCCGGGGTTTCAAGTTATCATACCAGGTAAAGGAATTGTCTGTCAGCGACTTCGGGAATTCTCGCATGCAAAGGCTCTCATCCTGAGCATAAGCGCTCATTGATGATATAAAGCGGCTCACATGCTCTCGTGCATTCCCCTTTCCTCCATATGATTTGAATTTTGGCGATGTATAATCTTCCGGATACAAGTAATCGGAAACCTCCACGGAGTATGGTGGTTCTAGCGAGTCATAGGCATCATTCTTTGTTACTCGGTAATTAGTTTCTAGGTACTTTGAGATCGCGTCTTTTGTCATACCCTGAATAATGTTTTTGTGCTGACTGCTCTGGAAGTTGTCGTGTTTTGATCCCTTGCATGCTTCAGAAGTCCGCGCAATTCCTGTTGCCTCTTAATAGACGTGTCTAACTCCTCTTACATCTCAGACACTTCTCGCTCGCTCGCCCCAGCTACGTCCTTTTCTTTAAGAGCCTTTCCTTTCTTCTGGGACATTCCGGCGCCCTGGGATTCTCCTGCTTTTTGCACAATGGGTGTGGTAACTACTGCTTGGAAGCGTATCTCCTCATCACTCTCTCCGTGTACGTCCTCGATAGAAACATTATCCAAGTTTGGGGGTGCTCCGCTCGCTGGTACTTCCTGGATCGCACTTGGGAGTACCATGCTGGAAAAGAGGCTAAGAACCTCCCACTGTGATCGCAAAGTTGATAGGGTAAAACGTGGGAAGGAGGAACTAGCTCTAATCACAGAAAGTACTCCCAAGGTGTAGAGAGTTTTATGAGAAGTAATGGTGAATTAATGATGTCTCCTAAGTGTGCCTTCTTTCCCCTTTTATAATGACCTCCTTATGGATAAACACCCATAAGATTAATATATTACTAAACTATCATTTCCCTTTCCTTAAGTTATTATAAAACCCTAAGAGGCTTTCTTCTTGGACCAATGCCCAACTAGCCTAATATACTCTTGGATGGACTAGAAATATCTCATCTTTATGGGTTAGGCCTAGTCCCCTAATCCTTCTATCCTAAAAGGACCCTTGATAGGTTAAGGGGCTATCTATTTTAGGATTGGTTATTTTCATGTATCAACACTTACATATATATATACATATTAATTAACATACATATGATGTGTCTGGGCAGTTTGGTGTGTTCCGTCCACAAGGTCTGCCCAGAATCACCCTACACATACATTGAGGAACTGTACGGACAAATAAATCACTAAACTTACATATACACTAAAGTATTTACCTAGATATTACTGCCTTAACACAACAATTTGCAAACATTAAATAAACATCACTATACTGACCCAAAAATGCAAAGAACTTTATAGTTATCAAGAACGCTAACAACCTGAATAACCTCTAAGATAATGCCATATGGTCAACCATGAAGTATGATAGCACCTGGTATAAATAATTTTTTTAGCAACCTGTAAAGAGACATAAAAATGAAAAATCAATATACAAATTTGTATTCATAGATTATTAACCTACCAATGACTGCTTAATGTTATTTTTTCGCGGCGGAAATGAGTGAAGATGCATCAACTGAGTTTCATAGTTACACTTGAGAAAAGAGGTAAAAAAATTACAAAACTACCAACCGTTTACGAATGCGTTTAAGCATTGGTACTAATGAGTCTAACATTTTTTCTATGCATTGGTAGTATATGCCAGTAAGATAACTGAATTGAAGTTCAATGTTTTTTTTCCTTAGCTGTCCCTTAAGTGATACAGATACCCTTTTTCAACAACCCACCCAAAATCCATGCCATAGTTTGCATAAGCACAAATTGAATTTGATGCAAAAGCACAATAAAATGATCATAAACTATGCATCTAATAAGTGGATTTTTACGATGGGATATACATGTATAATAGTACCTGTCACACCTGCAAATGTCCTTGAAATTTTTTTGTGCAACTGTAACCCGGCAATACAGTGGTTCGGTGATTTCTTATCACCCACTCGTATTTTAGCTTTATAATTTTGCACCTATGCAAACAACCAACTCTTCCTTGAGTATGCAACGGAAGACTTACTTAGATTTTCTCTTCACCAGCAATGTAGCCCATACTACAAAGGGGTTAGTGCCATGATTATGCTTCACCGAATTTATGGAGTATTATTGAATCAACAAGATACTAAGTCAAAACATATAATCCAACAAACTCTCTTTTATTAGCTTAAGGGGAAGATACAAAACTCGTCCAACCAATGGACTTACAACCTTATTCTCTAAGCCTAACAAAGAATTTACTCTCTACTGCAATGTGGTTCCTCAACACTTGAAAAACTCTCATCTGCAAGGGTTCTCTGGCTATTTATAATGCCAAGAATCAAGGCTAATCCTTATGCAACATAGTTGCACACCCTATGAATAGCCATCTGTCCATAGGCAGTTCCCTAACCGCCATAGTTCACTTTTTAACTGCTAACTTTAGTGCTGGCGTGTAGAATGGCTCCACACTTGTCTCAAACGGTTAGTCTATGCCAAACTCAGTTATAAAGCCACTTTATAATCATCTCTAACTTGCTCTTTCACTTTGGCATGCGTGTGATGCACACACACTTGCAACTGACAGCTTGAACTAAAATCCGACAATCATTGTGCTGCACTGAACTTTGGCCCATGCCAATGTTCGACAATGATTATGCTTTACTCACTCTTGGCCTACGCCAAGTGTCCAACAATTGTTGCGCTTCATTCAACTTGCACTTCTGCCAAGTATCTGGCAATGGTTGCGCTTCATTCATCCAGATCATGCACTTAGCTTATTTAGATGCCAACACCTAAATATCATGCCAACTGAGTCTTGACTTGCTTAGTTCAACATCATGCTTCATATTCATCACTTGCATCCTTTTTGGCGAGCAATAATCACCAATGGCGCATTTGGCAACGCCTCTGTTGCATATGCATTGTCCAAACCTTGGCCAATGCTTGAAACGATGCCAAAGTCATCTCATGACTTTGCATTTCATCCTTTACTCTATCCTTGAGCTTGGCTAACTCTGAATAAGGATATGAAACACTACCGCGTCGTATTGCATGTGCTAAGTAGCCTTTCTTGTCTCAGCCATGACGGCGCTACATCGTCGGACAGTGCAGCTCCATCTGCCAGGATACAACTTCAGTGTTGCGCAATGATTGTGCGCCATTGTTGAGGCATGTCATTGACCTCCCCCACTCAATCCATTCAACGTACTCGTTGAATGCAACATCAGTTCAGCCTCTACTGAACTTACCTTGGCCTTGTACGCATCTGAGCCACTCTCAGAAATCAGCAACTTTGTTTGGCCTTTAACCTTGCCAAAACTTCTCAGCTAGTATTTTATGCCATCACTTAGGTTGTTTTCCTTGCCATTAAGCCTACGAATTTCTATCTTCACTGTCGTATCGTCGACTGTGCTTCAATTTCACTTCATTCACACCTTAACACCCAAATGCTATTGCAATCTATTGCTATGCACTTTTAGAACTACTCTGAAATTCAACAGTATTTACTAGCTACGCCTTAAGCCAACTTTCCACATCTGAGTACATCCGCATCACAAATCTTTTCTCCAATCATTCCGTGCCAAAGTGTACACGCCAAACAGCCAACATATCACCCTGATATGCATAACTTAGCTAACTGCCTGATAGAAGCATTTATGTGTCTATTTTCATCTCTATTGTATATATTGTTAGTACCCATTTTTGTACTTATTATGGTGTTTTATGTGTTTGTAGGTATTTTTGGGCAATAAACATTTTTGGAGAAAAAAATCGGCTCGAAAAGTTGTCTAAAGGCACCCAAGGGACATTTGTTATTCGGACTCTCAGTTTGGATAAGGGGAACCTCAGTTGGGCACCTGCTATTCGCACCCACGGTTTGGTTAGGGGAACACCCTTCTCCTTCCTCGTTTGAAAAAGAAATTTTGGCGGGAAAAACTGATTTTGAACTGCCAGAATTTGGTTAAGAATTTGAAGGAGTTTTAAGGAGATTCAATGGCTGAATTTGGTTGGGTTTGTTCCTCTGAGTGTAACAGGTGTGGTAAAGTCGTTCGTTTCAGCTAGATTTGGCCGGAGAATCATATTTGAGCAAAACAGGGAGGATATATTTTCTTGAGTTTATTTGTGGAAGATACATGGAGTTATCAGCCTTGCACGAGTTCTACTCCATCTGGGATTGGTTTGTGACGTGTTGGAGCGTGTATACTGCGAACAGACGCGTGAGAATATAAAACAGAAAATAAAATATTCCTGAGTTATTGGTTGGATATCGAGAAGATTTTGGAGTTATTACGAAGGTATTCTTGGTCCTGTGACTATATAAAGGATGTAGGAGACTCATAGAGGGGCGGAGAGTTTGCAGGGATTTTCCTTAGACATTAGAGACAAAAAAGGTGCATAAAATGTAGTAGCAGACCACTTGTCTAGGCTTGTTGTGGATACCCCTGATGATTCCCCGCCTGTTAGAGATAGTTTTCCTGATGAACAACTGTTCTTTGTTACCCAATTACCTTGGTATGCGAATTTAGTGAACTATCTTGTTACTAGTCAAATGCCCCAACATTGGGGTAAACAAGATCGTTCTATATTTTTAGCTAAGGTTAAACACTTCTTTTGGGATGATCCTTATTTGTTTAAGTATTGTCCAGACCAGATTATTAGGAGATGTATACATGAGATTGATCAGTCAAGTATTATTTCCTTTTGTCATGATCATGCTTGTGGGGGTAACTTTAGTGCTAAGAAGACTGCTGCTAAGATATTGCAGTGTGGATTCTATTGGCCTTCGTTGTTTAAAGATTCCCACAGTTATTGTGTTACTTGTGAACGTTGCCAGAAATTAGGAACCATTTCCCGTAGGAACATGATGCCCTAGAACCCTATCTTAGTTGTTGAGGTCTTTGATGTGTGGGGTATTGAATTTATGGGTCCGTTTCCTAATTCTTTTGGTAACCTATACATCCTTGTCGCTGTAGACTATGTCTCTAAGTGGATTGAGGCGGTTGCATGTAAAACCAATGACCATAGGGTCGTAGTCCAGTTTTTGAAAGAGAATATACTTACACGTTTTGGTACGCCGCGAACTATAATTAGTGATGGAGGTTCACACTTTTGTAATAGACCATTTGCTCTTTTAATGAAACAGTGTGGTATTACCCACAAAGTAGCTACCCCATATCACCCACAGACTAGTGGTCAGGTAGAGGTCTCCAATAGGGAAATTAAGCGTATTTTAGAGAAAACAATTAATCCCAATAGGAAAGACTGGTCATTGAGTCTTACTGATGCCTTATGGGCTTACCATACTGCGTTTAAGACACCCATTGGAATGTCACCCCATCGTTTAGTATTTGGCAAGGCATGTCACCTGCCTGTTGAGTTAGAGCATAAATCCTATTGGGATATTAAGCAGCTAAACTTTTCACTTGACAAGGCAGGAGCTCACAGAAAACTCCAGCTCAATGAGTTGGACGAGATTCATAGAGATGCATACGATAGTGCTAAGGAGTATAAGAACAAAATTAAACTTGTGCATGATAAGAATATTTTACGAAAGTCACTTTCTCCAGGTCAAAAAGTTCTTATGTATGACACTCGTTTGCATCTATTTCCCGGGAAGTTGAGCTCTCAGTGGACCGGTCCTTTTGTGGTCCGTACTGTTTTTCCTCATGGATTTGTTGAGATCGATACACCGAATGGTTCTTCAAAGGTTAACGGTTAGAGATTGAAACCCTTTTTAGAGCCATTTCCTACAGGTGATGTTGAGGAGGTCCCTCTGGAGGACCCTGCTTACCCTTGATTGACCATCGAGGTCATTGTATGTTGTATATTAGTTTTTGATTTCTCTCTTTACCCAGGTACTATCTTTCCAACTTCTCCTTGTGTTATTTTTGGTACTGCTTTTTCATTAGAAACATTGAGGACAATGTTAGATTTAAGTTTGGGGGTGTGGGAAAAACTTTTTAGTTGCAATAAATAAACTCCAGAGCCTATAAATTTATGCCTATTAAGGATGGCACTAACCAATCTAAGTGGATGGAAGCATTTTGGTTTTAGGAGTTGAGGAACCAATCTGAGTAGATGGAAACATCTATAAGAGTCTATTCGTAAAAGCATAGAGCTCAGGTGTTAGAAATAACATGATAGTTTCGCCATATCTCGTTGAGTCCTTTTCACTTCTGTTTTTATTTTATTTTCTTTTTAAAATATGTTTCTCTAAGTGATTAGGTGGGGCTCACGATTCAAGTTGTTACCACTGCTAGGGTGTAATAGAGTGATTGAGATACTAGATAAAAAAAAAAAAAAAAAAAAAAAA
>JAJJMB010006393.1:49951-94047 GCA_023531105.1 Papaver atlanticum | reverse complement strand
AAAAAAAAAAAAAAAAAAAAAAAAAAAAACCAGACCAATAGACCAATCGGAATAAATTATAACACTTGGATAGCAATATGTGTGTGTTCTCCCTGTCTCCGTCGCCTAAACAAACGTGGAATGCAGGATCCACGGGAATTACCATGTAATCTGCTGACAAGAAGCATGCGCTTGGATCCACAAGATCTAATCATGTTGTTAGTTCTAAATAAATAAATAATGTGTGTTCAATAAATCGACCGTTGGTTCCCTTGTATATGCCAGACGAGTTGATCTAGAATTAGGATTATTGACCACTGGTCCCCTTGTATATGCCAGTTGTGTTGATATTAGTCAGACCGGTATCTCAGTCCATTAGGATAGGTTCATCTTGGCAGAGGCCTTCAGACAGATATGAGAAAACACCGTTCACCTAGTCAACATCAAAACCATCTATGTTTTTCTATATCCATCTCTTAATCTATCCATGTGATTTGTTGACTCCGGATATTGATGTCCATAGTGAAACTATCTGAGTAGAGCTCTGTCACTTATATATGAATTTTAGTATGCTTGAGTGCAAACTCGTGTACAGCAATTGGAATTTCGCATCAGGGTACTTCCCGTAATCAATAAGTATGCCAACCAAGGAGGTTCTTTAGTGCCATTTCAAGGTTCTGCGTAGATAGCTAGGGTCTGGAGTAAAGGTTTTGTGGGTACACCTCTGGTAAACCCTCCCGAGACTATAACTCGGCCACTAGGGCCACCTAGGGGTTCAAAGGCTTGTTGCACATGCTAAGTGCAATCGACGATGCCTGCGACAGTGAGTTAGGATTTTATTTTGTAGATTAAATTTGCTCGGGACTAGCAAATAATAAGTTTGGGGGTATTTGATAGACGCATTTATGTGTCTATTTTCATCTCTATTGTATATATTGTTAGTACCCATTTTTGTACTTATTATGGTGTTTTATGTGTTTGTAGGTATTTTTGGGCAATAAACATTTTTGGAAAAAAATCGGCTCGAAAAGTTGTCTAAAGGCACCCAAGGGACATTTGTTATTCGGACTCTCAGTTTGGATAAGGGGCACCTCAGTTGGGCACCTGCTATTCGCACCCCCGGTTTGGTTAGGGGGACACCCTTCTCCTTCCTCGTTTGAAAAAGAAATTTTGGCGGGAAAAACTGATTTTGAACTGCCAGAATTGGGTTTAGAATTTGAAGGAGTTTTAAGGAGATTCAATGGCTGAATTTGGTTGGGTTTGTTCCTCTGAGTGTAACAGGCGTGGTAAAGTCGTTCGTTTCAGCTAGATTTGGCCGGAGTATCATATTTGAGCAAAACAGGGAGGATATATTTTCTTGAGTTTATTTGTGGAAGATACATGGAGTTATCATCCTTGCACGAGTTCTACTCCATCTGGGATTGGTTTGTGACGTGTTGGAGCGTGTATACTGCGAACAGACGCGTGAGAATATAAAACAGAAAATAAAATATTCCTGAGTTATTGGTTGGATATCGAGAAGATTTTGGAGTTATTACGAAGGTATTCTTGGTCCTGTGACTATATAAAGGCTGTAGGAGACTCATAGAAGGGGCGGAGAGTTTAGAGGGAGAATAGGGAGAAGTTTAGAGCATCATAAAGCCGAGAAAAAAAAGTTAAAGGAAGTTTGCTTTCTGCTGGTGAAGAACGTACGAAGAACATAAGACCCTCAAAGACAGTCGTTCTTCAACAGTGCTTGTGACGGTATTTCCTTATCTTTTCCTGTAACAACTGATTTTGTAACACTTCCTTCAATTCCGACTGACATTGCACTCTTGTAATTCAACAGGCCTTACTATAGACTAAGTGTTCTTCAATCACTTTGCAACACTCTTGTGCAAATTCGACTGAAATGCATGACATTAGCCATGACTTAGGATAACCGGGACATCCCACCTTCTCTTTGGACAAGGTTCCTCTGAACGCGCCTTTGAAACTAACAAGGTCTCACTTGTTCTTTCAAACTGCTACGCTTTAATGTAGCGGAAAAACAGAATCATGTTCTTCCTAACTATGAGTTACTCTAACTCATATGCTTGATGGACTTACATCTTCATTCTTGCTATGTTACTCCATGCTATCGCTGTCAAACACTGTCGCACTTCTACGTAACTCTTCCAACAACAAACTCGCCTATGCCACCAACTTCAATTCTTGCTTGGCCTTGCTTTCAGCGTTTCTTATTGTATACTTTGGCCAAGTATACTTGTAGTGCTTCCCCAATGAACTAGCTTTACATTAATAAAAAAGAGACAAGGTTTTTGCTTAAACACCACCTTCATTCATTACACTAGCCTTACATAAAAAACATATGGACTCCTTCCCATTTACATTATTGGCCAACACTCGGCCTTACTGAAAGCAAATACATAACCAAAGAAAATACACCAACAACCAGTGTGCTATCTTCTAAGACCATAAGATCAGCAACACCCAACTTAAACTTCAAACATAAAAAAGCTAACAGAACATGCCAAAGTCTCTATACTTCAGCAACCTTGCAGGTTCAGGCACTTGCAACTAGCAACGCAAGGCCCTGCGTCATACACACGCTAATCATGGTGAACAAGGGATACTAAGATCCATAGGATATCCAAATTCTGCATGAATCTCAGCTCAGCTTTATTCGAACGAGCGGACATGAGCAAACTCACTTGCATTTCCTTTGTCATACTTCATGTCAAATGGACTAACTTTCTTTACACCTTTCACGAAATAAGGTGCACTTGGACTTTGTATGAAAATCCCGCTAAGGTGAGGCATCATTGTTTCCTATGCTTGCTTGAAAAAGATTTTACCAAGGATCATCTCAAAATCATTGAGATGCATCACCATTACACTGCCTTGTCCACGCCATTCTCCTACTTAAACATTTTCCACAGCCATCCCCTTGATTGGCTTAGCTATATCATTCACTGTCTTCAAGAATTGATCAGCCTGATATACTTCCAAACCCAAGTACTCTGCCATTGACAAGCTCATAACAATGTGCAAAGCACTTGTATAAGCAATGCCCCAGAGTCGATGATTGTGAATGCTAACTTTCACATAAACAAGGCCAGAGCCACTCATCCCATGTTGTGCTGCTGCCTTTTGTGCTACTATGTTGCATAGTTGAATTGGATTGACATGCTCTACTTCATCAGTTTCTTCTTCTCACCACTGCCCTCAGTGACTATTGCGGACAATTTTTCCTCTTAGGACAATCACACGCAAGGTGAGGACCCTTGCATAGGAAACAACCACCAGCTTTATTCCTCACGGTCTGAATATCATCCCTTTGATAGTTCTTTTCCTTAGCCTCAGAACTTTTCCTACTTCCATCATACTTCTTCTCCTGGCCTTTCTTATCCTTGCCCTTCCTATTAGCATCAATTGAGGTATTAACTTACCTAAAATCAGCAAGGCTGTCCACAATTGCAATGGCCGAAGGTAGGTCTTTGGAACCCTGCCTTCTTACTTCGGCCTGAGCCCATGCTTGCAAACCAGATGTAAAATTAAATAACTTATATTCCTCAGACATGTTGCGAATACCTAGCATCAGAGACGAAAACTCTTTCACGTATTCCCGTGGTGTACCGGTATACCATATCTTACGCAAGTTCCCTCTGGCTAGCCAAGCCGCATTGTTTGGTAAGAATTGACCATTCAATTCATCTTTCATGACATCCCATGTCACGATGCCTGGATGACCAGCAGTAAGGTCGTCATCAGTTCTAGTTCTCCACCACAATTTCGCATCACCTTCCAAGTACATGCTAACGAGAGTAACCTTTTGATCTTCCGGGGTTCTGGCGGACTTGAAGCATTAGTCCATGTCCCACATGAAATTCTCCAATGCCTTCGCATATCTTTCTCCAGAAAACGCCTTAGGTTCTGGGAATTTAATCTTCGTAAAGTCACTGCCACTACCACCCGCAGTAGCTTGATCTGAACCAATCGTACTCACCATTCTCCTTAAGATGCTTATCTCATCAGTTAGCTCTTTCAAGGCACCTATGAACATGGTCTTAACAGCAGTGATTCGGCCTTCCAAATCATCTTGCTTCTTAGTTGCTTCATGGCTTCACTCCATCATCTCAGCAGCGTGCTCATCAAGAGCCTGAATGAGAGCCATAACTGTTGCTTTATAATTGGCATCATTAGGATGGCGTACCTCTCCACCAATCCTATCTTCCAAGTTAGCAATCCTATCCATCAAGGTATCTATCAAACTTTTCTTACCAGCCATTATCTCTAGAAATTTCAACAACCAAACTCGAGCAAAACAGAGAAAATCTACCAAAACAAAGCCAAAACAGAGCAATCTGTGCTCTGATACCCGAACCGTCACACCTGCGAATGTCCCTTACAAATTTTTGTGCAACTGTAACACGACAATACAGTGGTTCAGTGATCTCTTATCACCCACTCATATTTCAGCCTTATAAGTTTGCACCTATGCAAACAACCAACTCTACCTTGAGTATGCAACGGAAGACTTACTTAGATTTTCTCTTCACCAGCAATGTAGCCCATACTACAAAGGGGTTAGTGCCATGATTATGCTTCACAGAATTAGGGAGTATTATTGAATCAACAAGATACTAAGGCAAAACATATAAGCCAATAAACTCTCTTTTATTAGCTTAAGGGGAAGATACAAAACTCGTCCAACCAATGGACTGACAAGCTTATTCTCTAAGCCTAACAAAGAATTTACTCTCTACTGCAATGTGGTTCCTCAACACTTGAACAACTCTCATCTGCAAGGGTCCTCTGGATATTTATAATGCCAAAAACCAAGGCCAATGTGTATGCAACATAGTTGCACGCCCTATGAACAGCCATCTGTCCATAGGCAGTTCCCTAACCGCCACAGTTCACTTTTTAATTGTTAACTTTAGTGCTGGCGTGTAGAATGGCTCCACACTTGTCTCAAACGGTTAGGTTATGCAAAACTCGGTTATAAAGCCACTTTATAACCGTATCTAACTTGGTCTTTCACTTTGGCATGCGTGTGATTCACACACACTTGCAACTGACAGCTTGAACTCAAATCCGACAATCATTGTTCTGCACTGAACTTTGGCCCGTGCCAACATTTGACAATGATTATGCTTTACTCACTCTTGGCCTACGCCAAGTGTCCGGCAACGGTTGCGCTTTATTCAACTTCCACTTCTGCCAAGTATCTGGCAATGGTTGCGCTTCATTCATATCGATCATGCACTTAGCTTATTTGGATGCCAACACCCAAATATCAACTGAGTCTTGACTTGATTAGTTCAACTTCATGCTTCATATGCATCATTTTTGGCGAGCAATAATCACCCGTGGCACATTTGGCAACGCCTCTGTTGCATAGGCATTGTCCAACCCTTGGCCAATGCTTGGAACAATGCCAAAGTCATTTCATGACCTTGCATTTCATCATTTACTCTTTCCTTGAAATGGGCTAACTCTAAATAAGGATATGCAACACTATCGCGCCGTATTGCATGTGCTAAGTAGCCTTTCTTGTCTCAGCCATGACGGCGCTACATTGTCGGACTGTGCAGCTCCATCTACCAGGCTACAACTTCAGTGTTGCGCAATGATTGTGCGCCACTGTTGAGGCATGTCATAGTACCCATGTCATGGGCAAGAACACATGTGAACCCCAATGATATCTTTGAGGAAAAATTCGTGTAAAATGTTCTAGTAAGTTCAACTCCCCTGAGACTACCAATTCCAACCTTTGCTCCACCATATGGATATTTCCTTGACACAATGATTATGAGAGCCCCGGTAGCCTCGAACTAATAAAAATTCAAAAATTAGTACACAAACCCCGTACAAACAAAAAAATAATTATTCACAAATCTTATTCAACTAACAAAGAATCTCCCTAGCCCCAACTCCACCATAATATCTAACGCTTGGTAGTGCAGCATTTCAATTTGACACTGACAAAAAATATTTGCAATAACTGCTTATAGATGGTATTTTATGATTTCACCTTCAAGCATAGATACTCCATCCTTGCTTGGCATTTCTTGGCTTGGAACAAAAATCAAATGTTTCAGACATTTTAATTGAACACCTAGTGTTGCCAGAGTTTGCATTTATAATAACTCCAAGTTTACATGCATATTTATATACTTCAGAGCAGTGAAATTTGCTTATAGGTTTCTCATTCCCAAGTCATAGATTCAGTCTCATGTAAGGCATGTGACTAAGTACGCAATCAAATAACACTATAAGTATGCTGATCAGAAAAGAAGGAAAAAAACCCACTATAAGTAGAAGTTAGGGAACTTACACTCATCCATCTGCATCGAAGAGAAACACCCTGCCTCGTCATCCGCCATTGGCGGACTTAGTCACGCCCTGGAATGATGGATTAAGGGGACGTGTCGTCAATTTCGATTCCAGACAGACTGAGTCCGGGTTTTTTTCCCAATTTTCTGTTGATCATATAATAATATTAGTAATTGATTGAGAAACTAATTAACTGAAGATAGCTCTGCTGCAATCTTTGCATGGGTGGTTAAAGAATCATGAGAAAAGATACCAACAGAAATTACTGAAACCTAACTGTTAGAGCACTGCTCGGTCGAACTTGCAAGCGTTGCTATCTCAAGATTGTTGTCAAGTTTCGTTGCTAAAACTATAAGTCTTGATTTCTAGTCTACTTATAGCTAAGTCTCGGACTAGGATAGTAAGTGTAGTTGAGCTCTAGACTCCACGACGTTCATCATAAAAAGACGAAGAACTACTCAAGGAACTGGTGGAACTTCATCGACTAAAAGGTATGTGGAGACTTGAACTTATCTATCACTCAAAAAGTCTATCTACTTTATCTCCTATCCTGAGACAAAAGTCGTATTGCTATATAGACTTCGATTATACATATTTTTTATTTCGAGCCGAGTTTATCTCGCTTATCTTTTTCTCAAAATATATGTTGGTAAGATTTCGCTTTGGCCAAGTTCATCTTTACAAGTGACGAAAGTCATGTTGGTTATTTCAATATCTTGAAAATTGCTTTGATGAAAAATAGTGTGTGAGTAACCTCTATTTAACATCCTCTAAGAATGTTTCAATGATTGAAATGAGAGTTTAGAACATGTAACCATCCTTGGATATAAGCATATAATATGTTCACGCATTAGTGTATAAGTCCAAAACCGGGAACCAAATGTATGCATACTTGTGTGTGTACTAAATGGTTGATGGAGACTGGGTAAGTATGCGTACCCGTATGCATACAGGCGGAAGTTCACGACCGTGAATTTCTGCTGAGTTTGGAAACCAAAACAAACTTAAATCCGGTTACTTAAGTACACATACCCGTACGCATACTTAAGTGTGTTACTTTCTAAAATTGGTTTATTCATGAACTTAAATATATATACACTAAGGAATGCATATTTGCAAACCGTGGCTATAAAGTTCATGAATCGATTCGAGTGAATCAAAATCGATTTTGCTTCGATTATGTCTTGTATACTTCTATGAGATCTAAGCAATTGAACAACTCTCTAACAAGTTCTTTTGAGTCATTTGAACTAGTTAAGGTGAAGATGAATATGGTTGATATGAAAGTGCTCATATGGCTAACCATTTGGTTAACTACTGTTGAACCAATTACTTGTACACGTTTAGGTACGGTTACACAAACCTAAATGATGTATATTTCATTTGTGTATAACAAGCTAAGTTCGATCTAACGGTTGAAAGATATTAGCTTGAATCTAATCAGGTTTTCATCTAACGGTGAATATTTAATGCTTTGTTACCAAGGTAACTTAGATTGCAAACCCTGATTTGGAGACTATATAAAGGAGAACTCTAGCAACTGGGAAAGGTAATCCCCACACCTTCTGTGTGATAATAGTTGTATAAGATAGAGTCGATTCTCCTTTAACCTTAGGTTTCTATCGAGACCCTGTAGGTTAACGACTTGAAGACTTCATTGGGATTGTGAAGACAGACCCAACTATTTTCTCTGTAGTTGCGTGATCTGATCTTGCTGTTTCTATCGTATTTGAGTATAATCGTAAGATTGGCTTGAGATTAATTTCCCAGATAGGCAAGATAGAAAAGTAATCACAAACACCTTCGTCTCATCTTTTGTGGTTGCACAATATCTTGTTTCGCTAGTCGATTAAGATTATTGTGAGGTGATTGATAATTCTAGGTTGTTCTTCGGGAATATAAGTCTGGGTTATCGATTGGTTCCTGTTCACCTTGATTTATCAAAAGATGGAACAAAACTTGTAGGTATTTCTGTGAGAGACAGATTTATCTATTTTTGTAGACTTTTCTGTGTGATACAGATTTGTTTATTAAAGTCTTCGACTTTGGGTCGTTGCAACTCTTAGTTGTGGGTGAGATCAGCTAAGGGAATCAAGTGCGTAGTATCCTGCTGGGATCAGAGACGTAAGGAGCGCAACTGTACCTTGGATCAGTGTGAGATTGATTGGGGTTCAACAACAGTCCAGACCGAAGTTAGTTTGTAGTAGGCTAGTGTCTGTAGCAGCTTAATACAGTGCGTGTTCAATCTGGACTAGGTCCCGAGGTTTTTCTGTAGAAGAGGACGTAAGCGGTTGACTAGGATTTTTGATATGATTTTGTAGCTGACATTGCAAAGGCTTATAGGTCTGAACTGGGAAGGTTTTGTTGGGTTGTCAACTTTTGGAATCAGTGTAATGTTTGTATGATTCATGAGAGGGTGTATGTTTAAATTATCGAAAAAACTTCGAACTATAGCAATTAATTGAATATGGGTGGTATCCCAGAAAACTTTAAAAAACTTACTGGTATATCCATCTGGACCAGGAGCACTTTCAGAATTTATGGAGAATAGCGCTTGCTTGATTTCCTTTACTATTACGGCTGTCGAGAGCTGGTCACATTGAGAAGGTGTCAATCGTGGGGCTATTTCTTCAAATAGTTCTTCATCCAGAGTTGTGTTTGGGGATGACTATTGAGTAGTGAAATGATCGAGGATGATCTGGATCACTTGATCCTTATCACTGACCCAGTTGTTTTGCTGATCCTTTCGTTCCTTTATGTTGTTGTGGCTTCGGTGTATGGTTGCCTTGGTATGGAAGAAGGTTGTATTATTGTCTCCTGATTGGAGCCATTTGAATTCTGGATCTTTGTTGCAAGTATGTTGCATGGCATTGAAGTAAAGTTAGGTGATTATTGCGCAGCTCCTTCTCGCGATTTATCCAAAAACTTTGTTCTTCTCCAATATGAATAGCACATTAATGTTGAGCCATCTTAATTTGTGTTGTTGATTTGCGAAGTAACTTTGGAAGATATCCAAAAGTGTCCTTGTTCCATTCCATTAGTGTTTGTCCTGTTGGGATTAACCTGAGTTGAAGATCCAGGGAAGAATCTGAGTCTCTTTGTTGTGTCCATGCGGATTCGACGATTTTCTTAAGCTGTGGATGTGTCAGCCATAGATGTTCAAACTTGTAAAAAAAATTCCTTGCCAGTCAATTACTTTGGTGTGTAGCAGAATGGGTGCGTGATCCGAAGCAATCCTTGGAAGGTGGGTAACTCCGGCATGCGGGTTTGCTGTTCTCCAATGTTGGGTTGCAATTGCTCTATCCAATCTTTCCATGATGTTGTCTTGGCCCTGTTGATTGTTTGTCCAAGTGAATGGATCTCCTCGAAATCCTAGGTCGATGAAACCCATTTGATCTATCATTGTTAGGAATGGTTGAGTCTGACTATACGTGACTTGTCTGCCTCCTTTTTTCTCCGATTGGTCCAAGATGTCATTAAAATCCCCTATCAGAAGCCAGGTGGATGAGTTGTTGGTATTTGGGAAGATTGTTGGGAAATCTTTCCAAAAGTCTGTTCTTGCATCTGGATGAGGAGGTCCGTATATACCTGTGCACAGCCATGGTTGTGCCGGAGCTGGGGGAGTAATAAGGATGTGAATGTAACTTTGGGATTGTAGAAGGACTTGAATGTTCAGGTTGTTCCACATAAGACATAGTCCACCTCTACGACCCACTTTGGGAATTGAGGTTAGGTTTTGGAATTGAAGTGATCGAGCAAGATTGGACATATGTCGATCATTTGCTAAAGTTTCTGAGAGGAATAGGATATCGGGTTTATGTAAAGATACTAGACTCTGTAGATGTTGTATGGAAGTTTGATTGTTGATGCCTTGGCAATTCCAGGCTAATATGTTCATGTTGGGTTTAGAATGGTGATGGGCTTTGATGGGTGTGTTGGGGAGACGTGGTAAAAAAAACCGATGGTGTTGGGCTTTGATTAAGATTGTATGCAAATGAAGGATAAATGGAAGGAGTAGAGGAGAAGTTTTCGGATAAGATACACAGGGGTCAGAGAGCCAAAAAAAAAACAATGAGACAGTATTAGAGCTAAGCGACAGACACACAAACTGAAAGAATCAGACTGAACTAAACTTAAAAGAAAACCAGGTATCTAAAACAGACGTTGCGCTAAGGTTGAACAGAAAAAAGTTGAAGAGAAAATTAAAACAGAACCAGAAAGGCACTATAGGAGAGTATACTATAACAAGAACTGACTTAAGATAAGCAAACTAAGCACACGAAGATTCAGAAGTTGTTACAAACAAGAAAGTTAACAAGAGCTGCTTTGAAACAAAAAACTGTGTAGCAGAATAGTTCAGAGGCTACACTAATCTAGGCTAACTCTAAAACACACTATCTCAACAAAAGCACTCTGAATAACAGAGAGGTTAATACACACCCAAAAAAACACTTGAAACGCACTGAAAAGACAAACTTAGTCAAGAAAAATGAAACTGCTAGATAAACCTATTTAGAGACACACTAGTAAGAAAAAACTGTAAAATAAAGGAGACTGTAGACAAAAAAATGGGTTATCCACCGGCCCCAAGATGTAGTTTGACAATGAACAGGGATAAGCTTGGATATGTGCTGATGCGCCATTACTGGTAGTTGCTGCTACTGGTGTTGCTGCTATGGTTGCTGTTGTTGCTGCTGCTGTTGTGCTTGAAGTTGCTTGCCTTACTGGTGGAAGGTTGTCCGCTTGATGCTCCCTTGAATCTTTTGCCTGGCTTATACTGAATTCTCCATTCCTCCAAATCTTCACTTGAAATTCTGCTTGAGTTGAGTGCTGCAGATGAAGAGCCAATACCCGAACTATGAAGATAGTGCTGTTGTTCTGGGTTTAGTCTTTTATGACCAGGGCCTGTAAGCTTGTTGGGGGAGTTTGAGTCTGCATCTGAAACTGTCTAAAAATCTGGATCTATATCAGAGGTAATGAAGTTAGTAGGGCTTCTAGGACTGATATGACGTAATGGAGATGCCTGTTCTTCAACTTGTATCGAGTCTTGTACAACTAGATGTTCTGCATCATAAGAGTTGGAGTTGAGGCTGTGCACTGTGCCAACTGTTAAACTCATCAGATTGAGTGCTGTCTACATCCATGGACATGTATGAATTGAAACCCCTTTGATTGTATCCTTCGAAGGCTTGTTCCCCTTCAGAGAAAGAGATTCCCGACTGTTCTTGATCCGAGGAAATAGGCGAAGGTCTTGGAGTAGGGGGGTAAACTTCTAAACTCCAATCGCTCCAGTCAGGATCAGGTTCATCTCGGTCTACATTTTACCTCTCTTCCTCGGAGTAGTTGTCTTCAGGTTCAGGCATAAACTCCATAGGAGCCAGTTGGAGAGGCTGAGGTATATGCATGCCAGGGTGTGTGATAACAAATAGTTCAATGCAATCCTCAACTAAGTGGCCTAATCTGTTACACAAGCTGCATAGCAGCCTAGGAAGATCCATGAACTGGAAAGCAATCCAGTTTTCATCGTTGAATTCATTTGGTGCCGACATACCGAATATGAGGGGTTGAGATAAGTTGATTCTTAACCTAATTGACATGCTGCTGAATCCATTACTAGAATGACAGGGCGCAGATCAAAAAACAATTTCACCTAGTTCTGAAGTGTTTTGTCTGATATTGATGAACTGTGATTGGGCTGGGGTTAGATTATGCAGTAAGATATCAAAAACTTCAGAGTTCATAAAGAAAGTTCTTGGGTTTAAGAAAGGATTCCAACGTTGAATCATGAAAATATCACCAAAAATAACCCTAGTCCCCTGCCTGAGGACTCTAAACATTTCATTACAGGACTCAAACTTGATAAGAAAGTAAAATTTGCTAAACTTGCTAACAGAGAAACCACCTTCAATACACCATCTGTAACTTAAAGCATTTCTGACAATAAATGAATTTTTGTTCATTCTGGTTAAAAAACCACCAACAAGCTTATGCTTCCATTGTCTACTAAGAAAACTGTTTGAGTTAAAATGATTTTGATGGCTAGAAGAAGCCCTACTATTCTGCCAGAGACTAGACATGGCAACAGACAACAAGCATAAAACAGCCAGAACACAATAACAAGATTAAACTTAAAACTAAACTCAGAAAAAAGAAGACACTAACTAGCAGAACTCTTAAGGCAGGGGATAGGGATACAGGGAAAAATGGTGTATGCATCCTGAATAAAGATATCTATTTATAGAACAAATAACATCACGGTCAAGGATAATGATTACTGAAAAAGTTTTGGGAAACTTATTGCATAACAATCTCAAGAAACAAGGGGGGTAAAAGTGGGTTGAACGGTAAAGGATTCAGCAGCAGTCAGATTGATTAAGTTAAATCGAGATGTAAGCATATTATGTTGACACCTCATGGTTAAGGAATTCAAGGATGAAATAAAAAATAGCTGGGATTTCCTAAAAAGTTGAAGAAATCAGAGAGAGCACTGACATCGGTACCTTTGCGTTTGGGATTAAAATTGGCAATAGCAGGCAGCTTGATTGGAGAAAATCATGATGAGAAACTAATTTCTAAGCAGCTGATGCAGGAATTCTCAATCGATTGAATCATACAGATTCAATTGCGAGATAAAATTTGTTTGCCTCAAATTTTGATTCAATAAAGTAAGATCTTGAATATTGAGCAGCAACCCATTGTGAGTAAGGAAAAATTGGAGACTACATCTTGTCTGGGGCCGGTGAACTTACTGATTAGCCAATAAGAGAAGAAGAAAACATGGTTGATTTTTGTGATTGGATTTTAGGGTTTGCAGGAACCAGATCGACGGAGAAGGGGATCAGGTGTGAAAGCGAAGAAAGAGAACTTCGTTTTCGATCCTTTTTTCTTTTTTTTTGAGGGATATCGAAGGGACCACTAACTCTCTTAGTTTTATTATGTATTTGATAAATCCACACACAACAAATGGCATGACACTCTTAAACGCAGCAGTTGATTCATTTCTTCCTATTAAACTTAGAAACCCTTGTTGAAATTGGACCGTTTTTATCAAGAATTTCCGAAGAAATTCTTTTTATTTATAGTCATTGGAGATTTGGTATTGGGGGTGGTGGTTGTTTCGATTCTTCTGTTATAAATCTAGTGTTGTGTAAATTAACACCAGCTGCAACATATATAGCTGGTGAAAGAAAAGTGGTGGTTTTATTTTGAGATTGCCTATTTGCCATCCATCATGACGGTTGAAAAGAGTTTGTAAAGTGATATAGGGTGGTTTTGGGCGTGTTTAAACCGACAAGAAGAGTTGAATGAAATCAGGAAAGTGCTAAACCACTGATCAGAATTTGGAAAGAGGCCTGACTGACCCCTATAAATACTTCACAGTGCAGAGAAAAGAAGCGTAAGTAATTGTTTCCAAGAAAACGCAGAAGAAAGAAAGAAAGCAGCAAGATGTCTAATCTGGAAGCAGCAACAAGGATGTCGAATCTCCAAGCAGCAGCAGCGGTCTCCTCCAATTCAACGAGAAGAAGGTGCGTTCAACCGCATAACACCGAAAGTAGTTCTTATTGTAGCTCTAGCCTACCAAACAAAATCCAGGAAAAGAAGTTGCTGGTTTTGGATTTAGATGAGACCCTTGTACACACTGTCGTGCACAACAGATCATTACCGTTCAAAAAGAAAAACAGTAGATCATTTAGAAAGACATGTGATTTCTCATTTACGGATGAGGAGTTGAGTTATTATATCAAAAAGAGGCCGTATGTACAAGAGTTCTTGAAAAGGGCCTCCGAGTTGTTTAATCTAGTCATTTTTACAACAGGTGAACAGACGTATGCTGATCCAATACTATCACGATTCAGTTGTATTCCGTGGCGTCGACTATCTCAAGGATCTTACTATATTCCAGGTCGATCTTGCCAAAATCATCTTGGTTGATGATTATCCACAAAAATTTTGTTTGCAAAAAGACAACGGCATTCCAATTACAAGTTGGTATTCTGATCCACATGATGAAGAACTCTCTACGCTACTCCCTTTCTTAGAGAGGTTGGCTGCTGCAGAGGATGTAAGGCCTGTCATTGCAGAGAGATTCGGTCGTTGTAAGAAGAATGGCGAGAAAGATTGTGGCAAATTAACAAGGAAAAAGCAGTTAAGCTCTCAAGAAGTTGGTATGCAAAAGCAACATGGAAAAAGGGCCAAAAGTTGTATTATCAGGAAGGACAAAACAGGAGCTATGTTGAACTCTGAAATTGCCAGTCTTTCTATTTTGTAATGATTCCTCTTTAGATGAACATGAACATTTACTATTTGTAATCAACGAATTCTATTATCTTTTAACAATTTTCATGGATCTGATGTATGTTAGCAAAAACATCTTAGATATAAACCCAAGCTCGCCTTATTAAGGATAACATTTACATTGAATTAGTTCTATACTTCTATGTTTCATGGGAAAGAATTTATGGATTCACATTCTAGTTTAGCTAGTTAGAGATTCAGAACATAACAAATTCAACTAAAACCTTTGGACAGCCGACTTCAACTAAAACAGAGGCAAGCTGGGAGGGAAGCGTATATGCATCCACTGCTTCTCGTAGGATGCCAAATGCTCCCATCCTATCTCTTCCAGCAACGATATTTTCATGTCATACAGCTGCTTCTTTGGAGGACTATCATCATTTTGAATCACTTCACCTACCACCTGCTCCGATTAAAAATAAAGAAAGAAAAAATCTTCATAACTCTGTTTCGAATAAAAAGAGGCAAGACGGGAGTAGAAAAAAACAACAGGTCACAACAACAATCATATGATATGGAAGAATCTTTTACCTTCAACGCTGTTCCAAGCCTTCCAAGGCGTCTTTCATGCAACACTAAGAGCTTTCCATACTTGGATGTGGGCTTTACATCCACCCATCTCTTCAATTCTTTGAAATTCTTTTCAAACAAGTCTTCCTGTTTGTCACTGGAGTCAGAAGCATACTCCGTTGTTGATTTATCCACCACATAAAAACCTTCAGTAGCAGATTCATTTTTTACCGCCTTCCCACCCTGTTATGTTTCAATCACCCACACTCAGCCGATTCAAAGAAAAACAATTCAGAAATTCACTAACGTAAACTGGCAATAAAGTCCTTGCTTCACCATCTGCTAAGATTTTTAGGATACAAAAACATGCGTAAACAATGCTTTTCCTAAATCATGAAACACAAAATGTAGAACAAAGAGAAGTATCATGTCCTATTGCTTCACAGGATAAGACTGTCTATCACTCTATTGTCAAGTGCCCTGAATATGCTACTAAAGTGAAAACACAGTAATCTATAAATATATAAAGATGAAGAGAAGGTTTCATTAACCTCTGTCGGAACAAATGGCACAGTATAGCCAAGAAGTCTAAACAGGAATTAAATAAATCAAGCACAATCAACACCCAGTAAGAGCTAGTGTTTCGGTCAATGTGAGTCATGGGACCTACATCCACAGTAATGACACTATGTTTGAATTGAAATGACACAAAGAAAGGAGCTATAATCCTGTAACACCTAATATAAGCTTATCATTTGCAGTTTGAACCATTTTGAACTGATAAGACTGAAGACAAATCAGTTTATGAATAAAATTATGCGAATATAAAGAGGTGAAAAGACATTAAGAAAAGAATCTCCACCTTGAGGGAGTCGATCTCGTAAAGTGATAATCCTTTTTGGTATAATGCTTCTACCAACTGGTCTCGTGTTGCTTCCATCTTCTTTTTCATTGCCTACAGTCATTTTAGACGTTATTAAACTGCTTAATAAGTAGTAGAATCCAAAGAAACGGACCCAAAGAATAGGTAAAGGAATGAGTCTACGGATATGCACCTCTGCCTTGTCATCTTCAGGATCATGGTTCACCGAAAAGAACTTCAATAATTCATCTTTGTCAACACTATCAACAACCTCATTTGCTGCATCTATTAGCTGAAACATTGAAAACTTGTGTTTAGCAGAATTTTTTATGGATTATCCAAATTAGGAATGTTAAGTAGTAATGACAGCATGGACACATTTAAGTATCGTGTTTGAGAAAGTCCTAGTCAGCCACATTTAGCTCTAGAGGCAAGCATGCCATTTTATAGAATCGCCAAGTCTTCTTCAAGCAAAAAATTACCTCTTCATTGTAGACGATCTTATCTTCCTTACTTTCAGAAAGCAAACACTCCATGATTTTAGAAAGTAGTGGAGTGTAATTTGGGTAATCCGACTGCAAAAACAAAATTACTATTACAGACCTGTTGAAACAACTGGCAATACGATTGAACAGATTTGAAGATTTGAAGAAAAAGAAAAAAAAAAAAAAAAAAACAGTTGTCATTGAGGACTTGAGGCCTGCTAATTTAACTCTCAATCATTGATCCCATAAATGTCAATATGTCATACCAATTCCCATCAATCGAATTACTTCAATTGAGTAATGTTGGATAGAGCTTTACACTGTGGGAAGGTTCCACCAAAATATCCAACCAGATGAATTAGTCCGAAAGAACAAAAGCAAGAAGTTTACCTTGAGACTTGCAGTTAACTCGTTCCATTGGCATCGTTCTTCTTCAGTCCCATGTTTTACGCTTCCCAAAAAGCTTACCTTTGCATCACGAACCTAATGCGGGAAGAATAATAGCAATATGAGTTCATAAAACTCGGGTATAAATCTGTTTCACTTATAAATGAGGCATCTTCCAGATAGCATGCATATCAGGTTTTAGGATTCTAGTGAAAGCAACAAATGAAGAAGGTCATTCCTACAGAGTGGTAAGGAGAAATTCAAATATTTTTTCAAGCAACTGAAATAAATATATCTCAGTAAATACTGCAAAGCAACACAGGCGTCTGTAAGATAAAACGTTTAAGTACATCAAGCATGCAGTTTACAGATTTTAACCTGAGGGATCAACCATTGGGGTAACCGATACTAAGAATGGTTTCAAATTTATCTTATGGTTTTTACACCCCTTGTGATCTGGGATGACTTGCTATTATCATCAGATTCTAGCTATTTCAAAGTCCAAACAGAACAAAAGCATTTTACCCAAATCCACTACTAAGCATGTTTGCCTTACGACATTACGATCAATCAAACACATAACTACAGATGTAGGTATGAATGACTATCCGTTGTATTTCAATTTTAGTCAAACAAGATAATATAGGATAATGCTCAAACCAAGTTCTGAATAGCAAGCTAATTACCTCTTCTGTTAGACGCTCAAGCACACTCTTGGTGCACATTGAAGAAGAAGAATCTTTTGGCTTCTCATCCACCTTAAACAAGAAAAAATAAAAAAATGAATAAAAGATGTCATCTAGTATTTGAAATAGAAAAAGACTACCATGCACATAGGTCTGGCACATATACTTTAGAAGTCCTAAATTATACCCGACCCAGTTAGTAGCTAAAGAAGTGGATATGAAATGACAACCTAACTCTTTCTATTTCTATTTCTTTTCTTTCTATTTTATTTTTTATTTTTTTAATAAGCGAATACAACCTTAGTTGGTGGAACTACAAATGAAACTTCATATGATACAATCTGCTTCCCCTTAGGAGATGGCTTTTTATATGAAATTGCTCCAAGCAACACAGATCCTGCTGGACAGTTCTGCAACATATTGAAAATGTTTTAGAACTCATATTATATGGATGTTCGAAAAAGAAAGTACACTGTAGTAGTCTCGAAATGGATTACCTTTGGAAGTTTGTCCTTAGTCGGTGGGGCCACATAAAATGCTTCAAGTGTCCTATTAAAAAGAGATGGACATAGATATATATATCAATATGAGAACTTGTAAAACAAATCATTAAGAAGACCACACCAAGTTACCAAAAAATATCCCAGGTAAGCAACGTACCCAGGTACTAAATCTGAGGATTTAAAGCTACCATTACCCATCACTGGACCATCTGGTTGAGAGTAAAAACTCAAGCGGATGAAATCCTACATTTAAAGCAGTAAGGAATCAGTTGACTATTAAACATTTATCTCAAAGATCACAAAGACTTCTTACTCTACACATAGTACTCCCTGGGATCTGATTCGACTATTAAAGGAGCAGTCTCTGTAAAAACAAATATATTCTTTGACATAGGAGTTCCAAGTGAGATTAAGGGTCAAGTTCGGTACTGCAATAGAACTCTGAATATTGGTTTACATTGGGTTCATCAGACACCAATCCCTACTCTACATAACCATCTACATTGGAGTGCCAGATAAATGCATGGTCTTTACATAACAATTTGATCTACACCTCAGTAGATGCCGGTTCTCATTATAGAACTGTTTCAAGTAGATGCATTTATGCCATCTCCAGCCTAGAGAGAACTTGGCCTCTGGGCCAACTTTCAAGTCCTCTACTAACTAAAACATGATTCTCGAAGTTAAATTAAGGAGAACATACCTTTTCTTCCAGTTTTTTCTCGATGAATAAGACCAACTGCTTCATCTTCTCTAAGTATTGTACATTATCATGCCTGTAACAGTATGAATTAAGCCCAATCAGTCAATGCGGAACTAAGGATAACAAAATGCCAAGTGAGCCGCAGTCTACATGGGGAGAAAGCCCAGTCAGTCTCCGGCACATCCCATAAGACTATCCGGTAGTTCTATTTCAATGAATTTATGACAAGGAAAGAGCCATCAGGATCAGATTTTAGTGTTGGTGTAATGTAATTATTGCATGCAAAACAAGGTATAAATTACAACCATTTATCAATATTGGATTTTTACTTTTGTGGGTCCTACATAGTAAATAGAGTTATACCTAAAGGTAAGTCGTAAGTTTTATCTGAAGCAAAATAGTGTTTGTTATTAGCATTCTTAATACTGTGAAATCTGTGATCATGAATCATGATCTTGGATTAGAAATAGTAACAGATAGTTTGTTTCTTTTTTTTGGCAAATGAACTTCTTAACTGACCAGCAAAGTATAAAACAGCTGGCTTTCTGAACTGGCAATCAACATATTGATAAATTTAAAATTTATATATACTTGGTGCTTCATAGTAAAAGTGATCATACCTTAAATATAGCTGTAGGTTGTAATCACCCTTGGGAAGTTTTACAGATTTTGGGTATACATCACCAGTTGCATAGACACGCTGTAATGGAAGAGAATTAGGAGACAGACATCAGCTTTGTCGAGTTTGTTAAGCAAAATTATCAAATAAAAATAATATGGATAGAAGAGTAAGAAAAATACAAAGATTAATATGCAAGTAGTAGGAATATCCAGAACTGGAAATAAACTTAGTAATCTGCAATTACCTTGTTTGAATCTGAAATCATATAAAACTGGGACTCAAATTTTGTATCATATACACGACCGTTAAGTAAAGGTACAACAGGCTTTATTTCAGCTCCATCATCCAATTTGAACTTGTAACTGGATCCAGTGACAAAAGAGAACAAGCGTCAGACTGGTTCTACAGTTATGTACAAATTTAGTAGATAAAAGAAACAGACAGCGCAAAACTGTTGCTGAATCTCACGTTAATGTTAGTGCAAGGATTTGCTTGCCCGAAACTAACTTATCCCGATCTGTAGGAAGAGTACAAAATTTAGCTTCAGAGGGACGATAGGGGGTCCTGATCTGCAGAATGGAGCACACAGAAGGAAACATTGTAACTAATAATTCAAAATTTTAGAATATTTGAACTGACAGTGAAGTGTGTATTTGTATTTAAGTAAAAAACAAAAATAGAGAAACTGAACTTACCTTGTTCAGAGTGGCAGCAGGTACAAGTTTTTCACATGACAATAGAGCAGTGGCATCAACTCTAACAGGTGCATCACTTCCATCAAGAACCACGGCTTCTTTGTTGATGCTTATCCCATGGAATTCAATCTGAGTTCGTAAAAATCCAGAACATCCGAATCAGCAAATAAAACATCAAATACTAGTGAAGAAACTCAGAGCTACCACGATAATAAAACATGACCTCAAAATCAGCAATGGTTATTTCTTGACTTCCTATGCCGCTTGACCAAAATTGAGCTACAGCTAATTCCATTGTCTGACCACCTTCCACGGGGAACGAAAAGCTTTTAGCAGAAGGAGATGAGAATGTTTCCACGCGTTCCCACTTGATAGGTCTCTTGAGGGGGCAAATCTGCAACACATTGAGCACGTGAATATATGTCCATTTTAATGCAAAATAGAAACCGATACTAATGCACAATGTACCTGAAGAGTGTCAATAAAGAATCTCCTAGCAGTATCAAAACCTGAAGTTCGCATTGTCGCCTCAACCCAATTAGCACCACGTGGTACCTGAATAAATCTCCTCTCGATATGACCTATTCAAACAACAACAAAATGTAAACTACAAGAAAAAGAGAAAGTAACAAACTCAATAAATATCCTTTCAATATGATCTAGTCAACCCAATCAGCTTCTATAAAAATGTATCATTCGTCCTACTCAAAGAGTAGCACAAAGTTTATTAGGCAGAAAACAACCTTTCGGACTTGCAGGAGAGAAGAAAAGATTTTAAGTTCATTAATGTTATATTAATATTATATTAGACTTTTGTGAACTAGGCTTTGTCATTGCATATTTGCATTACGCATGATAAAGATAAAATCATTATGGTTTCAGCATGATATCCAAAGGACCCATGTCCCATGCTAAAAGAAGTGTTTGAATAGAGCAAAATTCGTCCCAGTGTTCCCTACGGAGAAGCCTGCCTAGATGGAGGAATAAGGCAAATATTTTTCTGGTCTTGGCAATCCAAGATCCTACATTTTTTTATAAACTTCACCTGACAACTAGCGAGTACGCCCTCCACAGGGAGAAATTTCTATGTAAAGAGAACAATCTCAAGAAGTAAACTTACTAAGTAGGCGACAAAATAACCTATATTGAGCATATCACGAGAGAAGTAAATAAAAACCTGGAACAAATCTCATCCCTGAAAACGCAACTAGTGGAGTTTTATCTGTCAAAACAATAGGCTTTGTTATAGTTATCGGAACCCTGAAAAGAGGACCACGCGATGGTGCTTTGCAATCTACTCCATAGAGTTCAAAATAATGTACACCATCCTTCAGTTTGGTAGGATCAACCACAATGCTGCGAAGGAAAAACTCGAGTAAGGTGTGAATATCCAAAAAAAAAAAACATAGTACAAAGAAGCAGGAGAACAAAAAATCGACGCACACTTATAAGTGATATAGTGCAAGATTTGTAATTATTAATATGAGGCACCAAACATATGTATTGAACTCACTTTGAGTAACTTAAATCAATCGTTCAATATTACTCGAGAAAAGGTAAAACAAGAGGTCAAAGATGATATATATTTGAAAATTCATGCATATAGCTTAGCCTAAACAACTGAAACTGAGAGACATCATATCGGATAAAGACACTCCAGACAAGAATGATTCAACTCAATCATACTAATTACTATTGAAGATCCATAATCTTAATAATAATAATCTCTTTTGGTCAGGAAATCTGCAGAAAGTACATCAAAGTTAAGCCATTATTATGCATATAAAGATTCAGTCTAAATGTTTAGAACTAAGGAAAATTAGCAACTGATACACTTACTAGAATTGTTCAAGACTGCACCATTATTCTTTTCCAACACCTGATTACCATTATTTTTGATTCATTTTCCAAAAAAAAACACAATTTTCAACTGCTTTACATCCTTCAGAGAGGTATTAGAGTCCCTTACAACAGAACAATAAACATAACCAATATATGGAGGAAGACTTCTTGTATAACAATTGCTCATCGAAGAAATCCCACATAACCAATATATGAATGCACAGAAAAACAGGGTGGACAAGAAATCCCATATAACAATTGCTCATCGAAGTATAGTTATAACTTATAACACCTTTGAGATAAGCAGATATGGTTTTGTAATCAGCATGCTACTGACCTGATCTCAATATGACAGTCTGAATTACTCAAATAAAGAGCTAGAGATTCAGCCATGAAGGGACAGTAAAGAAATAATGGAGTTAGAAAACTAACTTGAAGGTTCGCCCATTGTTAGTAAGAAGAAGATACTCCGGAGCCTGGATAATATCTTTTTCCGTAGTGTGCAACTGTAGACACTCCTCAAAAGGAACCAGCTGCTCCAAGTTACTTGCATCTTCATGAAACATCGGTTCCACTTGAACGGTCCACTGTTACCCAAAAAACACAGAGGGTTGCATTACACAAAAAATGAACTATGAAACAGTAAACTGTAATCCTGGCTCGAGCAACCGATGCTTCATACATTAATACCAATATAATTCCTAAGGAGGAACCCACCCAAGGCTCACAGTTACTAAAGGCCCAAAGTCTTCAACTCCTCTTATATCTGGTTCTAGGATGAGTAGTTATTAACGAGCATAATACTAAAATTAAATGCTCTAAATTACTAATAAATGGCTTCCGTGGCTACTATAATTCAACACGGCACTTGAATCACATTACTAAAAAGCTTAATTATGTGTAGATTGGGAACCATGTGCTAAATGAAACTTCGCATTCCTAAATGTAACACTTAAATCACAATGCTAAGGTCTAAGGAGCAATTATGTGTAGATTGGGAACCATCTGCTAAATGAAACTTCGCATTCCTAAATGTAACAATTAAATCACAATGCTAAGGTCTAAGGAGCAAATTATTCAACCAGTTTATACAGCATTTGATCTCTAACTATTTCATATTGATAAGAACATGTTAAATGAAAAGTTCCTTGCTGGATTGGCACAGTTTACAGCAATAGCATTTCAATTACAAATTACTCACCTCAGTAGCTTTTTGGCAAGCACTAGCTTCCCTCAAATAAATGCCTCGTGATTTAGGTGCTGCAATCAAAAGGATAGAATAAATTGACTTGAGTAACCAATTCAACACTTAAGTTACGTACTGCGGTAACAATAAGATGCAAGTCAAAAGGATTGCAAGAACAACTAGGCATAAGGGAGCAGTTTTTCAACCTAATAACCAAATAGATTGCAAGAACAAGTGGAATACAAATTAACAATGTGTTCACATCCAATGTTTCTGTCCTAGGTCTCTATTACGAGGGATCTGAATCTAGAGAGTCATATAAAGTTAGTAACTCGGTTCGACAATTCTGAGACAGTAACTTTGAAATATAAACTGAAACCTCCCCAGATTCCCGTTGTGCTAAAAGTAGGATTACTGTGCAACTAATTTAGAATAAAAGAGTCTAACCTGATGGCTGATGTTACCTATAAGAGCTTCTCTAAATCAATGGTGTACATCTTTTTTCTTATCACGGCAATGTAGAAGATGGAGATTCACGCGGAAGCAGAATAGGCTCTTTGAATACTCTTCATTAGTAATTTAGTAGCTCCTTAATCATCATTAGTTAGACCTAAACATGATACTCCCTCCGTTTCAAAAAAAGAGATACTTTCACTTTTTCAATTTGGCCTATTTTTAGGCTAAAATGAAAAAGTGAAAGTATCTCTTTTTTAAAAACGGAGGTAGTATTAATAACCATATGCTGAAAACAGATTTTACCCTACTATTTGCAGCTCATATAAATCCTTTGTATACCTAGCATAATTAGTGCATAAACATCATTATAAACAACTCACACAGCACTGAACATGTTATGCAGCTAATTGCGTAATATGATGAGTTAATTGATGAGAACTTGGACTTCTATTTTATGATGGAGAACTTGCAGTTGCTTACTTGTTTTGCCAGACTGGTTGATTGTTATTTGATACCGAACACATGGAGTGTTCCTAGACTGTTGAATATACTCAAGAGCCCTGTCATGAGATGAAATAATCAATGTTTGATCAAATTGAAGGTTTCATATATATATATATCCTAGAAGTGGAAAAAGTAATCAATTGCCGCAGTAAAAGATAGAAAAATTACTTGTCAACTTGCATTAGCCCTTGTCCGGTAGATAATTTATCTTCTGGATGACCACCTACAGAATTGGCGGTATTTTCAAGGGCCGTTCGCACAGTGTATGGACTCACAGTAATACCTTCAGCCTGCACCATAAGTAGTAAGATGTTTACTACAGTCTACAGAAACATGGTAATATCTATACAGACAGAAGAATAACAGTACAAACAAAGAAGATGGTATATCAAAAGGAGACCTTCATTGCACTGATAAGTAAAGCGACTCCTCCACAAGCAGATGGTGAAGCCATGGAAGTTCCATTCATAAGCATACGGCATTGAAGAGTCCATGTAGGGACAGGAGCCACTGCCCCACCAGGAGCACTTATACATACACCAAGATCACCGTCAGCTGTAGGGCCTCTGCTAGACCTGTGGATATCGCAATTAACAAGGGTAGAGGTTCCAAATGCAAAATATCAGTGATCAGATTGTCTCTTTAGAATAAGTTTAGGCACCTACTCTTCTTTGAACTAAATAAAGCAAATTCAGAAAAACCAAGATTAAAACGATGTACCAGGTGTATTCAAGTCCTTCAGCTGGAGGTTCAACTACACAATGAGCCCCAGCGGCCATAGCAGGAGAGACATATGCACCAACACCAATTATGCTTGAAGTGGTGCCACCTGGTGCACCGACAGTGTTCAAGGCAGGTCCACTATTACCAGCACTGCTGATAAATATCAGTCGATGTTTGTTGACAGCCTAAAATAACCAATCAGCTATCATAATTAACAACGAGAATATCGAACAGATCGAAGTATAGAAGGATAAAGAAGATAAAAGAAAACATAAAAGACAAGAAATACAGCAATCAAATAGGAGAAGGTCAGCTGCGCGGTAAGCATGTATACCTCATTTACAAGGTCAATAAAGCGCCCATAATCTGGTAACAGTGTATCCTCTCCATAACTCATGTTGATCAGATCACATTTGTGCTGCGAATATAACATGTTACATTAGTTATGACCAAAAGCCTCTTGACACCAATTTACCAACAGTCCAGCACTACACTTTGAAGCCTCCCTTGTTGTGTTATGCTCAAGAAATGAGTCACAGAAAGCAAATCAGGCGCGACAAAGGAAGTTGTCAGAGCTTGCTCTTAAAGCTCGGCAGGCTCGGACAACAGAACACACAGAACACAGCACAGCAGAAAAGTGATTTTTCAAAAATTACAGCAACATCAAACTAAGTGTCGAGTATTATGCATTTAAACCCACCTCCACTGCAGCTATCAGAGCTCGACTTAAACCAGTTCCGGTTTCCATAGAACCTAAGCGTGCATCACCAATTTTACAAGATATCAGTTGTGCTCCTGGCGCTACTCCGTTCAGCAAAGGTTCCTGTACGGATACACATAGTATCAAAGGAAACAATTCAGTAGACAATTGTAAGATGGTTACTGTGCAGAAAAGGAGTAACTTCAGCTCAAAAGAAAAAGATTCACGTTACCTTGGGGTGGAAAGCAGTTGCAATGCCAGCTACATGAGTGCCATGAGGAGAACAATCAGTTACTATACTTAAGATCTTTCCTTCATCGTATACATTGGTGACAAATGAGCACGCATCCAGCTTGCTAAATATACCAAATTTTCGTTCTGTCCTGCATGAATAAAATATATATTCAGATACTCAAAAACAACTGGCATTTAGATAGTGAGAGAGTTTGCTAAAGTCAGCAGGTTAAGGACTAGGAGAGATTAGATGGTTAATTTCTACTATCAAAAAAGTTATGGCTTCCGTATTTACGTAACCACTTTAGTTACATCTTTGTCAATTATTCAGCAATTAGCTAAAGTCTTTATAAGAATCCGCCCTCGGATGATGAGGATCCCAAGGAAAACCACATTTAACACTAGGAGTGCTCCTTCAAGTGACTAGGATTGAATATAAGCATTTTCAAGTACACCTTGACTAACAAAAGATGACGCCATGAACTGATTTATTAAAAGGCTTAGCCATCTAGTACGCCATAAAATAAAGGATTTTCAACACCAATTTTCCTTGACGAAATGATTAAGTGAGTCTTTACTTGTGAAAGTGTAAACATAATAATTAAGATTCACCAGTCAACGACCAACCTATATGGCTAAATCTACTCTTCTGAGTTATACCTCTCTATTTCAACATCAGGATACAAACTATTGACAATTTTTCCAACAAAATAAGCACACTCAGAATACAGACCTGTAATTTGTTAGAGGAGAAAAATTTGCTAGTTTTCCAAGCTCCTGGTCATCCTCAAGGCTCTGGGTGTCTAGAGCCACCCTCCATACATCACCATCATTCCACACAACAGCGTCAATAACTGGCCCTCTGTCTTCATAGCTCTGAAAAGAAACATTAACTTAATGCTAAATACATATTAAATGGTAAATCTAACTTTAAACTGATAGGATAATCACTCACATCGCCTTGTTTACGGAGATAATCAACTTTATTTTGAAGGTCTTCATGAGTTCTTTTTAAGTTGTTGTCCTCCACTTTAACATACTTCTGCAGACAAGAAATCACGCATAGGAAAAGAGAACTTATTCAGCTACAGCTTTGGGTGCATGAAAATATCTTTGTAACAAAGAGACAGACGTATGAGTATCCCCACAACTGCTAGTACTCTGACTACAGGATAGGTATTTATTTTAAGATGGTGTCCTCCACTATAATTAACCACAAATGATTATCCAACTGATAAGTATGTATTTTAGCAGGTTATTTTGGATCATGAGCCTAGATTGAGGTGATTGCTTTCTTTTCCGCAAAATGGTGTGCTCAATCCGTTTACCATAGTTATTATCAAAGAATCTGGATAAATTTGAAAATTTGAATGTCCTTCAAATGGTTCGCACTGTAAGAGGTGCACATCTCTTTTCAATAGCTAATATTTGAGAGTTGAGACAGTAATTCCCTTTGACGGTCCACAGCTGTTTCAATTACCTATTATTAACAAGGATATTTGTGGAATGTCCAAGATTTGTTTTAGATATCTTCTCACCATTACCTGTGGTAGCCTGAATGTGGATCCTTCTGGTTTTGATGTAAAATCGTTTCATTTATTAACAAAAAACAAATAGCGAAAGGGGCAGTAGATGGTAGTTTATGCAAGTAAACAGAATCCCATAGAGAAAGAAAGACCTGGTCAAATTCTTGGAGTTGCTTTACAGCTTCAGCGATTGCTTCCTGGTTTTTCTCATCCCATTTCTTCTTCCTTTCTTTCTGCCAAACAAACAAGTTTTCCAGATAATTTAGATTCCACTGTGTGATGATATAAAGATTTGAGATGGTTAGACCATATCTATAATAATTTAGTAAATACATGCAAAGTAAGTCCAACATTAAAACTAGAAATTAACCATATAGTAAAAGTGTAAAACACGAATGCCTTTTTGGCATTGGTTCTCAGATAAATTTGACATATCTAAAGTTTCTAAACTTTCTCATAACCTGAAATTTCTTAAAATACAACCTTCATTCGTAACTCCATATCCTAATAACTTACCCACTTTCTAAGCTCTCAGATTTCAATTCTATTGTAACTTTTATGAATACTCAATATCTCACAGGTCCACAGTTTATGCATGACATGTTCAGTCGCAGGAAATGACAAACTTACAGTATCACCGGGGGACATTTCCAAGGGAATAAATCGCTGTGCTATTGGCACGACGCATAACTAGTAATTTACAAGTGAAGGCTTACCTTCAACCGAGAAGTCAAAGTATCCGTGAAAAGCTCATAAACCATTTTATAACCAACATGCCAGTCCCCAGTAGGATTCTTCCATGAAGAATTAACAACCAAAGGTGCTCCTGTATTAAGTTAAAATCAGAAACATGGCCATACATGTAAAGCAGCAACTTCTATTCTAAAAGCATACGACTATCCAATAAAATCCAGAAACACACATTAGCACAATATGAAGAAAGAAAAAAACATAGTCCAACTTGAAGGTAACACATCAAAGACATTAGACGAGATTTTGTTTCTTTATTGTTCAACTAAAACGAGGAGTCGAGTAAACTTAAGAAATACAAACCGAAAAAATAAACAGATTAAGAAAACTGCAACAGTAGCTTTATATGTCTAGAAATGGCTAATTAATGTAGGGAGAAACACATAAATTTACAGCGCAAAGAATGTCTACTGTCCTAAACCTAACCCTTATATACAAGAGTATCATTTTAACTAAACACGTCATTCACGTTATGAGAATACTAATCACCCTAGCTCGGAAAAATTAGAAAAACTCTAAAGATGGAAGCACGTTTCATACACATCTAACTGGTTCAACTACCAAGTCCAAATATAACCTAAGAGTGAACATTTCTGTAGACTGCAATTTGGCAATCACAATCAAAGATCACAGAATCATGCTTAATAACAACAACTCAACCAACATCAAGTCTTTACAAACCTGAAGCTCCCATAATAACACCATCTTCATCGGCTTTAACCACTTTCGAGGTATCAACATCACCACTCCCTGTACTGCACACACACAAAACAAAAATCATAAGCAAACAAATCAAGAAGAAATAACAAAAATCAACTTCATCAGTAATCACTTCAAAACTTATAATACCAATCAAGAACATCTAGAATCTTCGGTTTCCCATCTGAAGTCACTTGTAAACCAGCCGCAGCTGGATCAACACCAGAATCTGCACACACACAAAAAAAACCAAAATCAAAATCAAAATCATGATTTCCAAATACACTAAATTCTACTTAACAACAAGTTCAAGTTCAATTGATTACCAAATATAGCAATGAGAGCACCGCGACCATCAAATTTAGGGTTAGATTCGATGAATCGGTCAGCACCGATTTCTTTCTTCGGCATCAAAGAAGCTAAGAAAGTAGATTCGTTGAGTTTAAAGGAACTTAGTGCTCCGTTATCTACTTCTTTAGAGCAGTTCAACGGCATTTCCCTCAAAATTTTACCCCCAAATTCGATTGAAGATGATGGAAATCCAGTACAACTCCTTAAACCCTTGTATGAAGATGGGAATGGGAGTGGAAATCGGTTTTGTGAATATCGGAGAAAAAATGGGGAACTCTGATTAACCGAGGTCAATGAGGTGATAGTCATTATGGGGTATGACAATTATGTCCCTGCTGTGGCAATTAATAGACAATTATGTGGCTCGTAATTGCTCATGAGATTTATCGGTTTCTTGATGGGCATTTTTTGGATGGCTAGTTAATCACTCTCTCACGGTCGGTCATGGTCTCACCCTATTAAGGTTTAGAGTCGCGATAAGGTCTACTAAGGCTCTCATTAGTGCACGCGTCAAGCTAAATGCACACCAACGAAGAAAATGATGGCCGTTTTCAGATTTTTTCATGGAAAGGTTTCTTGTAGCTTCAGTCACCTGTGGGGACAAATGGCTGATGATGAGGTGTCAGTTTATTAGGAGGGTTCCAAATTTCATATAAAACAAAAAAATATGATTATAGGATCTAACTTGAAATTTGGTGCCCCTCACTCCCGATGAACTAATACCCCTATTAGCAATGTTGCGAGTATGGAACATTGTGTATTATAATGTATATGTTTGGATCTAAGGGTAATAATGTATATGTGTGGATCTGATAGCGAGTTGAGTCTGACTTGGATTCTAACTCAGGCCAAGTCAAGTTGTCTGAACATTTTTTTTTTTTTTTTGTTTTGATCCCTGATTTGAGGTATGATTTGGCTCATATATTTGATTCGGAACTATTTGAGTTAGATATCATTTTGTACATAAATTGTTGAAGAAAAATAAGATTTTAACTTTGTTATTTAATAAATTCTAAATTAGATGTAACAAACCAGATTCAAATGAATTAAATCCAGACGAGTCTGTTTAGTCTGGAAAAAAAATCAAGAAAAATGTAAATCAATGCATGTACGATCTAGCGATACCCATGGGTCCCATCCCACTCTAAAAATTCTCATGCTAACTCCTGGAGAGACACACTGTAACTATGTCATGCGGGATAATCTACAAAGCGCAACTCATTATGGGTGTAGAATTGTTTTTTTAATATAAAACAAGTAAACGAAAATTAGGGCCTAACAAGTAAGCCCTCCCCGAACATCATTAAGTATGTAGATACAAACTTTACAAGGTTACAATTCAATGCTCTTAACCACCTTGTAATCATAGTTTGTTATTAATGAATGGAACTTATTATCAAAGAAAGAAAGAAAAAACGCTGCTATTTGTCATAGAAAAGAAAGAATCATTCCGCGGTTGGCTCTCTATAATTATCATGAGTATAAAACATATTACCAAAAGAATTGTACCATAAAAAAGAGAAACATGAGTGCCATCCAGCATTGACCAGTTTCTCGTAAAGATGTGAACACATCTTCCAGGACAAAACTCTGAACCCATTGTCAACTGTTTCTCGTATCTGATTTCATTTGCAGAACTTTTCGTTATCTGCACAAGTTCCATCAGTTGATACTCATAGTCCTAGTATAGTTGATAACTGTCCCTCAGATATAGCTTCAGTTTACGTTGATGTTTCTTTTGATCACTTGACTAACTCTATAGGCACTGGTATGGTGTTGTTTTCCATTGCAGGTACTCAATATGCAGTCAAAGGATCATATACTGATGGAGTAATTGATCCAAAGGCAGGGGAATGCATGGCAGTGCTGGAAGCTCTCAGCTGGATTAAGGAGTAAAACATTTTAGAGATCCATCTCAAAGCTGATGCTGAAGTTGTCGTGCAGTCCATAACATCTGATAATTTCAGCTCTCAGCTGGATTAAGGAGCAAAACATTCTAGAGATCCATCTCAAAGCTGATGCTGAAGTTGTCGTGCAGTCCATAACATCTGATTATTTCCAAGTCAAATGGGAAATTATCATCTCATTAGGAGTATCAAAAATTTAGTATCTTCCATTAAATTCTGTAAAATCTCTCATATTAAAAGATATTTCAATAATGTCGCTGATCTTATATTAAAGCGAGTTAGAAGAGATAAACTCATTCTAGAAGAATTCTTGGATTTCTCTCCATGGGTTAACTCTACTTTACAAAGGCACTCTGTACGAGAGACCATTTAGTTAATAAAATTTTCAGTTTATCTGAAAAAATAAAAAAGAGAAACAACTTCATAATTAGTAGCATTGGAAAAATAAATGGGAGAATCATACGAGGCAAAGTAAACACACGTCCATAAAATATATTTTGGCATTCAAAACCTCCAAACTTCAAAAGCAGAACATACACGAGAGGGAAAACAACTTTTTGTTTGTTGTTATAAGCATTTGCATTTGATGATGTTCAAATGCATATTTTGCGTACTACATACATTTGATTTGGGAACTGATCAAGAATCAGATTGGAACTAATGGAGTCATCCTTTCCATGCTTAGCTATAACCGTATACGTATATAAGTCCTTATTTTCATGTCATACTGTTTTTGCTCATCAAAAAAAACCTCTTTAACTTACTCTCTTATTTAAGGACATGCTTGACATCAGAGACACAGAAACGAAAAGAGAAATAGATTAGCTAGCTGAACCAGAGATATTGAACGATCGACAAGATGGCAAACAATGGAGTAATACTTGTTTTGTTAGTTACCATCACTAGTTGGCTATTGAGTGGATCAATTATCACATCCTCTGGTCAAGTTACTGTTCAAAAAACCCCTTCTAAGGATTGTTGTCCATTCGGGAGCTGCAGTGAATGTATCCAACAATTATTCCAGAAGTGTACAGCACAGTTACAAGGATGCCAGAAAAGTTGCACTCTCCCAGTTAGTGCCGATAAAAGTACTATTGAATCTGTTAAAAAGGTCTGTAAAGATTGTTTGAAGCAATTTCATAAGCAATGTAAGCTAAAGACGTGCAAGAGTTGTTGCGCTTATAATCACAAAGGAAACTATGCAACTGCTGCTGCTAATAATATCGAGAGTCGGGAAAATGACGTCCATGATCACCCTGCTGCTAGTAGCCCTGCTTATCATGCTTGATGTAAGACATAGTGCTTCATTAAAGCACTGTTGCATGTGTGTGCTCGGAGACAAGTTTAATTATTAGTACTCTAGCTTGGTATTACTAATGAATAAGAGAAGAGTACCCTCTAATAAGTATGTACGTATTTCTATTGTATTGCTAAGACCTCCACATCTTCAATTTCATTTCAGTTGCCTGTTTGACATAATCGGCTTGTGGTGACAAGACCTTTTAATTAAACTTATTCGACTGATTCCTGAGGAGGTGAAAGTAAATTAATAATCATACAGCAAATGGCAAATTCATATTTGATTTACAATGAATAAAAGATAAAAATATGCTCAACAAAGGAATGCATACCTTGGTTACCATTCTTGATTTTTTTTGAAAAATCCTTGTTTTGATTATTTATCAAACCCATCAAAACCAGTTTTAATTTAACTATAAAATGAGTTCATCTTGGATTTATTTCAAATTTAGCTCCTAAACAAGCTACATTACGGAGCTCTTGAAGATGAATTTCCACTATGTGGAATTAAAACATGTGATTTATGCTATATTACTTGTAACACCAAAACAGCACAAAGAAAAGCAAAAGCAAAAGATACTCAAAGTTGTAAAAATCGTTTTTATTAATTTTGAACATGTGCAGTGCAGCGGTGGGATATATCACCAATTCTCTTTTTTGGCCCGTGGCTTAAACAACGTACATTTTTAGCTTACTTTTGGTTTTGAGAACTCAAAGAGGAATCAGTGCGAAACTTAACCCACTGTCAAATGACCTGTTTATCCTGTAGTAGTGGCTTCTGAGGTGTGCATTTACCCTATTTAAGGAATCAGAGAGCTCTAGTCTCTACAATCAATGGCGATCAATGTTGCGATATTAGCTATATTACTTACCATCACTACTTGTCTACTGAATGGATCGTCAATGGTCTCTTCGTATCGTAATTCTTTAGATACAAGCATATCTCCTCCTGGTAAAGAAATACTTCCTTTTATTCCCGAGCATCGCCCACGTATTATTCCGTTGCGTATCTCTTGCTCTGATAGAATGCCATTCCCCAGTTGTAGATACTGTGTCAAGCACACAAAGAGCTGCAAAATTTGTTGTGTACACCGAAGAAATGTAACTACAGGAGGTACGATGATAGATGATGATATTGATGTTGGTCATGTTGATGAAATTGGAAATAGTGTTGCTGCTTTCGCTGGACGCAATCCTGGTGGTGATATTGACCGTGTTGCTTCCGATGATCATGGCAACCCTAGTACCCCAGGTGATCATGCTTAACGAGGGATTGGTTGGAAGACAAGTACTTATTGCCTTGACATAGATGATGTCGGAGTAAAAATCGCCAACAAGCAGAGGGATCTGGTGGGTTGTAGACTCTTATCAATCTATTGTGTGTGTGTTTTGAAGAGATAAATAAAGCAGCTCGCTGGCTCTAGAAATAATTGTTTAGTAGTAGTAACTATTATTGATTGGTTAACAAAAGTTACAAAACCCAGGAACACAGACTCGATTGCTTTTTAATTAAATAAAATCACCTAGTTTTTTTTTTTCGAAACAACAAAATTCATTCCAAGAGTGCTGAGGAAGCACAAGAAAAACAAGAAGTAAGAGTTATACTAGTTGAGCGATGGGATTACATGTTGTCTTAAATTTTTTCCCATCAACACATAAGGTCATCAAAAGTAAAGATCCTAAGCTCTTTATACATAGAAGCCCAGGAGTATAGAGTTGCTTTAATGTTAATTAATGAGCAACTTCTCATAAGTGATTGATTCTCTCCTAAACACCCTGTTGTTCCTTTAGGTCCAAAGCACAGACCATATCGCGAATGGTAGGCAGTACTTGATGAAGATCGACGGTTTTAAACTAAATTTAAGCTTCCAATCGATCAGAACTTGTATCACAGTATTGGGGGGAGACCAACATAAAATAAAATCACCTAGTTGTAGGTTTATTTTTTCTCTTTTTGTACACAAAAAGGATTTCCTAAGAGCAGCTACGTCCTAGAAAAAATGTTTGTACTTTATTGATTGATTGCTTGTGCTAGCATCATCCTAAATATCAAAGTGGTAGAAATATGAAAGTACTGGATATCTAGTTTCGACGTAAGTATTGCAGTATACTAATCCCCAGGTATTCGAGTGGTAACACTTAGGTCTTTGTTGATTTCTTTATTTTAGTTTCCTCCGACATACCAATTCACTCCTGATAAATTAACATTTGATCGATTCAATTGTGGTCTCTCTTTATTTTAAGTACTTTACCACTCGAATAAATGATATATATGGTGTACAAAGTCATCAAATAAATGATAAGAATAAAATGTCAATTGGTCATACAATCTACAATTACGCATTATACGAACTTTGTATAATACAATGTGAATGATACGAGCACTAGCACAATCGATGTAATATTTCATGGTGTTTTTCTAATGAGTTTGTTAGACGATAATTAAGGAGAAGTGACTATGCCTTTCCTGAAATCAGAAATGGCTTATTAACCAAATGAAAAAAGTGGCTTATTCATCAAATGAAGCGGCGACAGATGTTGGTGTGAAAGGTCGAAAGACCTTCGGTCAATGCTTTTATAAGAAAAGCTGTATTTTTGATGGACACATCAGTGTCCACAGGAACTTGGATGGAGGTAGAGATGTCTGATGCAATTGGTTGAAGTTGCTAGTCATGCCTTTGTATCTTGATTTTGCGGTTAACTGCCTGAGTGATATGTAGCTACCCATTTGTTTCCCGGCTTGATCCATAACTGTGTAGAGTTTTTACTTACTACTTGATCTTGTAATTGCTTTCTCGGCCTTTAGACACTGACAGAGCCAAAAACTTCACTAAGGAAAAGCAAAAACCTATTAAGGGATATAAAGAAAGCAAAATATAGCTTGGACGCCCAAATCCGAAGCAAATATAAGCTTCGGAGCCAGTTGGGTTGCAATTGCTTTCAACTGGCTCCACTCTTGACCTCAGATATATGGAAATTTGAGGTGAAATTTAACAAAAATTATATTTATTTATTTTTATTTACTTAACTAATTCTAATTTTGTTATTGCCTGAATAAAACTGAAGTAGAAACCTAGATATGATTTTATTTTATTTTTTGAAGCATGAGACAAAATAAAAAACCTACAAAGCTATTACACGTGGGTATGTTGTTCCCATAGTGTCATTATCAATAATTTGGTGGAGAAAAGATAGGATTGTGTGGTCCCATATATTCGTTGAGGAATTCCCTGCTTGGCTTCCGTTCGCAGCATAGTTTGCTAAACCATCTGCTGCTTGGTTTCCTTCACTGAAATTGTGTTGAATATCGCAGTGTGGTACTTGTTGCATTCTCTCTTTTATTTCGGAGATCATATCTGCAATATACCACAGGGCTTCTGTTGTCATTTTTATGAAGTGCATCAGGTTTTCCGAGTTTGTCGATCTGTCGCCGTCCTTGCGTCCAAAAGAGTTTCCCATGTTTCTGCGATTAGAGTCGTTGTTATACCCAGAGGCTGTGCAAGAGCCTAAATAACCTGAGCATTTGAGTCTCTGCAAATGAAGCCTGCTCCCGCCATTCCTGGGTGACCTCGGGCAGCACTATCCGTGTTGATATTTATCCAATCCGGTGCTGATCTGATCCATCCTACTTGGATGGTTGTTGTAGCTCTGACATTGGTTGTAGTCCCCCTTGCCGTCAAATTCATGTTTTTGTCTCAATGTTCGTGCCACAATTTGGTCTGAGGGGTTAGGTGTTTTTTTTGAATACTAGATCATTTTTTGACGTCCATAGATTCCAGAATAGAAAACAGTATGCCGAGATAAAAGTGACATTGTTAGAGCCTTGTAGAATCTGTGATATGGTTGTTTGAGAATTTACTACTATATTAGGGATGTTGTTTTGGTTTTGGTTTGTGGATTGGTGAGATAATAGGTTGTTCCAGACGATAATTGCTATTGGGCAGTGAAGAAGGATATGTTCGGCCGTTTCTGGTTCCATTTTGCATCTGGGGCATAGGTTGGAGTCTGAGCGGTTTATGCGATGGAGGATAGTGAAGGTGGCAAGACCTTCATTTATAGCTTTTCACAAGAAAAGCTGGATTTTTGGTGGGCATGGTAATATCCACAGGAATTTGGTCGGTGGAAGGGGGTGGATGTGGTAATGGATATCATGTTGGATTAGGCAGTTGTATCCAGAGGTTGTGGTTTATTTTCCGTATTTTGAGTGCGGCCAAAGTAAAGTATCTGGAGGCCGATTTAGGGAAAGGTAGATATTTATGATGTATTGGATAACATCAGGAGGAGGTTAATCAACTGGTCGTGGTCCCATTTATGGGTAAGTGGGTCGATGAGATCAGCTACCGATTGGATCGGGTAGCATTAGTTCAGGTCAACCCATATATTCGTTGAGAAATTTCTTGCTTGGCTTCCATCCGCAGCATAGTGATGTTTTAATAACCAAAAAACGATTGATTAATAAAAATAAAATCCACGTTTTACTATTTTATTTTCAGATTTTGTAGTTATATAGCGTTAGACAAAATTCTAACCACGAGTTGCAGTAAAATCCCTTAACTAAGGCTTAGTTTGGTATTGCTGCGGCTTTTTTAAAAGCACTTTTCTGCTGTGCGTTGTTGTGCTGTGCTGTGAGAAAAAAACAGTTACACGTTTGGTAAAAAAATAATTAAAGTTAAAGCTGATTAAAAAAGATATCAAAGTGTGTTTGGTAAAATATCAAATTCAACCATTGTTGTTGTAGCAAATAACAAAAACAAACATATCTCTGAAAATAGATTTACTTAATTTTATTAGGCTTAAAAATAATTAATTTTTTTATTATTAAATATAAATATATATAATACTAAATTTACTGGTCACTATTATTATGATTGTTAAAAAAATTTACTTTACTTAACCATATTTTTTTTGGAGTGATGAAGGAAAGAGAGAAAGACTTTTCTTTAACCAGAGAGAGGAACCCCATTACACAGGTATAGCATTCTATTTATACAAGAGTAAATGGGAAAACCCTAGTATACTAATGGACCGCACATCCATGGGCCATAGGCCCTATAACACTCCCTCTTGTGCGGTTCAAAAGCGGAACTTCAAATGTGTTGCCTCATTAAAACCTTGGCAAGGAAAACCCAATGGGACAAAACCTTGACGAAGGGAAAAGAGTACAACATGTTGATAAAGCTTGCCACTTCTCTTCAGGAAAACCTAAAATATAAAAACCATGTGGGAAAAAGATAATTTCAATTGGAGAGTCATAAACCTAGTGTTGTTGTTGTCTCATTAAAAACCTTGTCGAGTAACAAAACCCATTGGGACAAAATAAAACTCGATGAAGGGAAAAAGAGTTCAACAGACACTTACTCCCCCTGATGTTGACATCATATCATTAGATACTCCCCCTAATGTCGCCATCTCCCCCTGATTGCAATCAAGGGAGTTCATACAATTTCCTTAGTCCAATACTCTTTACGTGCTTTTCAAATAAGGACTTAGGAAGTGAATTAGTAAATAAGTCTGTCACATTCTCATCAGACGGTACTTTGTTGACTTGAATGTTTAAGAGACACTGTTGTTGCTGATTGTAAAAGAACTTTGGTGAAATATGTTTCGTTTATCACCCTTGATATATCCTTGCTTCATCTGTTCGATACAAGCTGCATTATCTTCATAAATGCATGTTAGCTCTTCAGTGGTAGAATTCAAACAACTAGTCCCTCGAATATGTGTAATGATAGACCTTAACCATATACACTCACGAACCGCTTCATGTAGGGCAATAACCTATGAGTGGTTCGTGGAAGTAGCTACAAGAGTTTGCTTGGTCGATCTCCAGGATATCGCTGTGTTCCCTATGGTGAATACATAACCAGTTTGGGATCGAGCTTTATGTGGGTCAAAGAGGTACCCAGCATCAGCAAAACCAACCAAAACATTATTTGGGGTTTCAGTGTAGGGGGTTGCTTTAGCAATCCTCCTTTCGTCTTCATAGGGATAAAATAGACCCATGTCAATGGTTCCTTTAAGGTATCTGAATACATTCTTTATACCATTCCAATGATGCTGCGTTGGCCCTGAGCTATATCTAGCTAACAAGTTCACTGAGAATGATATATCATGTCGAGTACATTGTGCTAAGTATAATAATGCGCCTATTGCACTTAGGTAGGGAATTTCATCTCCCAATACCTCTTCGCCATCTTCCTTTGGACGAAATGGATCCTTTTGTACATCTAAACTTCGACCAATCATGGGAGTGCTAGCAGGATGCACCTTGTCCATATTAAATTACCTGAGTATCTTATGGACATATGCAGACTGGTAGATTAGTATTCCACAGGCTCGGTGTTCTAGCTCAAGTCCTAGACAAAATTGAGTTTTCCCAAGATCTTTCATCTCAAATTCATATTTCAGGTAGCTTTCGGTTTCTCTTATTTCATCAAGAGTACCTATTATGTTCATATCATCAACATAAACATCTATAATTGCAAATCCGGAACTCGTTTTCTTTATAAATACGCAGGGGCATAACTCATTATTTGTATATCCCTTCCCAGTCAAATAATCACTTAGACGGGTATACCACATCCGCCCGGATTGCTTTAATCCGTAAAGTGAGTGTTTCAACTTAATCGAAAATGCACTCCGTGGTTTAGAGTTACTTGATTCGGGCAATACGTGACTCACTATGTTTTTCCAAAGTTTTTCCTTGTTGCTGTTGTGGAGATCTGGGGAGCTCATCGTTTCGTCAAATCGATCACTTCCATTATAAAGGAGATAAGTATCAATAACTTTTGCTTATTTGATTTTTCCTTGTTTTTGATTATTGCACCCAACAAATACAACGCTTCTCAATGTCCATTCCTTAGTGATCAGGTTAGTTGCGGAAGAATGGACGGCCAGACTTCGATTATGAGAATTGGAGGTGGGAAGCTGAAGATTGTAAGATTCCAAGGTATGTTCAAAGAAAAATATGATCTCCAGATAACAATTAATGGAGCTTTATAGATAGCTACATGGTTTAATATATATATATATGTGTTTGTGTCTCTCTTTGTTTTAGTAATTATTATCGATTTGCTAACAAAAGTTACAAAACCAAGAAACACAGACTCAATTGATTTATAATTAAATAAAATCACTTAGTTGTAGCTTTTTTTTTTCTTTGTTTGGTACAGAAAAAGGATTTGCTAAGAGCAGCGCCATCCCAAAATGTTTTCACTTTATTGATCGATTGCGTGTAGTGGCCAAATCCAAATCCAAAGTCTTTTCCAGTAGCAAGTACCGGGTCGACTAGAGAAAATCTCATAAAAATATAACATAGTTTTTACGCCGGCCTGTCAGAACCTTGCACAACTTGCACTACGGCAAGCAAAATACTTGACGCTACCCGCGCCGCGATTGTTTATGGACCAGATGGTAAGTAATCACCGTTTTTATGGGATTACGAATTCTCGACCATTAAGCGGATATGCTTACACCATGTCCCTGTTGCAGAAGCTACGGGGTGTTTCCACTTCACAATCCTGCCAACTGCAGAGCTACAGGGGATTCCCCCCTTCACAATCTGCAGGGTTGCCTTTACGTGTTTTCTGATTGAGTGGCCAAGAAATTGACGAAAAATACAGAAAAAGGGGTTTGTTAGTCTCGTACCTGAAACCTACCTCTTCCACGCATATCGCCGCCCTCCATGTCTGTCTGTCCAACGCCTGCTCTGTTGAGATTTCGATTGCTCATGTCCTTCTTTACGTATTCATCCCAAGTTAGCTTCGGTCGGCCTCTGCGTTGCATCCTTCCTTCCGCACGCCTAATGCGACCTACTCGCACTGGAGCATCAGGCGGTCTTCACTGGAGATGCCCGAACCACCGCAACCGATGCTGGGCGAGCATCTCCTTGATTAGCACTACCATAAGTTTCTTCCTTATGTACTCATTCCTGATACGGTCATGCCTCGTATGTCCGCATGCCCACCTCAGCATCTGCATCTCGGTACTCTTCAGCTTCAAAGTGTCCCGATTGTTCGTCGCCCAACATTCCGCACCATATATCATGGCAGGCCTGATCGCTGTTTTGTAAAATTTACCTTTAAGCTTTAGCGGGACTTTGCGGTCACAGAGGACGCCAGAAGCCAGACGCCATTTCCCCCGGCCAGATTGAGTTCGATGGCGAATATCCTCGTCGATTCCCCCATCACTTTGGAGCCACGATCCCAGGTAGCGAAAGGATTGCTTGTACTAGCATCATCCTAAATATCAAAGTGGTACAAAACCCCAGGTATTCGACACTTAATTCTTTGTTGATTTCTTTAATTTAGTTTCCTCCAACATACCAATTCCCTCCCGATAAGTTAACACTTGATTCAAATGTGGTCTCTCTTTGTTTTGCTTTACCAAAATCTCCAATTTCAAGCAACTCAGTATCCACCCATATATATATATACACACGGTGTACGAAGTCATCAAATAAATGATAAGAATAAAATGTCAATTGGTCATACAATCTACAATTACGCATTATACGAACTTTGTATAATACAATGTGAATGATACGAGCACTAGCACAATCGATGTAATATTTCATGGTGTTTTTCTAATGAGTTTGTTAGACGATAATTAAGGAGAAGTGACATGCCTTTCCTGATAAGGGAGGGAATCTCTGGTGGGAAATCCGAAATGGCTTATTCACCAAATGAAAAAGGCAACTTTAGAGGAAAATTTTGCTGCCAAGTGAAATGAAAATAAAGCTTTGCTTTTGACTTCAAAAAACGACTTCTGCTTCTGGAGTTATTGTCGCCAAATAGGCTCTGAGAATCATCACTTAAATGCTAGTTCAGTAGCCACATTTGCTTTGCTGGTTAGCTTTTGATTTTTGTTAAAGGGAGAGCAGAAAAAGATCTGAGGAGAGCAAAAATTGTAGTTAACTCGGTAACTAACATCGATTCAATATAAATGTCCGGGTCAGACAAAATTACCCCTAGTGATCACACAAATTTTTCACACACGTTTAAACCTAACCCTCTGGTAGAATCATCGTTTTCTTCTGACCTTACCACCACCAGAAAAATTCAGTCCAAACTCCAAGATAAAAATACACGTTACAGCAAAACAAAAATGTTTAGTTGTGGTAGTTACGTTCCTTGATTTGAGAAGAGGTGGTGCACAAAGATCAGTATCAGTTTCGTAGGATGAAAATCTACCTTTTATTCGTCGATCATCATTGTTACCATTCAAAAAAAATAAAAAATAAAAATATATATATATATATATTATTGTTCGTGATAAAATGAAATCCAGTATTACGATCTGTCATGTAATAACAACACTTCCATCTTGAATGAATGGGTTCGCACAGTAAGAATAAATTGTCGCATCACAACAATTTCGTCCTCTTCACCAAAAATCTCTAGATCATGATCCCACTGCGTCTACCTGTTGGTGATATGTAGATTTCTTCAACTATATAGTACCCGGTTTATTCATTTGTTGTGTAGGCTTATGTGGATTTATTTTCTTATATACACAGCAATACTTCGCGTTATAGTGAATACAATGGTGAGAACAAAATTCATCACCATTAATGAAGAAGTTTTAAGTTCCGGGAAAGATAATTAGGGCTAGAGAGAAGAGAAAAACGAGGGAGGTGAGTAGGTAATTTCATGATAACTGGACGAGCATGTGAAAATTTTGTTTGGCTAGAAAAGGGTAATTTAGTCTGATTCATAAATATATTAATAACCGGGTCTAATTAGTGAGTTGGGTACGGATTTTGCTCTCCTCGAATCAATTTTTGCTCTCCCTCCAACAAAAATCTTAGCTTTTTATCATCTACGTTGTTAGTCGTGAAGGTGTCGTTGGCATACATATATTGGGGAGTTAAGCTCTAGCAGGGCTCGATCATTGTTCAGTCGAGTTGTCGACAATCTTGAACCATATAATTGCATCCATTATTGAACTAAAAAGTAACTTTAGGACTGCTTCAACTATGACGTAGCTATTTACACTTCAAAAATGAACTTTAGGAGACTTCTATTTTTCTTTTCTTTTTTGTGAAAATCAATGCTTCTATTAAACTATCAAACCATCAAAGAACAATATTTGAGATAATATCCCACAGAGATATTATTCAACACCGTAATTCCTAGCCAAATGCTGAAGTTATTAGCAATTGTGAACTCATACTACTATCAACCCATCATAAGGATACAAGGTAGATCCGTAGATGTATTAACTACACGGATCTTTACTCCTACCACGGACATAATTACACACGGAAGAAGATTAAAATCAGTTGCATCTTCTCAGTAAGTCCAATTTTGTTTTGGTACTAAACATTGCACAATAAAAAGAACTTCTTTCGTATTTGATTTCTTTATTTTAGTTTCCTCCAGCATACCAATCAATTCTTGCTTGACGATTACTTAACATTTAATTTGAATTTAGTCTCTCTTTGTTTCTTTTACCAAATGTTCAACTGAAGGCCATGCCAGTCAGTACCTACCCATATATATAGTGTACACAGGTCATGAAATTATATAATTGGAATGTCAATTGGTCATACAATTTACAATTACACGTTAAATGAACTCTGTAATCTATGTGTGGAGTAAGTATAATACAATGCGACTGATACAAGCACTAGCACTGTCAATGTGAACTTTCATGATGTTGCTTTTACTGAGTTTGTTAGACGCCAATTGCCTAAGGTACAGTTAAAATTCTACTCCAACGGAACTCATATTGTAGTTTAGCGAATAGGTTGGCCTTAGATTTTAGAATTTTGATGGTATGGAATCAACACCACAATGAATAACCCCATCAAATTTCAAGAGCCAACAATTTACGAGCCAGAATAAGACAGATACACTCAACGGAAATGCTAGTTTTACAGAGAACCGGGACCTGGGGGTTATTCCGGGGAATATTGTCCTGGGACCCACCCAAAGATCAGCCCTTTTACTAGTTTACGTACGGGTTAGAGGGTCGCAAGGTTGTGTCACGCGGAATAATCGGTCGGACCGAACCCTCAGTCACTGTATGATCCGGCCATGCGCAGTTGGCGTACATACATCAGCCTATGGAAGGATTATTATTGTTCCTCGAGTTGTCAACAGTAACTTAAACCGGATAAAATGCATTCTCCAAAGTAGTCGTGAATGTCTTCTAAGACAGTAATACTGGCCGCAAATCCAAGAGGATACGGGGAGATTTTTTCAACAGGCCATCCCTAGAAGTGAACACCAGTTTTCAGTGTCAGCTTGCTACAAGGATTTAGAAGAAGATGGTCCGCCAGTGTTTCCTTATAAGTGTGTGTGGAACCAAAAAATTCCACAAAAAGTGATAATTTTTGTATGGAATTACTGTTACAATGCTGCACCAAGAACTCCATTTTGGTTTATGGCTGCTTACTACGTAAAATGGCTGCTGAGTCTAATCGCCATTTGTTTTTGCATTGTGAGTCTACAATAGAAGTTTAGAACTATTTCCTGACTAGTAGCAAGCTTCATTGGGTCTTCCAGGAACCCTATCAGAGACACAATATGGGAAACGATCGAGAAGGGAAAATGGGTCACATTACAGTCTAAGTAGAAGAATTTGGGACTTAATCTCATTTGTTATTTGGTATGCTGCGTGGGTTGAGAGAAATGCTAGAGTGTTTAATTGAAAGTATAAAACTCTAGAGAAAATCAAAGACTGTGTCAAGATTTCCATATTGGTGCACAAGAACAAATATCTTTAAAGGCATAATTGGGAGGGGTCATTAGTTTCTTTTGTTTCGGTTTTTGCTTTTAAGTTGGATTTTTTAACAGCTCTGCTATAATCGAGCTGGTTGTATCTTTGGTTCCCGTTTGTTACTTTTTTGGGATAAGATGTTTCTAA
>JAJJMB010006393.1:39587-49941 GCA_023531105.1 Papaver atlanticum | reverse complement strand
AAAATGAATTTTCAAACGAAGGGGATGACCTCCCCTTATCCGGACCAGGGGTGCGAATAGCAAGTGGATATCCCTTAGTAATTTGGGTGCCCCTTAGTAATTTTCTCCCATGAACGCAAAAACCACTTTTCGAGCCAATTTCGCCGCAAAAACCCATTTTTCCAAAAACACCTACAAGGGATAAAATACCAAAATTAGTACAAAAATGGGTAACACTATACATAAAAGAAATGAAAATACACACATAAATGCGTCTATCAGAGGGCAAAGCTAAGGACATCTGTAAACAAACTTAATCACCACAGAGTCTTTAGACATCTTGCCGAGTTGATTTCAATTTTATTTATTGATTTCTTGTCGACTAGCTTTATCCTGAAAACTGCAGCAGTGGAATTTCATTCTTGGTTGATCTCTTTATTTTAGTTTCCTCCATCATACCAATTCCTCCGGATGAGTTAACATTTAATTCGAATTTAGTCTTTTTTTGTTTTACTTTACCAAATATCCAACTTCAAGGAACCCAGTGTTCACCGATATATGTATAGTGTACAAGTCATCATACATAAAAATAAAATGTGTAATGGTCATACAATTACCATCACATGTTATATGAACTAGCATTGCTCAATCGATGTGAACTTCCATGATATTGTTTTCAATGAGTTTGTTACACGAAAATCGGCTAAGGTATAATAATGGGAATTAAGGGAACCCATATTTCACCCCAAACTTAGTCTCACGAATGGCTTGGCTTCGACTTTCGACTTGCAATTGACAATAATGGTATGGTCCTATGGAATGATCTTGTAGTTGCTTTCTTGGTAATTCATCACTTTAAATGTATTGGGCATTTGGAGGTTAACTTTTAACTAAGCTTTTTTATGAAAAAATATATTTATTTATTAATTTAATTCTGATTACCGGAATAAAACCGAAGAAGAAACCTAGATACAGTTTACATAAATGTTTTAGATTACACATTTGCACGCACAACACATATATATTTCGGAAAAATCATGCCTATATGTTTTAACTAAATTTCAAATTCAATGCCTTTCTCCCTCTGACGATGTCTATTCTTAATGGAAATTTTTAGAGATAAGACAATGCTATTACATATGGATTAATATGGGACAGTAACTGCCCAAGCTACTCTAATTCATGCATAAAATAAGGTTTTCTATTTTGACACAAGCATTAACCAATAGCCAGTATTGTTTCATTTTGTATTTGAAAATAGATAATTATTACCGGTAATATCTCAATATGTATTTGAAAATGTTGATGGTTATTGCACATATTAAAATGATGTACGCAAAATTTAAAGAAAGGGTATATTAATTAAATCCCCTTAGATTTGGAACCGTTCAAAAATATCTCTATCACATTATAAATATACCCCTTCTCTTATATATAAACTTTATCCATTTAGAAATAAATTATTTTAGTAATGTATTTCAGATGACATTTTTCTTTATTTTAAAAAACAATAATTTTCTATCTCGATCACTCCATCACCGCTTCAAACTCCACCGACGGCAATTCACCACCACCGCCACTCCACAACCATCACCACCGCCACCGCCACTTCACAACCATCACCAACATTCCACCATCACAACTACACCACTCATCGTCACCGCCACCGCCATCGCGACCCCCATCGCCTCCAAATCCGTCACCGTTGCGCCAAGTTGATCACAAAATTGAAAATTTAGAAATAAGTTAGGTCCATATTTTTGTATCAACAACCGAAGTTGACACCAAATTTTGATGTCAACAACCGAAGTTGATACATATCTGGTGTCAACAACCCAAGTTGTTACCAAAATTGAAAACTCAGGAAATTAGTTTGGTCAAGATTACGTGTCAACAACCCAAGTTGACACCAAAATCTGGTGTCAACAACAAAAGTTGATCTCAAAATCTTGTGGCACCACCACCTCCACCACGGGCATCACCACCACCACCACCACCAGCATGTGAGATAAATAAAATGATTTTCATCTAAATTTTTATTAATATTGAAAATGTATTTATATGATTCAAAATTAAATGAATTACATTTTAGAAGACAAGGGGTATAATTGTTGATGGATAAGGCTATTTGTGAAATCCATGAAAAAGAGGGGTATTAATACAAGTTCCACTTAAACATGATCTGCGTGATTTGGGTTCCCATTTAACACCCAATTTCTTTTTTTCTTTTTTTTGCTAGGAAAGGAAAAATATATTGATTTAGAAAAAGATTACAGCTGGTTTAGGTTGAATGGAGGATAATTATCCAACTAAACACCTGATACATTGAATCTTCTACTATGTTTAGCTGCTTTATCAGCCCAACCATGATCTGCGTAAGGCGCAATTGGGGGATACTTATATTAATTGGGGGATATGAATTACTAACCTCATCTAATAGTGTCCGCTAAGGGGTGTTTTTTGGGGGCGGAAATACTAAAATGCCCTTTCATCTAAATTGAAATTTAAAACTAAAAATCAAAATCAAATCCTAACAAGTTCTTAAAGATAGGTTAAATTGAATTGTTGTAGAGCAAGAAGAAGAAGAAGAAAAAGAAATGGCTTCATTGAGAAGGTACATGATACCCAATCATGTTTAAAGTGTTGTTGTTTTAAAACTTCGTTTGGGTTAGAATCATAAACTAAAACTTTTCAGTTTCAGTTTTAGTTTCAATCCACTCATGGCTTGTGTTCATGATGAATACCCTACTGTTTTTGTGACGGCATGGTTTTTAGGATGAATACCATGTCGATACTTGCTATTTCAGACAGATTTTCTGTATGTTTTTGTCCTCAAACCGGCACGGTACACTTGGGAATCGACCATGCCGGCACTACTACCGGCATGCTCGATAATGAACTTTTTGTGCAGGCAGTGTACTTATAATTTCAAAATTGGGGGATATTGTGTATCGGCATGGTGAAAGTATGAATACCATGCCGATTTGGCCCCTGCCGGCATGGTATTCATACTTTTACCATGCCGGCACTGAGTTTTTCAGTCGTAACAATGGCGGATTCAATGAAAAAAAAAATCAAATTTCAATACATTAATACCTATATATGACTAATTGGAGCACTTGTATATTCAACTTGTTAACTTTCCTGGGTTGGTTTTTCACCTAAACCTTCAAGATCATAAATATCTTGATTTAATGTTGTTGCATTAACAAATTCAATGATAATGATTTATTCTAATTATTATCAAACTAATCTATTAACTTACCTAATTATATTTAACCACTAAACATGATTAATGAGGGGTAGATTAGGAATTAGTTAAAATACATGGATAAGGGGTGACTCTGATTTACTATTTATATCCCGTTTTTGTCTTTTTCCTCTATCCCCCAATTAATATAAATATCCCCCAATTGTGCGTTCTTGGAATTCCTACTAACATACTCAATTTTAACAAAGCTAAAGTCTTTAAGAATGAAAAGACAATCTTCTAAGATGGAATTGTTGGACCAGCTAAACTGATCCCCCTTTTATTGGGAAAAGTAATGGCATTCTTTGCATCACTCCTTAAGCAAATTCTATCATAACCTCTAACTTTAGCCCACTTTACAGCTTCAAGTAAGACTATGCATTCCGCTTCCTCTAGATTTAATGATTGGCGTGCAACTGTTTTGCATCCGTTGAACTCCCCTGTTTGGTTAAAGACAACAATTCCAACACCATAATTATTAGTATATTTATCATAAAAAGCATCGCAATATACTATATGGCAGTCATCGCAATTTCAGTCATATATAATTGGTTACATGGTTAACTACAATCCAGTTACCACCCTTCTTGTCTTTAATTTGTTCTTGGCAGTTAGGAAAAAAAAATGGGAGAAGAAAAAGAGAAATTGAAAAGATAGATATCTATTAGAAAAATGTATGTATTTCTTATGAGTGAATGCAACTCAAGCATGAGAATAGAGTTTTTCCCCTGAATATTGGGTTTCTCCTATCCAACTAATACAGAAAATAACTATATTGTGTTACTGGTATGTTTTGTTGCTTTCTAATTGTTTGTTTTAATTCCGCAAAGAAGAGATCAGAAGATTTCGTACCACTTACAAAAATCATGTGTTGGCCGATGTAAAATCAATCCTAAACTCTGTAAAGATTAATCGATGGAAAGAGCTGCTTGATTTTCAAAAAGTTTATAAATCATACGAAGAAGATAGTTTTCTTTTAGCATCAACTAGCATATTCCTCACTGTCATCTTAGTGATTGTGGTAGTAGAATTTATTTATTTCTTGATTGATTTATTTATTTTAGTTTCCACCAACATACCAATTCTTCACGATAAGTTTACACTTAATTTGCATTTAGTTTGTCTTTGTTTTTTTTTTATCAAATGTTCAACTTTAAGAGGTCTGGTATATATTGTGTACAATTAAAAGATTTTATGGTCTGGTCCTGAAATGAAGAAGAGATATAACCCCATCAGTTGGAACTATCTTTGTCATGCCTGTGAGGAGGGGGTTATGGGTGTAAAAAGTTTGGAGTATACAAATGTTGCTGCAAATCTTAGACACATTTGGGATCTTGTTTCTGGAAAAAAGACTATTTGGACTGTCTGGGTAAAAAGTAATCTCATAAAGAATCATGATCTCCGTACTATGCCTTTGCCCCAGGATTCCTCTTGGTGTTGGAGAAGAATTTTAGAGCATATGGATTCTGCTAAGCAGCACATTTGGATTATGTTAGGTGATGGAACTACCACCAGTTTCTTACATGATAACTGGCATTTAAAAGGGAGATTAGTGGATTGGGTTGACTCAAACACTTTAGAGACCATTGGTGCTTCTGAAGATACTTTGGTTGCTGAGTTCATATCTGATGGGAGATGGAATTTTCCTTCTTACATGGAAGAAAGATGTAGCGCCCCCAAATCTAGTAGCTGACCAATCCAAGAGATTAACTAAATACAGAGGAACTAAGAATCTAAATCATATACATAAGCATTCAATTAAGGAACCTGGTACAAAACTTAACCCAAAAACTAGCCCCGCTCTGAAATATATGTATACAAGAACTCCTCTCAAATGATACATATACAATAGTCATTTGGTTTACAAATAGAATATACAACATAATAAAAATAGCTGAAGTTAACCAACTAACGGACTCAACTCCTCGAAGCTTCCGCTGCGCAACTCTGATCTGTCTCTGAAACTGAAAGTGGGAATGGGTAAGCACATCATCCCTAAAAGGGGTGCCCAGTAGAAATAACAATTTAACTGTCGAGTAATCACTTATATGATTTGAAAAACAATACATGCTTTTCCTAAACATTAAAAGACAACCAAGTCACAGAAATAAACAATCATGTATATGGAACTAACTCCTTCGTCAAACAATGTATAATATTGTGCTAACCACACTAGTAGGTAATATTGCAGTGTATCGCCCTAGCCATAGCATAAAAGCTGAAAGTAAGTAAGTATAAATGAATGAGCAGTATCCTATATACCACAGATGAGAATTCTTATTTCCCAAGCAATCAAATGGAAATTCTTATTTCCCAAACATTCATAAAGATAGACAAAGCATTACAATTCCTTCCCACGAAATGTAAAGATTAAAAGAAACAACAGTACTTTCGGAATTTTAAAACTAAACAATGCATGGAATACACAATCAGACAATGCATGAATTTGTTAAACATAAACTTTTGTAAAAGAAAACAACAATAATCACAAAAGAGTTAAATGTAAATTCCCACCTCTTTTGATGACAAGCCACGCCTACCTACTGTTAATCACCTTTTTATTATCTATCTTTAGCATATCTAAGGTTTACTAATTCAATTAGATTGGTTCTATAGTCCATTAACTAAGTCTTATGAATACCTACAACTTTGTAGAAGAAACCAAAGGTCAATTCGGACCATAAGGGGTTCCAAACGTCAAACTAGGAATACACGGTATTAAGCCCAAGTCCATTAAACAAGTCCAATAATTCAAGGCTTGGTCTAACTGGTCAACGTATGGTCAACGGGTCTCTAACGGTCAACGTCAGTCAAAGGCTAAGTCAATGGTCAATTGGTCCACTGGGTCAAGGTCTGGTCAATAGAGTCAAATAGGGATCAATTCCTGGTTTCTGAGTTAAGTCAGTCAGATACACTGATTCAGCTGACTGGGATGATGAAGGGTAAAGCTAGGCCATAGCACAGGCCAAAACTCTAATGCATGACAATCCTAGTTATTCTACCTGCAACCATTACAACAATTCACTTTTCAAACAAACATCATAATCAAATTACAATTACAACTATAGCCTACCTGCAGTTCAGCAGTTCCAAGCTTTACAGCAAACACTAACAGCAATCAACACCAAACTCTAGCTTTTCCCCATTTTACCAATTCAAACACACGTATTATTCTCAGCATTACAACACCTCTTACTTCAGTTGCATTACATAACACAGACAACCACCTGCAATTCCTCTTCAATCATAACAACCCCAACTTCATGTCATCTGTAATTGCATACTCAGAGCACAACCCAATTGCAACTGCAATACCCCCTACAATATGAACTCCATAATCTATAACTGCCATTAATTCAATTCCTTCCTGAGATTCTCACATCCACCACCAACACCACCAGAACTCAATAATTACAACTCACATACAACTTATCCATTTTATACTCAGTCCCGTGATTTTCATAACTCAACCACAACTGCTCAGCTATTTCTCAACTCAAATAACACACTTAAACTTCATTCCATTCTGTTTCCTATTTAGCTAAACATCATAACCATTTCAAACAACCCACAACCACCTGCATCCTTTACTCATAATAAAATTCATCACTACCATCTCTAACATTGCTTTCACCAACTCAGCACCAACAACATCTCCAACTCCACATCCTTGCACTTTCTCTATTCATTCTAGTTCATAGTAATTCAACACAACCTACTTCATCAACAATTCTACTCCATATCCATCTCATAACACAGTTTCAAAAACAATTATACAAACTTAACAATTCAATAATTCATCCTTCAAATATCAAAATTAAAGCAATTAAAAGATTACCCCAGTAACAACATCCACTGAATTGGAATTCCCTCATCTTCATCTCAAACCCATGAACCCCAAAACTCTGTTTCATCAAGAACCCTAAATTCAATCACCTTCATCAATTTCATCCTCTAAAACTTAGCTTCATCTGTAATACCACTCTAAATCCTCAATTCACTCATTATCTCAACTCATCATTTTAGAACCTCACTTTCATCTTCCCTGACTTTCCTTACAAACCCTAATGTTTCCATCCATCGCTGAATCCACTTTCAAACTTCAATTAAACACCAACCCGTGATTCTTCATCTGGCAGTAGTCCTATATCTTATCCTCTAAATCCCAGAACAACAATCAAATCCAAAAATCCTAATTTCAGAAACTCTATCTTCAATTTGTAATGGCAACTCAATCTTCTTCTTCATAATTAACAGAAACACCAACTCCTCTTTCTCTTATACATCCTCACAATCTAATCATCTTCGACAGAAGAAGAACAGAGAAGAAAACGAAAGAGAAGAAAGAAGAAGAGAGAGAAAGAAAAAAAACAAGTAAGAGTTTATCCTCTCGAATTGGGTTGATAAGGTCGACAAAATTACAGAGGCACCCAACACTTTTGATAAGGGATGCCAAGGCGGCTAACTGCAAAATGATAATTTTGCCCATCAAACAAATTTGATGATATCTTCTTCGTCCGATATCCGAATGCCACGTTCGGGTAATCCATTCTGCGTAACTTTTCGAGACCTATTCAAAGATACTAGTTTCGTATCTAGATCGTTGTTAGATTAATTTCTATTAATTAAAATATATATTAACTAATCGAGTCATTAGCGGCTAAAACGTCTCTTGACTGGTCTAATAGTGTTGACGAGCTTGAGGGTATTTACAAAAGCACTCAAGAAATGGTGAAGCAAATCACTACTACAGAGTTTAATATTCATGAGCATGATCAATTTTTATGGAAGTCTAGCACTACAGGTCAGTTTTCAACGAAACACACTTACCTAGCTATATCTGATCACTTACCTTCTCCTCATTGGAAACACCTATTTTTCTTTAGAAAGCATATTCCTAGGCATTCTTTCATATCCTGGCTTTATTTTCATAAAAGATTAGAAGAAAAAAAAGCGAACTTTTGAATTGGGGAGTCATTTCTGATGCTTCTTGTGTTTTCTTTGGGGAAGAGTGAGAGACTGAGAACCATTTTTTTCATGATTGCATTTTTCTCTCTAATATTAGGAGTGATCTTCTTCTGAAGTTAAGTTTTGTCAGAATGCTAGCAAATACTTGGGATGAGGAAATTAGCTGGTGTTCTCAGAATTTCACATGTTATGATTGTGTCTCTGTCATCTAAAGACTTGTCCTCAATGGTTTTATCTATCATATTTGAAAATAAAAAAACAACATAATATTTAGATTTACTTCTAATTCTCAGGACCAAGTTAGATTGCTAATTGTTCAAGATGTTATAAATGTCTGCTTCAATGTGTAAGGAAGAGGATAACTTGAATGTAAGAAGGTTTATGAGCAGATGGAGAGTTGATTGTCTTTTTGTTCAACCTGATATTATTGATTGTACTTGGATTGCTTTTGCCACTGATGAAATAATGATAAACACAGATGGTTCTAAGTATGATGATGCTGGGAGTTTTGGAGCCATTCTTAGAGATCATAATGCAGAGGTTTTGAGTGCTGCTAGTGGTGAGAGCCCACCTATCTCAGTGTTGGCTCATGAACTGCAGGGTGTGGAATCGGGTCTAAATATGTCTATCAAGATTGATCAATTCAGATTTCACATTGCAACTGACTTCATGGTTGTTTACAACTTGCTTACAAATCCTAACCCAGAACCTCCTTAGAATGTCTTACAAATTTGGAGAAGATAAAAAACCTGGGGCAGAACTTTACTTCTTGGAAAGTGACTCATTGTTACAGAGAAACAAATAGAGCTGCATATTTTCTTGCGGGTTTGTATCCTGGTGGTACTTGGGTAGAGCTTCGGCATGATGATTTTTCTCCATACTTAGGAGAAATTCTGGCAGCTGACAAGGCATATCGGGTCTATCATAGGAGAAGAAGAAGATATTTTTTTGGGTTTCTTTTTTTTGTTTTTTTCTTTGGTTTGGGTGTCCTTAACCCATCGGGCTGTGTCAAAATTAATAAAACATGGTGGTTTGTTCTATCTCCCACCCTTTAATGAGAGTAGACGAATACAGAAACTCCTACCGTGTTTTTAATTCAATTTCATTCTCGATCGTTGGATGGGCTTACTTTTAGATTCAACCGTCAAGATCTAGACGAGAATTTCCATGTGAAATATTTATGTTAGCCATTAAATTATCTAACTATAATGCGTACGATTTTATTTTTCAATGGAGATTACAAAAATACCCTTATTATTCCATTAATGTTAGAGCACTACTCGTTCGAACTCTCAAGCGTTGCTATCTCAAACTTGTTGTCAAGTTTAGTTGCCAAAACTATAAGTCTTGATTTCTAGTCTACTTATAGCTAAGTCTCGGATTAGGATATAAAGTGTAGTTGAGCATTAGACTTCACGGCGTTCATCGATTGAAGACGAAGAACTACTAAGGGGATCTTGTGGAACTTCATCAACAAAAGGTATGTGGAGACTTGAACTCATCTATCACTCAAAAGTCTATCTACTCTATCTCCTATTTGATACAAAAGTCGTACATCTATATAGACTTCAATTATACACATTTGATATTTCGAGCTGAGTTTAACTCGCTTACATATTTCTCTAAATATGTGTTGGTAAGCTTTAGCTTTAACCAAGTTCATCTTATATTCTTGATGAAAGTCAAAAGATGATCATGTGAAAATTGTCTGGTAACATCTTACATGATTTGTGTGAGACAGTCATTTGATGTAGACTCGGAATGTTTCATATTGATCATTCGATCACTTGAAAATTGCTTTGAATGTAATAGTTTGTGTGAGAAAGCTGATGTAATTTAAACTTTGTTGTAGTAATAGGTTCGTAAGACTTGTGAAAGAAATTGATTTTAGACTTATTTAAACTAAAAGTAGAGAAAATTTAAATCAAAATTTGTTTTTTTTTTTAAGATTGAAAATAACCAAGACACTAGATTCCACTATTACACATGAATGAATGATGGTAAAAATTCCAAAACTCTAATTATTTTTAAAATCTCTTTTTCTTAATTCACAAATTATCATGCATATTTTCAAACATTAATTGTATCCCTTAAGCATAGATTATCTAACCAAAGTATAACCTATCTAATTGAATCACAACTAATTAGGAAAAATTA
>JAJJMB010006393.1:0-39577 GCA_023531105.1 Papaver atlanticum | reverse complement strand
GCACTGTTTAAGAACGACGGTCTTTAAGGGTCTTATGTTCTTCGTACTTTCTTCACCAGCAGAAAAATTGTTTTTCCTGTAACTTTTTTTTCTCGATTTTTTTATGCTCTAAACGTCTCCCTATTCTCTCCCTGAACTCCCGCCAAAATTATTTTTCTAACGATGAAGAAGGGTATCCCCCTAACCAGACCGGGGGTGCGAATAGCAGGTGCCCAACTGAGGTGCCCCTTATCCAAACTGAGAGTCCGAATAACAAATGTCCCTTGGGTTCCTTTAGACAACTTTTCGAGCCAATTTTTTCTAAAAATGTTTATTGCCCAAAAATACCTACAAACACATAAAACACCATAATAAGTACAAAAATGGGTACTAACAATATATACAATAGAGATGAAAATAGACACAAAAATGGGTCTATCAACAGCTATTCCCGTCTTCCAAGAATGTTTCAATGGTTGAAATGAGAGTTTAGAACAATTGGATTTAAGCATAGTATGCGTACTTGCATATGTGTAATCCATGTCCGGGAACCATGGTATGCATACCCGTATGCGTACTGATTGGTTTGAGAAAGTCCGGGAACCTGGTATGCGTACTGGTGTAAGGTTCAGGTCCGGTAATTTCTACTGAGTTTGGATGGTATGCATACCAGTTCACGTACTGGCGAAACCCAAACTTGGTCCGGCTACTTAGGTACGCATACCTAAGTGGATGATGTTCTAAAATCGACTTGTTCATGAACTAATACATTTATATAATAAGGAATGCAATCTTTTGCAAACCGTGGCTATAATGTTCATGACTTGATTCGAGTGAATCAAAATTTATTTTGCTTCAATTGTGTCTTGTATACTTCTATGAGAATATAAACAATTGAACAACTCTAGAACTAGTTTCATTTGTGTCATTTGAACTAGTTATGGTTAAGATGAATAAGGTTGATATGAAAGTGTTCATGTGGCTAACTTCGGTTAACTATTGTTGAGGCAACAAAGGTGCACACGTTTAGGTACGGTTTCATATCTAAATGAAGTCACTTTTCATTTGTGTGTAACAAGCTAAGTTCGATCTAATAGTTGAAAGATATTAGCTTGAGTCTAATCAGGTTTTCATCTAACGGTAAATATTGAATGCTTTGTTACCAAGGTAACTTAGATTGCAAACCCTGATTTGAAGACTATATAAAGGAGAACTCTAGCAACTGGGAAACCTAATCCCCACACCTTCTGTGTGATACTAGTTGCGACTAGAGTCGATTCTTCTTTAACCTTAGGTTTTTCACGAAACTCTGTAGGTTAACGACTTGAAGACTTCATTGTGATTGTGAAGCCAAACCCAACTATTTTCTCTGTAGTTGCGTGTTCTGATCTTGCTATTTTCTATCGTGATTGAGTACTATCTTCCCTAAAATTTTCTCGAGATTTAATCTCCGATACACAAGATAAAAAGTAGTCACAAACATCTTCGTCTCATCGTTTGTGATTCCACAATATCTTGTTTCGCTACCATACAATTAAGATTATTGTGAGGTGATTGATATTTCTAGGCTGTTCTTCGGGAATATAAGTCCGGTTTATCAATTGGTTCCTTTTCACCTTGATTTATCAAAAGACGGAACAAAACTTATAGGTTTATCTGTGGGAGACAGATTTATCTATTCAATAGACTTTTTTGTATGAGTCAGATTGGCTTATCAAGTGTTCGACTTTGGGCCATAACAACTCTTAGTTGTGGGTGAGATCATCTAAGGGAATCAAGTGCGTAGAGTCCTGCTGGGATTTAGAGACGTAAGGAGCGCAACTGTACCTTGATCAGTGTGAGATTAGTTAGGGCTCAACTACATTCCAGTCCGAAGTTAACTTGGAGTAGGCTAGTGTCTGTAGCGGCTTAATAAAGTATGGTGTTCAAATATGGACTAGGTCCCGGGGTTTTTCTGCATTTGCGGTTTCCTCGTTAACAAAACTTCTGGTGTCTGTGTTATTTCTTTTCCACATTATATTTTTTTATATAATAGAAATATCACAGGTTGTGCGTTAAGTTCAATCAGTTCTTCAATCCGGGCTTTGGGTTGTTGATTGAATTGATTGACACTTGGATATTGGTTTGTGATACGTCCAAGTTATTTCTCTTATTCAATCGGACTCGCAAATTCCTATTTGTTTGATTGCGGATTGAATTGAGAAATTGAGATATAACTCTTTGATATACTTTTCTTAAGATTGAGTCTGACTGTCTAGTTGATTCTCTTGAAAGTATATTGGAGTTTGTCCATACTGATTGCTAAGCGAAATATAGGGTGTGGTTGTTGTACCCCGCTTTTTCAATTAATATTTGAAAAATACGTTATTAATGAAAATGAAAATTGTCACCACTCCATTTTCTCTGGTTCTTCAGCAAATTATCTCATAAGTCATATGTTTTGAGAAACAAAAATTGTGATTTCATAAAAATGAAACTCTTAAATCTCTGTCATCCCTTGAAATTTTCATTGCATTTTAGATAATTTAGATTTAAATTATAACAAAATCCTAACTCTAATCTTAATCTTGAGAGATTAAATTATGTTTCCATCATCTAGATGCAATTGATCATCAAAATAAAGTAAGAGATGTCGATCCACGATATACAACCATCACTGGAATCTTGTACTTCATCACTAGAATCTTATTCTTTGAAATCCTGTATCAATTTTTTTTTTAAATATCAATTTTATAAGTCATTTGAATTTGTTGGAAGAAAGATAAGTGTATGGATGGATGTTTAAGGACGTGCTAAGCACATGCGCTCGACTTGTAAATATTACCGACATTATGTATTCGAAAATTCAAATGATTATATCATTAATGGAAATGGTGTAGGTAGAACTGAGATAGCTATAAATATTGTAAATTAAGCACGAGTGTATGACTTACTAACTTAAAAGGAATCCTAAATTCTTGAGGAGAGCAATGAATTAGCAAAATGTTTTATGCATCTTAAACAAAAGTATTTTTCTTTTTCATGTCAACTAGCATCTTTTTCACTGCAATTCTATTTCTTGATCCTAGTAAGGGTAGAAGTTAAAAGATTTTCTTGATTAATTAATCTATTTTAGTCTCCTCCTACATACAAATTCCTTTCTGACAAGCTTGTTAATTCGCAATTAGTCTTTTTGTGTTTCTTTTACCAAAGTGCAGATGTCCACACTTGGTACCTACCCATTTATATATGGCATACAAGTCACGAAATCATAAAATAAAAATTTCACTTGGTCATAAAATTTACAATTACACATAAATAGACCTTTGTATACTATAATGTGAATGATATGAGCATTAACACGATCGATATGAGCTTTCGTGGTGTTTTTATGAATGAGTTTGTTAAACATTAGTAATTGGCTAAAGGTGGAGTGGGAACTCTGTGCGAGGGTTTAGCTCAAATTATTAGTCTCACAAATTACTCGGCTTCGGCTTTTGAGTTCCATCCACATTTCATTGCCAAATAAATAAAGTTCAGAAACAGAATTGCATTTTAAATGCTCAACAAACTCATAAGCGCTCTGGATAAATATTATTAAAAGTTTACAACAGTTTGCACCCGAGAAGTCACATGAATATCATTAGTATTGGTCATAAGATTTTATCGACATGATTTTTACATGTTAGCCATTATCCATTTATTAAAAAAATATATTTCTGTTGTTATATTGAAAGAGAAGATGTTCTGGAGAAATTACAACAAAGTGAAGAACGAGAAGAAGATTGTATCTTTGGGATATTGGAGATTACTAAAAGCAAACTATTTTCTCCTTTACATTTCATTAATATACTAAAAGACGGGTGTTTTGTATTGCATGTAGATTTTTTCTTTACCTTCTATGATATTTGCAATAGTTTGATTTTGTGAAATCGGTCAAAAAAGAAAGGGTTAAAACCAAGATTATGTATAAAATGAAATCTATAAGAAAGAGATTTACTTTTGTAGCACTTGTTTATTGTTTATAGGGAACTAAACTTTTTGTTTATAATGTTTGCATCACAATGATTATTCGTTTCGCCATTTTTGGTAATAGGTTAGGTTATTTTTATTTGCACTCAACTGGTTTGTCTGAATCTGATTCACTGAGTTTGATTCATTATTTCCAAATTTGATTTAAATTGTTTTAAATAATAGAAAAAGTGTCCAACAATTCACTTACAAAATCGTGCCGACTCATGTATCTCTTTAATCAGATTATCTGGTGAGTTAAACCACAAGACATACATCACAAGAGTGAAATGATCTGACATCCGAGTCTGGTCGAGTCAGACGCCAAATCAGATTCAGATCCCGAATCAGATCCCCACAAAAAGGTGGTGCGATGAAAAATTTAGCCCACGAGATTGTGCCACGTAACTAAGACGTACAATCTTCGTTATTCCTAGGAGTACAATATCTCCTGCCTGAACAAAACCTTTTATTTCTCTCCCTCTTTCATTTCACCCAATTGACGAGAAGAAGAAGAGAAGAAGAATTTCCTGGCAAGTTTTTCATTCTTTCGTTAATTTCATTAATTGTTATTTTTCTAATCTTTTCTCAATTTGGTCTCTTCTTGCAAATTAGGGTTCAATTTTGCTTCTCAGAGGTCTATTTAAACACCCCATTTTGTAATTCATTTAGGTATTCTGCCCTAGTTTAGCCTTAATAGGTTAACTGAAGTGGTGCAGGAGCAGTGATTGAGGTGGTTTCACATATTGTTTTGTTAGTTAAAGCTAGGGTTATAGGTAGGTGAGTTTTCCATGAAATTTCCTCTTTAGATTGATGAAGAGAAGTTAGGATTGTTGCATTTTAGGCTAAACTCATATACTTTTAGAATGTCTGGGGTGAATTAGTGTCTAATGTGCACTATATTTCTGGATAGTTGGTTAGATGGAGTAGTAGGATTAACAAATTATTTTTTTGTGATTTTCTGGGAAATCTATGTGTAGTAGGTGTTTTCAGGAGGTATATTGGATTTAGTTCTATAACATTATGTGGATTGGCTAAACTAATGTGTCTGGCGTGTTTCTTTAATATGTGGATTAAAACAGTGAGATTGGCAGGGAATTAGACGTTGGGGCAGGAGCTGTTTTTTTATAATAACAATCTAGGATCGTAGATAATTGATTTCGTAACATGGTTTACGTAAACTCATCTTAAGAACTCGAAGTTAGAAGTTACTGTTGTGCCACTCCACTGGTTTCCATTGTATGTAAAATTGTTACTTGTAAAATGTATGGCATGACATTCAGTTTGGTGAAGAACTTTTTAATGTTTTTCTTGAAAGCTCGGAGAATGTTAGTTAAATGGTTTCTCGTAACTACTTAAGTTCACTTGTAGCAGTAATAGATCCCGGTTGTTAAAGTTGTTTGGCATATCATGGCGGTCCTTTTTTTTGCACTAATTATCCTTGTAGGTTTTCTGTAAGTGACTTAGATGATCATTTTTGAGGCAATTTCACATATTGTTTTGTTAGTTAAGGGATTAAAGCTAGGGTTATAGGTAATTGAGTTTTCGATGAAAATTCCTCTTTAGATTTTTATGGAGAGAAGCTAGGGTTATAGGTACTCTTACACAGTACTATATTCATTCATCTGGGGGTGAATAAGTGTCTAATGTCTAATAAAAATTCTGGATAATGTCGGTTAGATGGGTTTCTCGTGAAAATTTCAGGACACTAGTAGTAGTACAACCATAGAGCCTACTCTTCGAGTTTCAATTTATATTAATAACATTTTATTTAGGTCAAATGATTGACATTTTCTGGGAAATCTACGCGTAGTAATAGTAGAAATTTTCAGGAGGCATGTTGGGTTTGGCTCTATGCCATTATGTGTATTGGCTACATTAATTTTTCTCTCGCTGTTCTTTAATGTGGATCAAAATTGTGAAATTGGCTGGGAATTAGATGTTCATTCGGGCAGGAGCTGTTTCTTTGAATAATAATCTAGGATCATAGAAATTTATTACACAATATTGTTTATATAAACTCATCTTAAGAACTCGAAGTTAGAAGTTATTGTTGTGCCACTGGTTTCCATTGTATGTAAAATTCTTACTTGTAAAATGTGCTGCATGGTATTCAGTTCAGGAAAGAACTTTCTAGCGTTTAACTAGAAGCCTGGTGAATGTTTGTTAAATGGGTTTCTCATAACAACTTAAGTACACTTGTAGCAGTAACAGGTTCCAAGTTGTCACAATTCATGATGAATCCTTACTTATTTTGTACTCATGTAGGTCTTCTATAAGTTACACCAACGGAAATGAGTGAAGCCAATTTAGAAGAAGCTGTACAAATTCAGCAAACTCATACACCTTTGTTAAGTGGGCTTCCAGATGACATTGCCCTCTTCTGCTTGGCTAGAGTTCCACGGAGGTACCATACACTTCTTAAATGTGTGTCTAAGAGATGGAGAGACTTAGTTTGCAGCGAACATTGGGTATCTTACCGTCAAAAGCACAATCTGGCAGAGTCTTGGATTTATGTGTTGTGTAGAGACAAGGCTGATCGGCTTGAACGAGCTTGCTTATATGTGTTGGACCCCATTTCTTTAAAGCGATGTTGGAAACTTGTACCTAGTCTCCCGGTTCAGTGCTTGAAAAGGAAAGGAATGGCTTTTGAAGTGCTGGGAAATAAAGTGTGCTTGTTGGGGGGCTGTGGTTGGTTTGAAGACGCTACCGACGAAGTCTACTGTTACGACGCTTCAAGAAACACTTGGGATACCACTGCTCCTTTGCCGACTGCCAGGTAAATCTCATTGACTGTTATTTTATTCATAGCTAGGTTGGAATATTTCGTTCATTTAATATATCCAATATTCTTAGGTGCTATTTCGCTTGTGAGGCTTTAAACGAGAAACTCTATGCTATTGGAGGGGTAGGTTCAAATTTAAGTGATCCACATTCTTGGGATATGTACAATCCATCTACAAACAGTTGGACCTCTCACTTGGATCCAAATATTGTTCCTGACATTGAAGAATCATTCGTCTTGGATGGGAAAATATACATTCGCTGCGGTGTTTCTTCTACAATGCCTTCAAATGTCTATGCCGTTGTATACAAACCTTCTAGTGGCACCTGGGAGCACGCAGATAAAGATCTGGTTTCAGGCTGGTCAGGACCTGCCATTGTCGTAGAAGGTAATCTCTATGTGCTTGATCAGAGTTCTGGTACCCGATTGATGATGTGGGAAAAGAAGAGTAGAGAGTGGATTGCTGTTGGAAGACTTTCACCATTGCTGACAAGGCCACCTTGTAGACTTGCTGCAATTGGCAAGAGCATCTCCGTTATTGGAAAAGGGCTAAGTACAGTTATGTTTGATGTGTCTAGGGCAGGAAATGTTGGAGGACTGATGGTGAGCTCTTCCATTCCTAGATTAGCTGGTGATGATGATGTTATCTGTTGTAAAGTCTTGTCCATTTGAAGTACTTCATGTCTAAATTTCTTTAAACCCCACTGAATTGTTAATCTGTTTTCTGTATTTACCATCGCTCCCCTGTAATTTTATTGAAGGGTTATGTAACATCATGCTGGTTTATTTCTTAAAAATCGAACATTCGTCTCTTTTCTTTCCAGTTGAATATCATTTTTATTAAACAACAGTATCATCTTCTTCTTACGTTGCTTGGTCGTTTACCTGGATGCCTATAATTGTCGGCAAACCATATTAGTCAAGAGTGTAATGTTTTTCTTACTGGATCTGACTCGTCCAGATCTGACTCACTTAAATTTGACTAAAATCACCTGATTTTATCTTCCAGATCTAACTCATCTGACTAAAAAATATGCGTGTCGGTGACTTGGTCCAATGTATTTTGTTACCAGATTCAAATGGGTCCGAGTCAGAGGTTAGGCCTGGGTCAAGTAACGAATCAGATCCGACACAATAAATAACGAACAATCTGACATTCGCGACGAGTCAGGAGTTGACTGATATCCAGATGCCGAGTCAGATGCAAATAAACATGCTGAAGATAACTATTGTTGTTCTGACTTGAATCAATTTTTGGTTCTTATAATCCTTTTGGTTGTGTGTCTGAATGTCTCTCAGCTTCCGGGGAATGAACTCTAGTTCTGAAGAGGAGATACGTTTCTAATTCCCGGAACCTAAACTGAGTCGGAACAAGAATCGTCAGACTCTAACTAGGAACGCTCTCTTGGGTTCCGGTTCTTATCGTTACCTGGCTTAAGTTAGCGTTGACCAGAATAAGAAAGGTAGCTCCAGAAGGATCTTAAAAAGGAACCAGAGTTTAAACACTTCACTGTGGGAAGCACATCTTGGATATTTTTCATCCATAAACCCTAGAAGAAGAAAAATCAAATCCCAGAATTAAACCCCCTGATTTCACACTCTATTGATGATTCGATTAAGGCAATGTTCAGTTCAGGTCTTCTTTTCTTGATTTAAAGAAACAAAAATTGGACCAGGTAAGTTTGATTCAATCAATTCTTAGTTACACATTTTCAATTACTCGAAAGATTGAATATCTAGTTAGTAATGGGAACTCATAGTAAGTCATCTAAAACAGCAAGAAGTAGACTGAATTCAATCAAATATACATGTGTTCCACTTAAGATTTCATCATTTGATATATCTGATATTGGTTTAGAACAAAATGTGAATGAATCTATTTCTGATTCGCACGATTCGGAACCGAGGTCGTCGAAGGAGATTCTGAGCACGGCTGAGTTTGTGTCAGCGGTTGGTGGTTTATGGAATTGTGTGAATCAGGGTTTATCAGCTTTGCAACCTAAAGGAATTGGTAGGTATAGTGATAGTAGTAGTGTTAATGTGAAAGAGAATGTTGTGTTGTATTCAGATGGTGGTGAAAGAAATGATAAAGAAATTGCTAATACTAGTACTACGGGTAGAAGAAATGTGTTTGTTGATTGTACAGTGCGCGCTGCTGGATGTTCGTCCAGTTCAAAATTTGAGTTTATTAGTGTTGTGCAGAAAATTTCAATGTATGAATCTTGTTGTGGGAACGATAGGGATAGTTTGTTCAGGAGATGTATACAGCGTGATAGTTCAGAGTTGAATAAGCTGGCTAGTGTCACGATGCCATTTGATTTGGGTAGTGTATATGGATGGATGAATGGAAGTGCTGTTGTTGATTTGAAAAATATGGAGACATTGTCACCGATTGTGTTTAAGAAATCTGGTGGTGCCATTATTTCTGAAGGGAAGAGTACCCTTTTAGATAACTTAACCATGAAAAGTGTTGTTTCTGATAGTAGTTTAACGGAATGTCAAGATATGGTACCACGTGAAAGTATCGAGTTGGCTGAAAATGTCGGAGTACCTGTCAGCTCCCTTTGTTCAGAATATTTTCTCAGACCTGTCGTGGGTTTAGAGGCAACGAGTGTTGTTTCAAGGGTTTCAAATTCTACTCTTCGCTCAGATTGCCATGTTCATGATTTAGTTCTGGAGGATAGTGAAAATGAAGAGTGTGAACGCATTCCAGACAACGAGAGCTGCAAAGAACATATTACAGAGCTGCACATTGAAAATGAACCTACTGCAGTACTTTGCTCAGGAATGAAAAATCAACTCAATGATACCTTAGCAAAGCAAAGACATGCTTTTGCTGGAGCATTGGCTGGGACATTTGTCAGCCTTTGTCTACATCCTGTCGATACGATTAAGACTGTCATCCAAGCTCATAGTACAGTTCAAAAGCCAATATCTGGCATTGTTGGATCAATTATCTCTGACAGAGGTAAGCATGTGAGAGTCTAAGGCTGCAGATTCTTGATATAAATTGTGTACAAATATCAAGAAACTTGAAAGTGTTCTATCATGTGTAGTAGCATGTAGTAGCATCCTATATGCTTCTGAATTTTGTTTGTAACTTCTCTGCAGGTGTATCAGGATTATACCGTGGAATAGCAAGTAATGTTGCTTCATCTGCACCAATTTCTGCTGTTTACACCTTCACGTATGAATCAGTTAAAGCATATCTGCTTCCTCGGCTTCCTCAGGTATTGAGTTATTCATCACTTTGTTTCAGCTTTCATGTTGTAGCAAGTGATCTGTGCTTAGCTCTGAAATATCTTTTGATTGTCCCATTCAGGAGTATCGTTCTGTTGCCCATTGCACCGCAGGTGGTTGTGCAAGCATTGCCACTTCTTTTATTTTCACTCCAAGTGAACGCATCAAGCAGCAGATGCAAGTTAGTTCACAGTATCGGAACTGCTGGTATGTTTTTATAATTTCACCACACTGGTAAATGTTTATATAATTCCTATGATTCTCCCCATATTCTTTGAAGACTATTCCCCAGTAGAGTTATTTACATTAAATAGATACCTAACATTCTATTACTGTCTTATGGATTCTGTGTAACTAGTACATTAATTAAAAGACTTCGTTTCTGTTACTTCAGGACTGCCTTGGTTAGTATCCTTAAACATGGCGGTTTTCCTTCATTATATGCTGGGTGGGGTGCCGTCCTTTGCAGAAACATTCCACACTCTGTTATCAAGGTTGGATGTTTTTCCATGAAAAGCGTAAAGTTAGTTTCTAATGGTATTTTTCATTTTTGTTATACATTATTATGTTCTGTTCATTTGTTTTTTTCACTTGTGACGTTTAGTGAGTTTAAGAGCTTTTGGTTGCCTTTACTTGCAGTTTTACACCTACGAAAGCTTGAAGCAATTATTTCTATCATCAACACAATCTACTCATCCCAGCACATTCCAGACGGTTTGTCATTTTACCACTATTCTCCTTAGCCGTCTGTTCAGTACAGTCTGGTAACATTTGTAGATAGTGCTTAAAGAGAGGATTAACCAGTGAGATATGCATTGATTATGACATCATGAGTATGTAATGCTAGTTTTTTTTACAGTTAATATGTGGTGGACTTGCTGGATCTACTGCAGCTTTGTTTACTACTCCTTTTGATGTTGTTAAGACAAGATTACAGACTGAGGTGCGTTTTCTATTACTCTGACCCGTCCCTTAATAATAAATGAACCTCAACTGGTATTGATAAGTTTATATCTTTGGTAGATCTTCTGTGGTGAGGATAGGTTGAGAAACTCTTTTTTGTTTTTGTTTTTGTTGCTTTGTATTTTTCTAACCATTTTTCTATGGAGCAGATTCCTGGATCTCTTAGAAAATATGATGGTGTTTTCCACGCGCTTAATCAAATAGCCAAAGATGAAGGCTTGAAAGGTCTATACAGGTACAATTTTTTTTTATTTATCTTACACTTTCCTTTGAGAATATGAAAAGACTCGTAAATTTCTGTACATGAAAAGAATCCAATTAAAGTCAATATAAGATTCTTACCTCGACTGTCCATCTTAACTGTATCTACATCACTTATAAAATCATGTTTACCGCTCTTTTCTTGAGAGGATCGCAGGCTTTTTTTTTTTACTGCCGGCCTCTAGTCCACCATTTTACCTACTAACTCTATACTTGTTTCCTTCGGTCAGGGGTCTGACTCCGAGATTGATAATGTATGTCACGCAAGGAGCACTCTTTTTCGCATCATATGAATGTCTAAAAGCAGCCTTTTGCTTGGAGGTACCAAAACTTTTGAGTCCAACCATCCAGAACAATAGAAGTACCGAAAATGAATCTTCAACATCACCAGTGTTACTGTCGAAACAACAGACCATCCAGGCTTCCTGATATCCATCTATTAGGATAGTGATTGACAGGCAGTCGTTTATGTATGCTTACTTCAGTGATGGGAGATTTTGATTACATCCTTGAGCCGCTTGTGAGGATCTCTTGGCAGAGCATAAAGTAAGCACCTTATATCTCACTCCGCCCTTTAACGAATTGAACCACATCACACCAATGAATGCTTGCTCTTGTTTAAATGTCGTATGCGGAATTCCTAACAAGTATCACCTCCTTGATATTTTGTTTAATCTGATTTTCAGTCATATTTTACAGGTACTTGCTGTGTGGTTGCATTCTTTACTGCTACTACCTATCGTCCCATTGCTATTCAGCTTAGTAAATTTCATTCCGCTACTTGTAATTCATCAGTTTTGCATGTAAAGCCCAATCCAATGATCGACTCGCATTTGTTGTCCGTTACTTGCCAAGATCTCAAAGTTTGTTCAACTCCATAGATATTCAATGAAGAATCATTAGCCTGAAACTGTGTCCTAAACTCTGCTTCGTCTGAATAGCGATCCATGGGCCTTCTTTGGTTTCGTGATCCAGGCCTTGATCTGAATAGTGAGTTCCATTCACCTGAAATCTGCTTGCTACCCGACTTTAAAATGAACCCTATTTTTAGGGCATACGGTAAACTTCCCGGGCAATACATAGTGATAAACTTAACTAGCGTCGGCTATAGTTGGTGTCTAATGGTGGTAAAATTAATTTGATACTCTTGATTATTATTTATTAATTTATTTAACATTTTTTAAACATTTTTTTTTTTTTTGCCTATGTTCTTTCTTTCTTATCTTATTGCAAGAAAATGTATAATAGAAACTATTTCCCATAAACCCAAGTCTTATTTTCTTGTTGAAACAAATTTTTAGCGGAACTGCTCATTGTTCTTTATTCTTGTTCAAACATGAAAATATTAGCTGAACTTCACTTTATGAAGGCTAAGTTAGAGAGTTAACTTTGGTTGACAATTTATCAGCCGAACCCTCTAAGTATTGATCATATACAAAGAACACCCAAAGATTCGGCTGACAAGTTACTACCCGAATCTAGTTATTTCTCCAAAAGACTTACCTTTGGCTGATAACTTGTAGCAGAACCTAGTTTTTGTAAATAAGTATATATAAAAATTATAAAAAATAAATAAATAACTATAAAGTACAAGGGCAATTTTATCATTAGCAAGATATATTGATAATGGAATTTGGTATTACTACCTAGTGACCCGGTTATCCAAAACTTAGAGACTACCTAGGGTATAAATAACGATATAATCAGGACTAGAATAAGGAAGGTCTTCGATTTAGACTTTGTTTAAACCTAACTTTACTTTGTATACGAACAACTCAATCAATCTTCCTATATTCTAAGTTCGCTTACAATAGTTTTGTGTCGATTACAAAGAGAAGCAATGCTGAAACGCAAACGAACAACATTAGACGAGATCACGGAGTCAGAAGACTATGTTTATTCCCATGCACACATTCCTCATGAGGTACGTTTGCAAATACTGCAAAAATTTCCTGTTAAAGCTTTGATGAAATTCTGCTGTGTATGTAAATTATGGTCTGAGTCGATCGTGAATGATCCCCACTTTACCGAAGCTCACTTTCTTGAATCCCAAAAGAATCCCCAACTCATATTTAAATTCTTACCCAAAAACTTGGATGATATCAAAAGTCCTTTTCTTTTTTTAGCTCAAAATGAAGAATATCGCATGAATCACTTGTTCTCTTTGGGAAAAGATAAGTTTGTTAGTGGTAAAAGTAAAGTTTTACCCTATATTCAGAATCTAATTGTTTCAAAAAACAGTTCACCAAGGAGATTAATTGGTTATTGCAATGGTTTAGTATGTTTTATGGTGGGTGTTCCATTTAAGACAAGCTATTGGTCTTATTTTATCATTGAGATCTTTAACTTTAGTAAACTCTGAGAAACTACGTATTGTCTCTTGCTTACAAACCCAAGGATCCACATGGGTTAAAGATTGTCGATTTGGATATGATGTCATTGCAAAAGAGTATAAATTGATGTGTATCCTTAGTTATCGTGGCATTGATTATACAACTACAAATATATAATCCTGACACTGGAAAGTACTGGTACTCAATCTTGGAGAGAAATTAAGCATCCAATGACACCAAAAGGCTACCCACGGGGATATAGCTATCTATCACCTGGCCATCGTATTGATGGAGCTCTTTTTTGGACGAGTAGTGATATGGATCAAGGATACAAAGAAGTTTTGTATTCGTTCAACCTCCACGAAGAGAAGTTTCAAGTAATTAAACTGCCAGAGGGTTTGTATCGTACGGATTATAAAAATCAATTGGAATATGAACGATGTTTCTGTTGTGTGCAAGTTATGCCATCTAGTAGTACTCACAGTGGTGCGGTTGAGTTATTTGTACTGAGAGACAGAATTGAACAAGTTTGGGTAAAAAAAACTATTATATTTCATCTTCCTAGAACAGTACGAAATCCTCCTCCTGCACTTTCACATTGTTACTTCAAGTGTTCTGCTACCTTTTCTCTTGATAAGGAAGGTATTACTAGCATTCGAATAACAGAATTCGCTGGCCGGATATATCTTTATTGGAGAAGGTTGCTGTAACAAAAACGAAGTAACATTATTCAATTTTACGATTTGCACTCGAAAAAACTTATAGAAGTAAAGGGTCCTACTGGTGGTAAATGTGGTTACGATTATCATGTCACTAGTCATGCCGAGAACCTTGTTTCTTTAAAAGCTTGGGCGACGAATGAAGGAGATGGAAGTGGAGTATTAGTTGGTCGTGAATTCGATAAATGCACTATTACGAAGATACAAGACATGTTTAACAAAATGCCACCAAGTTCCGATGCTGCAGTGGTTTTCTTTTCTTCTCTTAGTTTCTTGGGAAAAAAATAACGAGTCATTAGTTATTATCTAAAGTATGTTTATTCCATCTTTTTTTTTTTTTGGTTACGGTTTCCATTGGAAAATAATTTGCTCTCGCATTTGATTTCTCTAAACTACATAAAGTGAAGAACAAAGCTGAAATCCAATCTTCGAAAACAGCAAGATGAAGACATATTTTACCGCGCAGGCTCTGCCATTAATTGGTTCTCTGAATTCCTGAATTTAAACACGAAGTTCCTTATGATTTTGCTTTGTACATATCATTAATATTAGCTATAGCAATATTAATAATGGTTAATTTAGATGGTCCATACTGGTTTTGTATTCTTATTCGAGCAAAGGTGTGTCGCACCAAATTTAACTGATTATGATAAAAGAACAGCAGCTAGCACTTCATGCAGCATCATCTGAAGGTTGTACTGAAATTGTATCTATAAAATCATGTTTGCCGCTCTTTTCTTGAGAGGATTGTAGTGTTTGTTTTCTTTAACTGCGGGCTTCTAGTCCACCATTTTATTCACTAAGTCTATCCTTGTATCCTTTGATCAGCGGTCTGATTCCGAGTTTAATAATGTATGTCACTCAAGGAGCACTCTTCTTCGCATCATATGAATGTCTAAAACCAGCCTTTTGTTCGAAGCAACAGACCATCCAGACTTCGTAATGTCCATATATGACTGAGAGTCATCCACAACCACGTCAAACCAAAGAATACTTGCTTTTGTTTATATCATATATATGCAGAATCCGTAACATGTATCACCTCTTTGAATTTTCGTTAAATCCGAGTCTCAGTCATATTTTGCAGGTATTTGCTGGGTGGTCGCGTTCTTTACGGTTAATGCCTATGGTCCCATTGTTATCCAGCTTAGTAAATTACAGTTCCACTACTTGTTGTAATCCATCATTTTGCATATAAATTTTTGAGGATGTAAATTCCAATCAAATCAAGTGAGTCACATTTTGTTGTCAATTACCAAGATCTTCAAGCTTATTTATCTCCGCATAAGAACCACCTTGGTTGCTGTACAGATATGTTTTCCTGTTATGTTGAGCCTGAAACTGTGATACAAAACACCGCACAACCATCGGTAACGCGTAAAAGTTCATTTGGCAACCGGCGAATATGACGCGTAAAGCATACTCCTGATGACGAACAGGATGACGTCACCAAGTCACTCCAAAAGCGTGAAGATCAACGCGGTAGTTAAAAGGTGAGCGCGGTTATATAGAAGTCAGGGCGAAGTTGACGCGCTCCAGATCCAAAAATAGGGGCTTTATTAGCTGTCCTCTACTATGTAACCCCTATAAAAGGGACAAGAAGCCATTGTAAAGGAGAGACCTTTTTGAGAGTGGAGATAAGAATTTTAGGAGAGAGAAAGTTATTTGTTCTCCAAGTTAGAGTTTCCATTCATCTCTTTTGTATTTGCTCTACCTTTAATGAAATGATTTAGAGTTCTTCTTATGATGTCTTGATTATTAGTTCATAGATTTACTTGGGTGTGGTTGTAGGATTTCCTGCAACTACATTTTGGCGCTAGAATATAGCTTGGATGATATACCCTGTTGGTGAAATTCTTTAAAAAATTAGTTTAAAAATATTCATCGTTTTTCATCATCTTATCGTTAATCTTGAGAGTTTCTGAAATTTAGATCTGTAAAACGAAAAAAAAAGTTTTCATCTTAGAAAAGTAGTTGTCATTGATAGAATTTTCGAATCTCTGAAGAATACTTTTTCCTCTGTCAAGAAAAGATATTATTTCGAAAACAAAAGATGGTGAGGCAAGCATCTATAGCAAAGCACGTGATAGCAACCAGGAGGAGTAGGAGAATCGCAGGAAGAAGAAGAGGCGTAATTGCTGAATCATCGAGAATGGGAGAAAGGAACAATCGGGGGAAGCAAATCCAATCTCAGATCCAACGCGTGCAAAAGGAGGATAACAACCGCAATTACGATGAGGTAAGTGTTCATACTACAGATTCAGATACGGTGGAGGAAAACGAGGAAAGAATCGGGGAGGAAGGACCAGTAAGAGAAAACGAAGACAACATGACAATAGAACAACTCAGGCAAAGATTAGTTGAAGAAAGGAGGAGAGAAGAGGAGGTGCGAGCGAATCTAACGCGTCAAAATGATGAATTAAGGGAACAAAACACCATATTGCAAGAACAAAGGTCACGAACCACTTCTAGGACAACACGTGCAACTTCAAGATCAAGGACAAGTAAAAGTACATCAAGGCGTAGCAGATCCAGTCGCAGAGATGATGGAAGGGAACAACTACTGAATACCAATCTTATTGAACATTTTCATGTAGGAGATAATATGCAGGAGGGACGCGGTCATGATCGCATAGAGCAACATCCCAGGGATGATCGATATGAACAAGAAGGAAAGCATCACCGCATGCGACAACATCCCAGGAATGATCAACATGAGCAACAAGGCGGACGTCACCGCGTCCATTATGATGAAAGACAGGAAGATGATGAAGAGCAGGCGAGAATAATACTAGAAGGAAGAGAAATGTTGCGTAACCGCGCAGAGGAAGAAGAAAGGAATAATGCCGCACGTGCTAATGAAAGGATTGAAAGACGAAGGCGTATGAGAGAGGAGGCATAAGAGCGAGAATTCCAAAAGGCAGTGCGTCAAAATAGATAAGAGAATAGGATAAGGCAGGCAAGATTGAAAAGACCAATGCAACAAGACGCAAACCAAAATATCAATGAAACTATATTAAGAGAGTTAGCTGAAGTAAGAGCAATGATGGCAACACGAAAAGAGGGAGGAAGGAGGCAATTAGATGAGGCGATAGAAGAAGCAGGAAAAACACCGTTCGCAAGGAAGATACAACTCGCAGGAGTGCCAGCTAAATGCACATTACCTGTATTTACTAATATTTTTGATGGAACTACATGTGCATTACAACATATAAAGGCGTATAGTCGATCTCTGTTACAATGGGAAGATAATGATGCAGTCCTTTGCAAATATTTCCTAGTCAGTTTAACAGGGGAGGATTTACAATGGTTTGAAGGATTGCTAGTAAGAACAATCAGGTCATTTCATCACCTACAAAGCATATTCTTAGGAGCGTACATCAGCAATAACATGTTACGCCCAGGAATAGAGAAGGTATTCAGTCTAAGGAGGAGAATTAACGAAAGCTTACGCAACTTAACCACACACTGGAGGACCATGTGTAGTGAGATGGCAGGAAAAGTGGAAGAAAGGAATTTCATCCTAGCTTTCATTAACGCACTTTTTCCAACAGATTTTTTGTACACACAGATATTCAGATTAAAGGATACGATAACAATGACAGAGCTGCGCTAGTACCTAGAAGAGTATATCGCTCTTGAAGAAAAGCAAAGAGAAATGGAATCATACCCGGTTGCGGTTACAAACGCAAAAGAAGGGAATGCAATTCTATTACCAAAGATAACAAATGCGGTTGCAAGCACCTCCCCAGGAAGTCATGAAAAGGAAATAATAGAGGATAAGCAGAAGCAACTAGCCATGAGCAGTAGAGATCAAGAAATGTACGAAAGAGAATATAGAGAAAGACAATATAATAACCATGCAGGTAATAACAAAATTCCAAGGCTTGATAATCTAGGAGAAGGGTATGGAGGACAAAGGAGATATTATAATCAAGGTCCAGGAGGAAGCAAACCAGTGTGGGAAGAAATAAAAATGCCATATCTAAATACTGCAATAGACAAAATCTGAGAGGCGGTGATCTTAATGGAAGAAATACCCGCACCACCAAATCTTGGAGTAGAGCCACCACCAGGAAGAAGGAGCCGGGAATTTTGTGCTTATCATCGATTCCACTGCCATCATACAAGTAACTGTCGAAATGTGCAAAGAATTATACTCAGAATGATAGAACAAGGGAAATTAAACCATTTCCTAGCTGTCCCACAACAAAATTTACCTCTACCGCCTGAAGTAACCGCACCAAGGGTAGAAAATGGAAAGAATACATATGTGATTGAAGTAGGTACAAGTGAAAAAAACTTATATTGCAACTCGATAATTCACTCATTTAGAAGTATATAAGACTTCCATGATAACGTGTTAAGTCGAGTTTATGCACGGAATGATGAGGGAAAAGAAATATTCAACTTGGCAAAGGTGTCACCACTTATAGACTGGAAGAAGCAATCAATTTCTTTCAGCACGGAAGAAGTACCAGGAGGCGGTGAGTTGCATGAAAGTCCATTAGTTGTCAAATTAGAGATTATACCAAAATCAAAGGTTGAAAAAGAGGAGGAGAATGATGCATGGGCGATAAATAGGATACTGATAGATCCTGGCAGTTCAGTGGATATACTATTTTATCATGCATACAAGAATATGGGCGGAAAAGATGAAGATATGATCCCTTCAACATACAAAATATATGGGTTTAATGGGTCAGCCAATAAACCAAAAGGAGAAGTTACAATGCGAATTCCTCTTAAAAATATTAATACTGAAGTGGTGTTTTATGTAGTTGATGTCGAATCTCCATACAATGCCTTGATAGGCAGACCTTGGCTACATAGCATCCTGGGAGTTGCTTCAACTTTTCACCAATGCATAAATTTCCCTTACCTCAAGGCGTAGGAATAATAAGAGGAGATACAGCAGAGGCGAAAAATTGCAACGAGATAGACATTGAGAAAAGTGAAGGGCGTGCGAACAAGAGAAGAAATTGGAAAAAGGAGGTAGAAGAGGGCAAAAGAAGAGAAAGATTAATGGTCGATGTTGTGACAAATGGCGGAGAAATGAATCAGATTTGCACTAAGGCGATAACATCTAAAACAGGTCATAATAAGCATGTCAAAGAGGGAAAATTCAAGCCAGGAGAGTCAGTAATGCGACAAATACCGCCTTACCAGAAAGGTGGAAGCGGAAATTTGAAGAAGACATGGGATGGACCATATACTATAAAGAAAGATGTTGGAAGTGGAATGTACTAGTTGATGAATAGTGAAGGAAAAAATATAGGAGGAATGCTCAATCAACTTTGGAATCAAAAATACTTGAAGAAATATTATCCTTAGGTAAGGTTACAATCATGAGGTGTTTGAAGAAAATTATATACATGCGAATCCGATAAAGAAGAAAGGTTGCAGGAAGCGAACAAGTTATCTTAAGAGGTGGAATCTTTACAATAAGTAGTTATTATGTAGGCGAATAAATGAAGAAAGAAGATATCCAAATTGTATGAATCAAACATATGAATGAAATTGAAAGATTTTTCTTCTTCCATGAGTTGAATACTTCATAGAAAAGATACAAGTAGAAGAAATAGGCAAAAATAAGACCTTAATAGGATGCAATAATTTTTTTTAAAAACTCTAACTAGGGAGGCTAGGCATCCAATTGTGGCGTTCACCCTAGTTCGCGTAAATGCAAGAGGCAACAATAACACCTAATGCGCGTCATAATTGGGGAAAACCTAGTAATGCATGATTCAGGTGAAAGCTATACCAACCCTGGAGCCTGAATCATGGAGAAGTTAGGGTGAAACAAAAGCCTATCTAGCAGAGACTCCTGAGTCGAAAGACCGAGGTACTAAGTTCTCTCCTAAGGAGTGTAGAAACTCGATCAGGGAGACGCGGTACACGGTTGAGCCAAGAGTGCTGATTAAGATGCACTTGGCCCCAAAGAAACCCCACTAGGGTGTGATCTCGAAAGAGATCACGAAAACAATTGATTGTTGGCATAACCGGATGGGAAGAGCCTAACCTAACTCGTTAGGGGTAAGCTTCCTTGAAGGGGCAATCAAGGGGAAGATAAGGGCGGCACCCTCCATTAGGGAGCTGAATTGTGTCAAAAGACGTCAATATCATGAGGCTATGACTCAAGGGAGAGTATAGGCCTTTCGTATTGACGCGTCAAAATATCTTGCAGAGGCAAAAATACGAAAAGATGATAAGGCAAAATCAATGGGTTGTTACTTGAAAGGGTAATAACCGCCTGCTATTTTTCCGCCCGACCATAAATAATACCTTGGGGCAAACATAAGACCTATCAACAAGGGAAGGCAAAATAAGACCTCTATTTAGAGAGGTGCAATAAAACCTCACAAAGAAACATAAAAAGACCTATAAAAATGCTACTAACACTATTTTGCAAGAAAACAAAGAAAAGGCGAAATGATCGCACGCATATATAAAAACGTAAGAGAAGAAAAAGAAAAATCATATTCGCATAAAAAGCGTAAGAAATAGCTGAGGAAAAAAGCAACAAGGATATAAAGGCAGGGAAAAGACTTCCAGGATTAACATGTAAAAGTAAAGCAAGAAAGGATATACATTGAAGAAAAGGCCCAAAAGCTAGGAAATATTCATCATATATACAGATAAAGAAGAAAGGTATGATACAGGGGAAAGATATGAACGTTGCAAGCAAGAAAGAGACAAACTGCGAAAACAATCTTCAGAAGGCGCGGTTACTTTCCACCCTTTTCATTTCCACCACCTTTAGAAGAGTGATCCTCTAAGTCCTCTTCAAACTCTGAATCCTCTTCAGTTTCCGAGCCGCTATCTTCTCCATCAGTCTCCTCGTACTCTTCATACTCCACCTCACTATCAGATATTTCAATATCATCCTCGTTAGGTGAAACATGAGATGGCTTGAAGTCTGGGAGAGGGATTTTATACTCGGCACATATCTCCTCTGCGTTCTTCTTAACATGCGCGTCTCCAAAACGAATTGCATCCTTCTTCATGTTGGAAATGAAAACAATCAACTTATCCTTAAGCCTGCGGTATTTGGAGTCCCTAGCAGAAAGTTTCAACTTCAAATCATTGATTTCTTGAAGATGGCCCTGTTCAATGTCTGCAAAAGAGAAGAACAGAAAAGTTATTATCGCATATGAATAAAGTTCAGCAAGTCGCACAAGAGTGAAGAAATTAAAGAAAAATCATAGACAACCTTATTTTTCAGAAATAATAGCCTTAACCACTTCAGCATGATCAGATTCTAAACTAACATTCATAGCTAAACCCGTTCTAGCATTATCAATAACCTTGGCATCCCATTCAAACTCATCATCATTCTCTATGAGTAAGCGAGAGCGAATCATACGCTCACGAGCAACCAAGGCGTCCCTTTCACTTATAGCTTGATCTCTCTCCATTTGAACTTGGAGTTTGATCTCATGAAACTCCTTTAAAGCTTGAGCACCCTTAAGAATTGCATTATCCTTTTCAGTAATGAGAGCATTCTTTTTCGCCTCAAGGTTTCTAATTTCCTCCTTGTCTTTATGGAGGCGGTATTTAAAATTGTTATTTACAGATAACATGGACCTACGTTCAAATTTAAGAATTTCTTATTTCGACTTGAGTTCCTCCATACCAAGAGTCTCTAATCCGACGGCTGAGGTGTTATTCAAGGAAGCATTAAGATGCTCTAGACGAGTTTCTTCCTCAACGGGATAACTAATTGCTTCATCAGTTAAGTTGTAGATCTCTGCAAACACAAGCAATTAAGGGAGGGCGAAAATAACGTGAAGATATTAGAGTATATAGGAAAGAAAAATACATACCAATAAGCTGATTATTCCTATTGTGGAGCTCTACCACGCGGTTAGAACTAGAAGAAATATCTCCTTTTAACTTGAGATTCTCAGTCTCAAGGGACCTAATCTTTCTTTGAAGATCAGCAGTAACAACATAAGATATACGGGAACTCTGCATCAATATGGAATAAGCGGCAAAATAAGCAAAAAGTGTGAAATCATAATGGAGATTGACGCATCGGAAAGAAACTTACCAACGACCCAAGTGCAAACTGAAAACCAGGATTCAGGGCAGAGGCAACCCCACGAAGAGAATCATGGCTTAAAGAGGGAGCATCACAAATTTTAACAACCGCGTTGCATGCACGACTCAACGCGGGAATGTCAATGGTTGAGAAAGAGTTGGTGAAGATATCAGACAGGAGCCCCATAGAAGATATAGGTGTGGAATCTTCACAAGGAAGAAGAGCGTCATCATGATATCAAGTGTTCAAGAGAATGGGGGAAGATTTCTTCTTCTTTTTAGAAGGATTCGTAGCACCAGACTTTGGGACCGCTCTCTTACCCTTGCCCTTTCCTCCCAAAGGAACATGATCACCCGAAGAAGGAGAAGGACCATCATTAGAACCCTTAGCGTCTTCAGTTTCCATCTACACGCCCAATAGTAGATAATAAACAGAGGCAATAATATTGTTAAAATTTAAATGAAAGTATTTCTTACTTCAATAGTGTGCGAAGCTGACGCCTTAGACACATTCTTCTTAGCTTTCTGATCTTTCTTCTTCATCTGGGATCAAAGGAGGCATTGAAAGAAATGAAAAGGAATAAAAGGGAAAGAAGTTAACAAAAAGGCAAAGTTAAAATTAACATATCACTTCATTTTCCTCAGGCCATTTAAACTCCCAAGGTTTGTAAGCAGAAACTCCCTCAGGAAGGGGAAGAATCGACCCATCAGAACCCCTTCCGGAAATGTAAGGACCCTCTATGATAAGAGGATATTCTACCCAACGAACATCCTTTGATAAACGCGCAGAGTCATTAGCCGGGTTGTGAAAGTCAACATCCCGCATGATCTTCTCGTGTTCTGCGAAACTGTTCATTCTTTACAATAACAACCTCATAATGTTTGAAGAAGTTATCCACGGTATAATCTTCCTTGTTGAAAGGCTTCTTTACATACTGAGGATATGAATATTTTAATCTCGCCGCGCGACGAGAATATTCCACCATCATTCTAATGCAATCACCGCTCAGCTGGAATATGTCGCGTCCGAATTTATTGTTTGATAGAAGTTCATAAAAAAGAGGAATTTGAGGATTGTAAAGAGGAATGGGAAGACCAGCAGAAAGTTGCCCAAGCGAAATAATGATTTTCTGAGCATTCCATTGATCAGATGAAAGCCATTCAGGTCCAAGTGCAGAAGTAGGTTCTGATCCGGAAGGAACTGATAGTTTGAAGCCCCTAAGCTCAAATTCATCCTTCAATCTGTGGAACTCCTTAAGATTCTTCCAACCGAGTTTAAGAGCCATTTAAAGAATGGGAATGGAGGATGATGATGAACAATGGATCAGGATGATCAGATCAATCAAGATCAAGATGATAATGAGGAAATACGAAATTCGAGAATGAAGACTGAAGAAAGAAAGTGAAGAAAAGGGTGATAAAGATAGTCGAAAGAGAGCGCGAAAGGAAAACGATAATCAATCAAAAGATTGATTAAAGCGGAAGAACAACAACAGAAAAGGAAATTTACAGAGAAGAGAAGAGAGAGGAAAGAAAGTAAAAAACAAAGGAAGAGAAAACGTGTTAGGGTAATAAAGGATTCTCTCCCCTTTTCCCGAGACATATCATCTCACCGAGGCATTAATTAGATATGGATATGAAGAAGCGGTTATTACTAAAAAGGGAATCTATTAGGGACGTGTCAGAAGGTGAATGGTAAAATCAACACGTATAGACTATCATGCCGAGATTCCGGAAAATGTCAGTATGAAGAATACGAAAACATGAGTTGGTGCGGTAAGATGATGAATGGGAATTTCTCTTACCGCTCTTTCTCTCAAAAGAACGATACGAGAAGAGGCAAAATGTGGATACAAAATACTGCACAACCATCGGTAGCGCGTAAAAGTTCATTTGGCAGCCGACGAATATGATGCGTAAAGCATACTCCTGATGACGAACAGGATGACATCACCAAGTCACACCAAAAGCGTGAAGATCAACGCGGTAGTTAAAAGGTGAGCGCGGTTATATAGAAGTCAGGGCGAAGTTGATGCGCTCCAGATCCGAAAATAGGGGCTTTATTAGCTGTCCTCCACTATGCAACCCCTATAAAAGGGACAAGAAACCATTGTAAAGGAGAGACCTTTTTGAGAGTGGAGATAAGAATTTTAGGAGAGAGAAAGTTATTTGTTCACCAAGTTAGAGTTTCCATTCATCTCTTTTGTATTTGTTCTACCTTTAATGAAATGATTTATAGTTCTTCTTATGATGTCTTGATTATTAGTTCATAAATTTACTTGGGTGTGGTTGTAGGATTTCGTGCAACTACAGAAACTTTATGCCTTCTTTAATTTCGTTAACCATGCCTTGACCTGAATACAAAAATTCGACACCCGACCTAAAAGTTGTCCCGTGAACAGAATTGTGCACCGTTATCCAAAACTTAGAGACTACCGGGACTAGAATAAGAAAGTCTAAGATTTCCTCTTTATACTAAACCTAACCCCGTTAGAACGACTAACCTTGAAGCGATGCTGAAACGCAAAAGAAGAACATCAGACGAGATCACTGAGGCAAAAAGCTATGGTTATCCTCATGCACACATTCTTCATGAGGTACTTTTGCAAATACTACAAAAACTTCCTATTAAGACTTTGATGAAATTCTGCTGTGTATGTAAATTATGGTTTGAGTCAATCGTGAATTATCCAATCGTGAATTATCCACTATTTATCGAAGCTCACTTTCTTGAATCCCAAAAGCATCCCATTCTCATATTCAAATTCTTACCCAAGAAATTGGATGATATCGAATATCCTTATATGTTCTTGAGTACAAGGGAAGAATATCGCATGAATCACTTGTTCTACTTGGAAAGAGATAAGTTTGTTCATGGTAAAAGTAAAGTTGTACCCTATATTCCGAATCTAATAGTTTCGGAAAACAGTTCTCCGAGAAGATTAATTGGCCATTGCAATGGTTTAGTATGTGTTATGGTGGGTGTTCTATATAGAATAGACGAATGGTCTTATTTTGTCATTGAGATCTTTAACTTTAGTAAACTCGAGAAACTACGTATTGTTTCTCGCATACATACCCAAGGATACACATCGGTCCAAGATTGTCGATTTGGATATGATGTCTTGGCGAAGGAATATAAATTGATGTGCATCATTGGATATCTTCATGGGCAGAAGAGTATACAAACTTTCTGCACAACAGATATATAATCTTGACACTAGGAAGTACTGATACTCAATCTTGGAGAGTGATTAAGCATCCGATGACACCAAAAGGATACCCACGAGGATATCCATATAGCTCTCTGTCACCCGACCATTGTATTAATGGAGTTCTTTTTTGGACGATATATAATCATGAATACAAACAAGTTTTGTTTTCGTTTGACCTCCATGAAGAGAAGTTTCAAACAATTGAACTACTACCGGAGTTGCAACATACAAATTATGGTGATCGATTAGAATACAAAAGATGTTTCTGTAGTGCCACAATTAAGAAATCTGACACTCATAGTGGCTCGGTTGAGTTATATATATTGAAGGACAGAATCAAGCAAGTTTGGGTGAAGGAAATTCTTTTGTTTGAGCTTCCAACAACTATACGAAATCCGCCTGCAGCTCCAAGTTATGATTACAAATGGACTACGTTTTCTCTTAGTAAAAAAGGTATTACTAGTATGCGAATTACAGAGTTCGCTGGCCGGATATATCTTTATTGGAGGAAATTGCTGCAGCACAGAAGAAGTAATATTATTCTATTTTATGATTTGCAGTCAGAAAAACTTATAGAAGTAAAAGGTCCTACTGGTGGTAAATGAGGTTATGATTATCATGTCTCTAACCATATTGAGAACCTTGTTTCTTTGAAAGGTTGGGCTACAAATGAAGGAAATGGTTGTGGAGTACTAGCTGGTCAATCAAAATTTGATGATTGTGCTGTTAAGAAGATACAAGACAAGTTTAAGCAGATGCCAATAAGTGATGCTGCAGTGGTAACATTTTTCTCTTCTCTGAGTTTCTCGAGAGAAAATAATGGCAAGAAAATATCTTAATTTTGCATAAATCAGTATTACTGTTTTTTTTGTTTGTTTGTTTTTTTTTTTTTTTTTGTTGTTGTTGTAGTTGATGCACATTATATGACCACGAGAATGATCTTTATAGTTTGTTTAGTTCTTGCTAGTTCCGGCATATAAACGGATTTTTCTAATTTCATGCTTGCATCATATTCATTTTTACTCTCTATTGCATAAGAATTTGTTTTCACGTTGTTACATCATTAAAGATCTTTCCGATGTAAAAGGTATTTAGGGAATGCGACATTATGAAAATTAAATAGATTTGCGAGATGCCATTCATAAGCCTAATGGTCGACTGTGATTTTTTAGATGCCATCAAAAAAAAATAAAAAATTGAGTGATTTTTTTTTTGACGGCATGAACAACTCCATTAGACGAAGAACACTAAGCATTTGGTTCGAACTTAATTATTTGTACTAACGCAAAATTCAATCTAAGCAAACTCTCTGGGATTGAAGACATTTTTTTATCGCCAAGGCGCTGCATGTAATTTGTTCTTCGGATTTCTGATTTTGGACATGATTTTCTCTTTCTCTTATGACTTTGCTCTGTATCTATAAAGTTAAAAGGAATCTAAAACTATACCCACTTCACCATAAAAAGCAAGGTCTTTACAGTTTTGCGTGGAGCAATGTTAATGGCTGATTTTAGATGGTTCTATCGGCTGTTATATTATTCGAGCAAAGGTGATAAAGATTGTTACACACAAAAGATAAAAAATGGCTCATCACCAGATTTAGCTGATTATGATAAAAGAACATCATGCTAGCACTTCACGTAGCATCATCTGAAGGTTGTACTGAAACGTATCTACATATCACAGAATCTCAAGAGTATGCAGTGCTCATTAGCTGATTGGATGTTTGACTTCAGGCGTGTCCTTACTTACACAGAATCTCAAGAGTATGCAATGCTCATTACTGCCATCGGTGATACCCCCCCTACTCGAGATGAATTGGCAGATACAAGGAGATGGAACCTACATCCTTCCGGTGTGTTTTCAATCAAAACTAAGTATTCACAGATGGCAGCGAATCATGGAGTGCCTAACTTCCCTTTTCACTTCATCTGGCATCGGGCAATACCTCCTAAAATCTGTTTTCTTATGTGGTGCTTGGTACACGGCAAACTGAACATGATTGATATGCTTCAACGGAAAGGTATGAGTCTACATAATGATTGCGCTTTGTGTGGTGGAGAAGTGGAGTCGCAGGACCATCTATTTTTGCATTGTAAGATTGCATACAAGCTGTGGTGTAACTTAATACCAACTTCAGGTTGGACTTGGGTTTTGCCGGGTACAGTAAGGGTTTTAGCAGAGACATGGCACACACAACAATTCTCTCAATCAGGCAATTACATTCGGAGTTTGATTCCGGCAGCAATTGTTAGCTCAATCTGGAAAGAAAGGAGTTGTAGAAGAAAGCAATTTGAAGTAACATCAATATTAGCGCGGCACAATGAGCTAAGTAACACAAACATTATCTATACATTCCATTTAATCAACAATAGATAAGCATTCTCATCATATAAGCATCACATTCTCATCGCATAAACATTCTCATCACATAAGCATTTCATGGCACAAGCATTTCATGGCATAACCATCACATAAGTGTTATAATCGCACAAGCGTTTTCCAAATTTTTATAAATATGGAATAATATCGCGTGATAAAGCACAAATGAATCAATACCATACAGGAAGCTGAGGCAGAATAAACAAGATGGCATCACCAAAGGAGTATGCAATTATTCCGCTCAATTCTTTCGCATCAACAACTTAGAGACATTATACCACCGCATGAGAAGAAAAGCTGAGGCAGAGGCAAGACAAGAATGAAGAGCGGCACCAACAATTCAAAGTGAGAAATATTCCACGTTCACAACAAATATCATCATCAATCATCGCTAAAACTCATCAACCCTAAAGCAACAAAGATCAAGCACAAATTCACAATCAACCTCACCAATCAAAGCATCTCGATCTTCATCAACAATTCTTCCCTCATAACTAAAGAACAGAGGCAAACATGGACTACCAAGAAAATATTTGATGTTCTTTACCTTCTCGGTCAGAGTCATTTCCAAAGAAGACGCTCGCTCATGAATAACAAGAATCCTCAACAACAACGAAGTATGCGAAATAGAAGTTATCTCACAGAAGCCAAACACATTCAAGCTCAACGAAATCTCCGAAGCACCAAGCCCATTAAAGAATCAAGTCGCTCAACAACAACAACCAACTCTCAACCTCAAACAGCATAATCTTCGCGCAAGTTCAACACCATCTCAACTACTCCAACACCAACGCGCAAGTTCAACTCTATCTTAACTACTCCAACACCAAGTACACAGAGGAAAAATCGAAAACAATGAATCGTTCCATCAAGAACTTGTGATCAACAACAACAAATTTTCGGAACTTCACAAAAGAATAGGGGAAAGTACGTACTTTGAAGCTTAGTATTCTTTCGCGTAGTTCGTTCAACAACAAAGATCAAAGACTACTCCAAGAACCACACCAAGACGTATTTTTCCTTAAAGACCGCTCTTCAAGCAATATTCAAGAGAAAAGAGGCAAAATGTAGATACAAAAAATGGCACTCACCGCGTGGCGCTATTCTAGAGTCGAAGCAAGTTAGCAAAATAAGATCGTATACATATTATCTTAGCCAAGTTTCCTTCATTTGTAAGCAAAGGTTATATTTATAATTTACTATTATAGTTGCCCTAGTATATAAGAAAAGAGATGAAGAGAGAGAAGGCAGGATACACACATATGTAAAGAGAGGCACACTAGTATCACCTTCTTCTTCCATCACCTAGATCCAGAGCTCCACAAAAACCCATTAATGGAGTCTTGTAACACAAAATAATTATAGTGAAGAACCATGGATGTAGATCACATTGATCGAACCATGTAAAAATCTTGTGTCTCCTTTTACATTTTCATCACTTTTACCTTCATTTTCATGTTAAATAAAATTTAGATCTAGAAATTATTAAGGGGTATTAGTTGTGGGATTTCCTGCAACTACAATTTGAAGATAACTATCTCTCCAAAACTGGTGACGATCTCATCTTTAAAGCCAAGTCTTCGGTCCTTACTTGGGAAGCGGCGACAGGCAACAGAATTCACCAGAATTTCTCTCATGTAGTTCTGTCAAATTTGCAGGCAATTTATCTGTAATTTTCAGTTTTTTCTTTAACCTTATGTGCTTTGTTTTCTTCTACCACTGGTAGACTTGCTTGTACATTCTTCCCTCTCTTAATACATCCTCTTTTTCGATCAAAAAAAAAAAAAAAAACACACACATCGAAAATCATGTTTACTGCTGTAGGATCGAGCAAGAGAGAGGAGAGTACAAACGCGGAAGCAATAAAACGACTACATTGATAATCAATTTGGTGTACAAATTCTCTTGGCTCAACGTCCTATTTATATTGTTCACAAACTTGATGACCACTCAAATAAACTTTCCTAACAAAGACCAAACTCTAACAAAGACTCTTCTAGAAACACAAAGAACTTCTACACAAAGTAAAACTCTAAAACCGGCAACCGGCACAACTTGTTTCTCAAGTTAACTCGACTTCCAAATATGACACGTTGTGTCAACTTCTCTTGTTGATCAAAACTAACTGCCTCAACTGCAGTAGTTGATCCCAACTCTTCTTCATACTGCGTCAACAATACTTGTTGATCCACTAACCAAATCACCATATCTTGGTTTAACTTCCAACAACTGCTATTTTCTTGAGGGATTTGTATTGAATGTTTTTCATCTGCGGGCATATAGTCCACCATTTTACGCAATAAGTCTGTACTTGTATCCTTAATCAGGGGTCTGACTCCGAGGTTAATAATGTATGTCATCCAATCTTATTTGCGTCATATGAATGTCTAAAAGCAGCCTCTTGATCGGAGGTACCAAAACTTTTGGGTCCATCCACTTAGAAAATTTGAAGTACTGAAAATAATTCCACAACATCATCAGTGTTACTGTCGAAACAACAAAAAATCCAGGCTTCCTTGCGTCCATCTACTTAGGATATTGATTTGACAGAGAGTCGTCTATGTATGACCTTACTTCGGTGATGGGATATTTTGGTTACGTCCTTGAGCCGCTGCTCAGGATCTCTACACAGAGCATAAAGTAAGCTACTTATATCGCACTCTGCATTTTCACGAATTATATAGATATAAACCGCACGTCATATTAATGAATATTTGCTCTTTTTTATATGCCGTATCCAGAATTCCTGACAAGTGTGACCTCCTTCAATATTTCATTAAATCTGATTCTCAGTCATATATTACAGGTACTAACTGGGTGGTCGCATTCTTTACAGTCCCATCCACTGCTTGTAATCATAAGTTTTGCATGTAAATTGTCGAGGTTATAGAGCCCAATGGAATCAAGTGATTTGCATTTGTTATCCATTCACCAAGATTTCAAGCTTATTCATCTTCGCAGAAATTCAATAAAGATCCGCAAAAGGCTTGGTCAGTTTGTTGCTGTACAGATTTTTTTTCCTGTCAAGTTGAGGTTGAAACTTCGTTTCTCGTAATTGAACTCATGGACCTTCACTAGTTTCATTAACCGGGTATTACACCTGAATACTTCACTAGCCATTTCCATTTCTCTTCTAAAGTTGTAGTAGTAGTTGTTGTGGGTATATCTCGCTTCAAAGCGTCTTTTTGATCTATATATCAACCAAAAATATGATTACATCTACGGAGTTGCACAACACCTTGAATCAAAGTTGGTCATTTTAAGACAATGTGCCACAGTAAGCTAAAAATTGACACTTTACCAAAAAAATTCATGCGGCACATTAAGTCATGTTACCATAATTTGTTTAGGAACTCTTAAAATTTGAATCATGACCTTCTTCAAGATTGATCAATGACCAAAGTTTTACAAGGCTGCCAATGGGGGTGCTAATATGGGGTAACAGGGCAGGATACCTGATCAAATTTAAGACAAAACACTTTCTTATACGTCCCGTTGGCCATAAGTTACCAAATGAAAATAATGCAAGGACAAAAATGGAAATTCTTAAATTTAGACATTATATAAACCAAGCAATTAGGGTTTATACAGCCAACTCAACTTTCATAGAAATCTAAGTTGCGCATACAATAGTTTTGAGTTATTCACAAAGAGAAGCAATGCTGAAACGCAAACGAACAGCAGTAGATGAGATCACGGAGGCAATAAGCTATAGTTATCCTCTTGCGTACATTCCTCACGAGGTACTTTTGCAAATAATGCACAAACTTCCTATCAAAATTTTGATGAAATTCTGTTGTGTATGTAAATTATGGTACAAGTCAATCGTGAATGATCCGCGGTTTATTGAGGCTCACTTTCTTGAATCCCAAAAGAATCCCATTCTCATATTTAAATTCTTACCCAAAAAGTTGGATCGCATTGAGTACCATTATAATTTTTTGAGTGAAAAAGAAGAATATCGAAGGAATCACCTGTTCTATTTGGAAAAAAGATAAGTTTGCTTGTGGTAAAAGCAAAGTTTTACCCTATATTCAGAATCTAGTAGTTTCAAAGAAAAGTTCTGCGAGAAGATTATTTGGTTACTGCAACGGCTTAGTATGTTTTATGTTGGGTTCTCCTTTTTTAAGAGACGGCTGGACTTATTTTGTCATTGGGATCTTTAACTCCAGTAAAATCGAGAAATTACGTATCGTCTCTCGCATACAAACCAAAACAATTGCAACATACACAACAATCCAAGATTGTTGATTTGGATACGATGTCTTGGCGAAGGAATATAAACTGTTGTGTATCCTTAGATATGTTGGTCAGGGCGCCATTAGTGCTACAAACTTGTACAACAGATATATAATCTTGGCACTGGGAAGTACTGGTAATCCATCTTGGAGAGAAGTTGAACATCCGACCGGACCAAAAGGATACCCACGAGGATTTAGCTCTCCATCACCAGGGCGTTGTATTGATGGAGTTCTTTTTTGGGAGACACGTCATATAGATCAAGAATATAGAAAAGTTTTGTTTTCGTTCGACCTCCATGAAGAGAAGTTTCAGGTAATCCAACCACCACAGGGTTTGTATTTTGAAGGTTATGAATTGGAATACAAAAGATGTTTTTGTTATGCCACAGTTAAGAAACATCATACCAGTCATAGTGGTGTGGTTGAGTTATACATATTGCAAGACAGAATCAAGCAAGTTTGGGTAAAAGAGATAATTACATTTGAGCTTTCAACAACTATACGAAATCCTTCTCGTGAAGCGATATATTATAACTCTCTTAGTAATTACGGTATTACTAGTATTCGAGTGATAGAATTTGCTGGCCGGATATATCTGTATTGGAGGAAATTGCTGCAACACAAAAGAAGTCATGTGATTCAATTATATGATTTGGATTCGAAAAAACTGACAGAAGTAAAAGGTCCTACCGGTGGTAAATGTGGTTACGATTATCATGTCTATAGTCATGTCGAGAACCTTGTTTCTCTAAAAGCTTGGGCCACAAACGAAGGGGATGGAGGTGGAGTACTAGTTGGTCGTCAATTCGATGAATGCACTATCAGGAAGATACAAGACATGTTTAAGCAAATGCCACCAGTTGATGCCGCAATGGTATCATTTTCTTCTTCTCTGAGTTTCTCAGGAAAATATAACGAGTCCTTAGTTGTTTAATTAATAAAAAAATAACCTCCTCTAACATTTTCGCATATATTAGCAGTGATAGTATTTTATTTATTTATTTATTAGTATTTATCTTTTTTGTAGTCGATGCACACTATATGACATCGAGAATGATCTTTTCTTAGTTTGGTTAGAGCTTGCTAGTTTTGGTCGGAGATATCAATATACACGGCTTTTCCTGAATTATATTTATATCATCTTTTTTTTTGCCGTTTCTATCTGTAAAAAAAGCATTCAAATGAGACATCACGAAAATTAGATAGATTAGTTAGATGCCATTCATAATCCTAATGGCCGATTATGATATGGCTAGATTGTCAAATGATTTTTTTTCTTCCTGTGAAGCGTTGTCAAATGACGTAGCAGGGCCCGAGCACCATTTCCATATTTCTTTTGATTGGGAAAATTTTGATAACATGGATTGCAGGTGAAAAGTGAAAACGACACGCCGCACACAAAAAGTCTACTAGATGTACAACGAAATAGACAGCATTTGAAGTGCACGCCTCAAACAAAGATTTTCTGGTGGAGAGGTAGTAAATTCGACGAATAAGAAACAACGTGTGTATACGGAGAAGTGGCGCAAGAGGCCAATACATAATAAAGAGTTACTGCACTAAATAAAAGTATCTGGAAACTTGGACGATAGCAGTTTAACGCGTATTAGATCAGATTACCTGAATCCGCGACCGTGAGTGGTATTAATAAGATGGGGTTTGATATATTTTTATAGCTTGCATATATATTCCTTGCTGGCCGGGGGTTCATGAGAGCAACTATCCACATATGATTGCAATTTTAAACTAAGCTTCTAATCAATTAGGTGCTTTACATGCTTAATTTAATCAACAAAAGTCCAATACTGGTATAAAACAGCTTCTAAGCGGCTTTAAGGTTTAAAATTTTCTCTTCACAACAGGGCCATTCTGATAATAAGCCAGGTTTTGACATAATTTCTAGCATTTATTTAAAAGATAGCCTAGCAGAAAGTTGTATGTATATCATCTGGAAAATCATGTTTACCGTTGTTTTCTTGAGAGGATTGTAGTGTCTAAAAGCATCCTTTTGCTTGGAGATGTTAAAACTTTTGGGTCCAATCATCCAGAACAACAGAATTACTGAAAATGAATCTAGAACGTCACGTCATCACCGGTGGTACTGTCAAAACAACAGACCTGGCATCCTAAAGTCCATCTCTTCCACAACTTCTTAGCTTATGGCGTGCCGATGGCTTGAGTGAAAGGAAAAGAAAAATATGTCAAATGTTGCCGCCGTATGCAATCGTTGGCTTTTATTGAAAGAGAGAAATGCAAGAACTGTTGGCAAATAAATCAAGACCAGCTAAGGTTATTCTGGATGTGAAAGCTGGCATTCCATTTAATTCCTTAAAATTATCTTCGCAGAAATTCAACTTCAACGAAGAACCGCAAAAGACTTGGTTTGCTGGCCTTCCTTTTTTGTTGTATATGAACTCACGGGCCTTCCCTAATTTCGTTAACCGGGGTTTTGGCCCGAATACGTCACTAATATTGATTACGTATTGTTTTCTAGGGTTAGAATAACATTAAAGGGGACGAAAAGCTATGCACACATTCTCACGAGGTACTTTTGCAAATACTCAAAAAACTTCCTGTTAAAACTTTGATGAGATTCTGCTGTGTATGTAAGTTATGGTCGGAGTCAATCGTGAATGACACACAATTTATCGAAGCTCACTTTCTTGAATCCCAAAAGAATCCCATTCTCATATTTAAATTCTTACCAAAAAAGTTGGATGATATTAAAAATCGTTGTCGTTTTTTGGTTCAAAAGGAAGAATATCGCATGAATCACTTGTTCTATTTGGAAAAAGATAAGTTCGTTAGTGGTAAAAGTTAGTTTTTACCCTACATTCAGAATCTAATAGTTTCGGAAAACCGTTCTCCAAGGAAACTAATTGGTCATTGCAATGGCTTAACGTGTTTTATGGTGGGTGTTCCAAATAAATTTGGCGAATAGTTTTATTTTGTCATAGAGATCTTTAACTTCAGTAAACTCGAGAAATTACGTGTTGTCTCTCGCATACAGAACCAAAGATACTCACGGATCCAAAATTGTCTATTTGGATATGATGTCTTGGGGAAGGAATATAAATTGACGTGCATTCTTAAGTATTATGATGACGTTGATGATACATATTACAACAAATGCATAATTTTGACACTGGGAAGTACTGGTGCACAATCTTGGAGAGAAATTATGCATCCGATGAAACAAAAATGCAATCCACATAGACGCAGCTATCTTCTGATAACATTCAATGAATGAATGTCTACATTTCTACTGAGACGGTTTGAATCAATATTTGATTAAAGAAAGATAAGATGATTTACAGGACTCGACTGGTTTATATACTCAAAACACTCTAAACACATACCGACACTTGCACGTGCTGTACATCTCACTCGCACACTTTGACTCACACACACAGTCATGACACAGTCATGCTATTAACACCCGGACGTTGCATTAATGGGGATCTTTTTTCGATGACAAGTGATGTTGAATGCGCAAAAGTTTTGTTTTCTTACGACCTCCATGAAGAGAAATTTCAAGAAATCGAACTACCACAGGTTTTGTATCATACGGATTATGATAATCAATTGGAATACAAAAGATGTTTTTGTTGTGCCACGATAATTAAGAAATCTGATGCTCATAGTGGTGTGGTTGAGTTATATGTACTGAAAGACAGAATCAAGCAAATTTGGGAAAAAGAAAATATTAGATTTGATCTCTCGATCGTACCAAATCCTCCTCCTACTTTATGGTATCATGACTATGAATGTACTGCTACTTTCTCTCTCAGTGAGGAAGGTATTACAAGTACTCGAAAAATAGAATTTGCTGGGAGGTTATATCTATATTGGAGGAAGTCGGAACAACGCAAAAGAAGAAGTCAAATTTTTCAATTTTACGATTTTGACTTGGAAAAACTTGTTGAAGTAAAAGGTTATGATAAATGTGGTTATGATTATCATGTTACTAGTCACGTCGAGAACATTGTTTCCTTAGAAGCTTGGGCGATGAACGAAGGAGATGGAGGTGGAGTACTAGTTGGTCGTGATAATTTTGATGGATGCAGTATTAGGAAGATACAAGATATGTTTAAGCAAATGCCATCAAGTGATGGTGCAATCGTTTCATTTTTTTCTTCCCTAACTTTCTCAGCAAAAAAACAACGAGGTATTAGTAGATTAATTAACAAAGAAAAGCACAAAATGTTTGTTTTCATTCTATGTTTTGCATAAAGGCTAGAAATAAATGGTGAATTTTGCAAATCCTACAAAAGCTTCCTGTTAAGATTTTGATGATATTTACTTGTGTATGTAAATTATGGTTTAAATCAACCGTGAATGTCCCACAATTTCATGAATTTTTTTGTTAGACGGAGACCTATCCAATAAAGTTTTCTAAAATATAGATTTAATTCCGCCATGGTAAGGTTTTCTTGTACCAACGTTTTTTTCTTCTTGAGTGATAGAATTGTTAATGCTGCACTCAACAGACTTCAAACACGCAAAAAATGTATTGACCCAGCCGGACGCACCCCCAAAGAAACGTTCTGCGTCAGTAGTTAAAACGTTTTTAGCTATGGAGGAAGGCAAAATTTATTTATGGGGTTCGCGATGTCAACCACTCCGCATATAGATGCAATGCTTGTGTCGATAAAATGACAATATGGTGGTTAGGTACCTATGTTGTGAAAACCGAGGAAGACACTCGCCTGGGAGCCCAAGGCGCACGAAACGTGCCGGGGACGCCTAGCAAATAAAACGCCCAAGTCGCAAAAATGTGAACCATAATTTTTAAAGTTTTTTTCTGTGGGCGTCTTAGGCACGCCTCACACAAGGTTAGACAACTCCATTTGGTAGAAAAAATGGCTGTCATTTTTTTTCCTCGGCAAAGATAATTTTACAAATGCCCACCAGGGTGAGTAAAGGAAAAAACAGTAAAACCCAAAGGTAGATAAACTATCAAATTACAATTCCAATTTGTAAGGAAAACTCGACCCTAACACATGAGGAAAATTTGTAAAGAAAATCTCATGAACCCAATGCCAAGACTTACTAGAACCCCAGGATTTATTCCCACATCTCCGACAACCAACAGGAGAGGCTTTACAAAAGCCCATGAAAACCCTAATCTCAAAGAGAAATTAGACCCTAACCTAAACAATGAAAAAGGCCACTGGCGGCTCCGCCGCAACCTGCACGTTAACACCATCAAACAGCCATTGAAACACTAAGAAGCGTTCATGGAAAAAATCCAAACGAAAGATTGGCGTCACTCCCCACCACCTCCAATGTCCGGAACATAGAATATTTTTTGGTTCATCATGACCGTTGTAGATTCAGAAATATCCTCGCCACGTGTAAGGCTACGAAGATATGAGAATCAGTGAACAATACTCGTCAGAGATACTTTTACCATATTTGGAGACAATGCATTTAATAGGGTCAAATCATCGGTCAGTAAACCTAACAGAACTATTAGTGAAATAAGAAGTTGCGAAGTAGCAGTGGCGAAGTCGGGAAGAGACACAGAGAAAATGAAGTTCAATCTTAGAAAGATGACAAATCACGAAGAGAACTTAGGGAAGATGAATTGTTGAACAAGAAAAGGAAACCAACCTTTACTCCAATTTAGGAAACTTAAACTAGCTAAGAATAGGAAACCGTTGTTCAGATGGAATTCTAAACATACTTCTAAAATAAGTACAAAACTGATTTAGGAAACCAATTAGTTGTTACCTAAAATCGAGCCAATATCTAAAACATTCGTTATCTATTACCAATATCTCAAGCTTATCTATCTTTGCATAAATTCAGCAAAAAACCGCAAAAGACTCGGTTTGCTGGCTTTCCTTTTTCGTTGTATATGAACTCATGGGCCTACTCTAATTTCGTTCGTTAACCGGGGTCTTGGCCAGATTACGTCACTAATATATATTGATTACGTATTGTCTTCTAGGGTTAGAATATATAAGGAGCGAAACAATCAGTTGTACTTAGTGATTCACAAAAGGAGAAGCTATGGCGAAACGGAAGCGAATAATATCAAAGGGAACGAAAAGCTATGCACACATTCGTCACGAGGTACTTTTGCAAATACTACTGAAACTTCCTGTTAAAACTTTGATGAGATTCTGTTCTGTATGTAAGTTATGGTCGGAATCAATCGTGAATGACACACGATTTATCGAAGATCACTTTCTTGAATCCCAAAAGAATCCCCAGCTTATATTTAAATTCTTACCCAAAAATTTAGATGATATGAAAGATCGTTATGAGTTTTTGGCTCGAAAGGAAGAATATCTAATGAATCACTTGGTCTATGTGGAAAAAGATAAGTTTGTTAATGGTAAAAGTAAGTTTTTACCCTACATTCAGAATCTAATAGTTTCGGAAAACAGTTCTCCGAAGAAACTAATTGGTCATTGCAATGGCTTAACGTGTTTTATGGTGGGTGTTCCAAATAAAATAGGCGATCGGTCTTATGTTGTCATTGAGATCTTTAACTATAGTAAACTCGAGAAATTACGTATTCTCTCTGGCATTAAGTACTCACATGTCCAAAATTGTCTATTTGGATATGATGTCTTGGGGAAGTAATATAAATTGATTTGCATTCTTAATTATTATGACGGCGCTTCTTATCATAAATTTAACAACCGATGCATAATCTTGACGTTGGGGAATACTGGTGCTCAATCTTGGAGAGAAATTAAACATCCGATGAAACACAAAGGCTACCCACGAGGACATAGGTATCTTCCTCTCGGACATTGCATTAATGGGGCTCTTTTTTGGATGACAATCTTGGATAAAGGAGTTTTGTTTTCGTTCGACCTCCATGAAGAGAAATTTCAAGTAATCAAACTACCAGAGGATTTGGATCAGCCGGATTATGATAATCTATCATACCAAAATCTAGGACCCAAACACTAAGTAACTCTTATAATATCTTGTATGACAAGTATCATCTGTTAGATTTTATTATGGTCTAGCAACTAATCATGTTTAGTTTGATAAAACTGGATTAGTTTAATCTTAATCAAGTGTGTGTTTCATGTTTAGATCATGTACTAAAGGCAAGACTTTTATTGTTTTGTGGGGATTGTACATAAGGCTAAAGTACATCAAGTTAATCCACTAAGTGGAAAGCAAGATTTTATATTTGAAGTTAAGGGATGTGTCTCCACCTCATGATGGCTGAGTAGGTGACACATGTCTATGCAGTTGGAGGTGGACTCCCTTCTAGCGTTATTTAAAGTAATTTCTTCCATTAGAAGTTTAAGGACATAGAAGTGGATGAAAAACCTTCTTCTTAAGGATTTTATCTAAGGTACCAACTGTTGTGGATTGTCTATTCTTATCAGAGAAAAGTCTGGTATATCTTTACCTTATAATCTCATAATTTATCATGTAATAGTTGAAGAAT
>JAJJMB010006389.1:0-20050 GCA_023531105.1 Papaver atlanticum | reverse complement strand
CTCTTCCCAACAGAACTAGGCGACCTCCATAATGTCCACCGGCGGGCTCACTAGCATCCCTGCCGATCGGAATCCCTTTAATTCACCCGCAACACCCCTGATAGTTAGCGAGAACCAGGGTGATCGTGTTGTTGAAAGAAAGCTCGAACGAGCTAAGATCGACAATTACGGTCTCAAATTCATCACAACCGCCCAACTTAGCTAGCCTAGTTGGACGGTCTAGATCTTCCTTCGAATGATCAAAGAAGTGTTGACGTGTTCACTGGCGACCAAACTCTATCTATGGCCTATCAACCTACCCGCGGCGAGTAAAGAGGGCACCAAGCCGTTTGCCCCAAAGTAGGGTGAACGCGATGTTTTGGAAGCCCCAGTTTGTTTTGCGGCAACGTACTGCTGTCGCAAATTGATCACGGTCGTCCATCTTCGCCGGCCAAATTGAATGGCTTAAATCCAATTTCAGGCGGCCCAGAAGGCATCAGCATGATCACCGGTAGCCTGCCTTTGCACCTAACCGATCGGCCTGTTCAAACTAATGTCCAGTGTCGTGAATCGATTGCCCAAAAGAGGGTTTTCCGCACGGCTCCTAAACCCTAAATTACATCAACGGCAATATGCAACTGCCGCAAATCATCTCGTCCATCCAACTTCGCTAGCCTAGTCGGATGGTGTAGATTTGTTTTCAGGAGGCCAACAGGGTAGCATTGTGATCACCGGCCACCCCTCCTCCCCGGGGAGCGATCGACTAAGTGGTAGCTCACCCATAGGGTTCTCAAACGATCACCCAAAGGTGGCCGGTCATGCTACCTTTTTTAAGACGTTCAATTCGCGACTAATTTGAACGAGCTCTAAAACAACGATGTTTCCTGCACATCGATTATTTCCAGCTGCTTGTCTAAAAGCGATGCTTTATATACATCGATTATAAGCGATGTTTTATTGATTTCACAAATAATTTGACCTAAAAGCACTATGTGCTGCTTTTAGCGGCGAGTCTCGCGACTTGACCCATTCACTCGAGACATCAAACATGTCACAAAATGGGGTATTGGTATGGCGGTTTACAGCATCCGGCGTGTAACGCGCCCATTACGAGAAAGTGTCAGGAAAGGACGGACGGTTAACAGCAATGAGTGTAGTGGGTGAAAGTGTGACCAGTTTTCCCACGTAATGGAAACGTGGTGATCACCACTTTTTACACAACCCCACTTCTCCACTGTTTAATCACCTCCACTTCCTACGAGATCAGGGTGCGCTCAATGATTTGTATAAATAGGTTTTTCAACCTATTTTCGAAAAAACATAAGTGTTATCAACACAAGTATCTAAAAAACACCAAGAACTGATAGCTTACGTTCTGCAAGCCAGTTCCACATTCTGATACAAGGCATAAAATAGTCACACCTTCATAATTCAACATTCTGATCTCAAACACCTTCTTCTCTTCCCTCTTTAAGATCAACCCTTCTCCTTCACTTTGTGACCGAATTGAATCTGGAACGGCCATTTCTTGGTTTAGGCCAGAGTCTTACAGATTGATCTCTCGAATCTAAAAGTGCTCATGTGCAGTACATTTATTTAGGGTTTGAATTTGTTTCTCATCAACACACCCAAATTTACCAAAAATATCAGAATCAGTTTTTACCCCAAAACAACTGGCGACCACAGTGGGAGATTAATCTCTCCGTTGCAAGATCAATTTTCAATTTCATTTCAATTTTCTCAAATTCAAGATGGTAGATCTTAGGTCTAGGTCAGTTACCAATCCTGATGCTACGGGCGCTGATAACACTCCTGGTGCCAATATCCCTGCTGTTAACACCAATGTACCGCCTGCCAGCACAGTCAACACATCGTATGGTGTTACATCCTCTAGCACCAACACTAGTAGTGCCGGAAGCATCCCCTCTGGTGTGATGCCTCCTATTACCAGAGCCAGGGCCGCTGTTATTCCTAATATTTCTTCGAGTATGATACCTCCAATCGTCACCAGGGCTGCCACCATTTCTTCATTGGGACGAGAGACTGGAGGAGCCAGAGGAAGCCAACCCCTTATCACCATTATTGATTTGATGGAAATACAAGAAGTTCTCGCTAAGGCTCATACGTACATGGCTATAACTCAGAAAGAGGTACTCACTTTCCTCAAGACGCTAACGGGGCGACTACCACAAGAGCCGCGTCAACCCATGGAGCCAATAAGGAATATTTTTAACACTCCTAGCGCAACCACTTCAACAGGGCGTGCCTTCATAGATGAGGAGGTTCGTGTTGCTCCAGAACGCTCATGAGAAAGGAATAAGTCGTCCAACTTCATCACACGTGAGTATCTGGAGCGTCTCCTCCAAAATCGAGGCAAAGAAAACCCAGTGGACATGTACCAGCACCAACCTCCGTATCCTCCTGATGTGCAAAGAGTTCCTCTCCCGAGAGGATATTCCTCTCCTCAGTTTTCCCTCTATGATGGTACTGGGAAGGATGTTTCAGTTTTCCCTCCCGAGAAAATCACTTTATCATACTTGGGAAGGATGTTTCAGCGAAACAATGAACATCCAAATGATTATGTCAAGAGATTCAGGATTCAAGCGCTAGATTGTCATGATCCAAATGTACCTGAGCATCAATTGGTGGAGCTGTGCATTAATGGCATGGTACTCGTCTATCACGCTTTACTGGAGAACCTGTGTTTCCAAACATTTTCTGAACTTCATGAAGCTGCTAAGCGTTCGGCCACAACAGCACCGACATTGCTGGAGAGGACCAGACCCGCCAGAAACGAAGATGCACGTGAGACTCGAGGAAGCAGATGTCTCACCAACAAACAATACAATGCTGGACCCTATGTAAGTGTAGTGGGTGAAGGAGGAAAGATAAAAGCTCCAGCGGCGGAACGACAACCCAAATGTGCGGCACCAGCACATAAGGTAGCTCCACCACGGAAGGCCGTGACTAAGGCGCCTATGCAACAACAAGAAACTGGAGATGCTGCTCCAAACTTCCCATTCCCAATAGAGGAAGTAATTGAGCTCCTGGAAGCATGGATTCAGGATGATGCCATCAAACTACCTCCTATCAGACACCCACCAACTGAGGAAGAGATGGCAAACCCCAAATATTGCCGTTACCACAGGTTCGTCAATCATCCCAGCAATGAATGCAACAAATTGAAGCGCATTTTCAAGGAAAAAATATATGCGGGAGAACTTCAACTAGGCACTGAAGGAGTTCACAGAGACCCTCTCCCAGTCAGAAGCTGCACACTTTCTGGGGACTCTGCTCACAAACCGTGCAATCTATGATGGAACGTGTATGTGAAATTCTTTATTTATCCAAGGAACGGCGTCAAGATATATTTGTAGCTCTCAATCGCATTGTGTCAGGAAAGCGGTTATTTTAAGTCGGAGAAGCTACTCCTAAGCCTCAATCTCTCTTAGGAGGCGATGTTGGAAAATGCAACTGGGGACTGCTGACCACTGCCCACCTGAAGGGTGTCAATTTTTACAGCACGCTAATTGACGCAGCCTCTGACTTCAACGTTGTCACAATCAAGACTCTGAAAGCCGCAAAGATCCCAAAACAGGAAGACTTTCACTGTCCAACCATGATCAAAAACTCGGAAGGGGAGTCTAGAGACGTTTATGGGTACATCAATCTCGAAATCAAGGTGGGAGATGCTCTAACGCATGCCAAATTTCATATTATCAAAGAATGCCCAAATTATGATATGGTTCGGGGGCGCTCATGGGTGCATGGAAACCAAGCAAAGCTGGGAGTATGTCCTTTACCAGTGTCTATACCCGAAAGGATTTCCAACAAGCCATCCAACCCTGAGGATTATTTGTTGCCGTATCAACAACTTGCCAATGTGACCCAATTGCCTGGAGAGAGCCCGGCGATGTACATTCGTAGATTCGAACCCAAGTAAGTCTTATTGAACAACCCTTTCTGCAATCAGTCACTCCTCCTTCCGTCAAGGGCTGGGGACTTGACCCGATCGTCAACCCAGCCGTCACTAGGAGAGGTGAATGGGGTGTCGGGCCTTTCATATATTTTATTAAAAATTTAGAAGTTGTCACAGTCAAAGATGGGGAATCTAAGAATCAAGTAACGGTGCATTGCCAAAATCCAATTTCAAGTTGGAGATATAGTAGTAAGGGTTGCTGCCCAACCTGCTCCGCCAAATTCCCCAGAAGATAAGCCGTACCTAGTAGTAGAAATTATCTTGGGAGGCTACTGCAAACTTATCAATGCTGACAAGCTAGAAGGCGTAGTAATACACGCCAGGTGGCTTAAACCTTTCAATACCTAAGACGACACGTCGCCTTTTTATTTAGCATTTCCCCTTTTCATGCAATATTTGTAATTCCTCCAAAATGACTGCACTGCTTGCATTCATAATTAGGATTTCATTTTATCTGTTAATCGAAACATCATTTCCTCACAAAACCATTACTCATCAGTTCAAAACCAAAAAAAAAAACCAAACCATGAAAGAAACACCTTACATCTTTCAGTAAATACCTAAGAGGGGAATATGTAAAGGAAAAAGAAAGAACAAGATATTCAAGGGAAATCATCAAGCAGCAACAGATTCTTCTTGGAAGGCACCATATCCCGAAGAGCAACCTGCTTCAACATTGAGACGATTTCTCAATCACCACCTCTTTTGACCGACGTGATCCCTAGAGGAGGTTCTGTCCACTTCAATATGCAATTTTAAGATTTTGAAAATCATTTCACGGACCGAGAAGCAATGAATCTGAAGGTGGCGCACGTACCCAGTGACACTCCCAGTTCGCAATTACTTCTTCAGAAATCACGTTGCACATGTCGTCAATTGAAGATAAGGCCTCTATCATCCGTTTAGCCCACAATATGCGGCTTATTGGGTTTCTAGATTCGTGGCAAAGCTCCCATGCTTCTACATACCTAGCCGGCACGCCACAAATCTTCAAGAAGCGTGTAATCTGCAAGAGGAATATCAAATAGAAGTTTGGTCGAGCCATAATTGTTATTTTTCCCTACTCTAAATTGTTGTTACTAGCGTTACATGTGTGGAAATATTATTGTGGAAGAGGCACCTCTTCCCATGATAAGAAAACACAGACTTGCCAGCCATTACTATTTGTGTGCTTTCTTCCTATCCGCCATGCCGCCTCAATAGAATGGGAAGAGATCAGATTGCAAAATCGCGTTTTAGGAATGAATATCATGAACACAGGCTACCGAAAAGCGCTACATCTAAAGTTTCAAGATATTACGAGATCTTTCTAAGAATTTGGATTTCTTAGTCGGGAGATTTCATTCATTCATCCAACTGGAAACATAAAATCATGAAAGCAGCATGAATGAAAGATTATTATTTGATGAAGCCCTAGCTCCATCCGCATGAAACGAAAGACTACTAAACATCAAAAAAGTATCATCAACGCCAGGGTCAATGGCGCCTTCACTAGAACCCTCTCCAGAAGCCGCTTCAACATCCTCTCTAGAAGCCGCTTCAACATCCTCTTCGGAAGCTGCACCAACATTAACTTCGGAGCCCGCTTCAACATCTTCTCCATGTCCCACTCCTCCTATACATTCTTCTGAAGTTGCCCCGATATCCTTTTCAGAAACTGCTTCAACAACCTTTTGAGGGTATTCCGGTTCGTCCACGTCAGAGTCGAGTATTATGACGCCGTCATGAATAGGGTGTTCATGTTTATCCAGGAGTTCACGTTCGCCCGAGAGCTGCTCATGCTCCACCCTCCAGCGCTTTATCCAGGTAGTAAACCTTTCATTCCTAACACTTGTTGGCTAAGATGCTTAATCGCGCCTCCATTTTTACTCCATGCAAACCGAAGCCAGGAAAACTTGGACACGCTCTCAGACGATGCTCAGATGTACAAGGGACTTGAAATGCAGTTTGAGATACCAACCAACCGTCTGCCTGATCTACCTGGGGCCAACCGACACCATGCTAGGGAACGCTCATTTGGACGCCTCGTGCCATGTTCCAAGGACAAGCCGACCCACCTCTCCTGGTAACATCTGTCTACTTTGACTCATAAGTTTTATCTTTATTTGACACCATCTAGTGCTTACCCCGTAACAATGCTATTGTTACGTACTAAGCAGGGGACTTAATGTTGATGGTGGTTTTCGATTTAGGGTCAAAATTGTGAAACCCTGTTTTTAATGAGCTGTCATCCTGCAAAGGAACAAAATCCATTTGAAAGTGATGAGTGCATAAACCTCTTCGCTCACAGATGTATTAAGCAATTCAATATATTTGTATATATATATATAATTCACTCAGAATGGTGCATAGCAACAATCCCAAATATTCTATGAATTTTATTTTCCACAAGCATTATTCACTAATGCATTGCCCGCCTAGTATTTTTCTATGCTATGTTCCCCAGTTGAACTCTCAATATTGGCATGACATGACGATTAATGTTCACTCGCAGCAGAGTAGCACGAATCTCCCGAAGTGTCAGTATTGAGATCTGCATGAAAAAACTCACACAGGCTGCACCACTCTCTGATAAAGAGATTTTCGTGTCAACGCGCTTTTAATTAAAGTTATTACGATCGACGCGCTTAAATTCCTTAGGGAAAACCTAGACTGTCCATGACAGTCTTAAGGAGCAATCACGGCCACACAATTTGACCAGATAATTCAACAGGCTTAGCCTCTTCCCAACAGAACTAGGCGACCTCCATAATGTCCACCGGCGGGCCCACTAGCATCCCTGCCGATCGGAATCCCTTTAATTCACCCGCAACACCCCTGATCGTTAGCGAGAACCAGGGTGATCGCGTTGTTGAAAGAAAGCTCGAACGAGCTAAGACCGACAATTACGGTCTCAAATTCATCACATCCTCCCAACTTAGCTAGCCTAGTTGGACGGTCTAGATCTTCCTTCGAATGATCAAAGAAGTGCTGGCATGTTCACCGGCGACCCAACTTTTTCTATGGTCGATCGACCTACCCGCGGCGAGTCAAAAAGGCACCAAGCCGTTTGCCCCAAAGTAGGGTGAACGCGCTGTTTTGGAAGACCTAGTTTGTGTTGAGGCAACGTACTGCTGTCACAAATTGATCACGGTCGTCCATCTTCGCCGGCCAAATTGAATGGCTTGGATCCCATTTCAGGTGGCCCAGAAGGCATCAGTATGATCACCGGCAGCCTGCCTTTGCACCTAACCGATCGGCCTGTTCAAACTAATGTCCAGTGCGTGAATCAATTGCCCAAAAGAGGGTTTGCCGTACAGCTCCTAAACCCTAAATTACATCAACGACAATATGCAACTGCCGCAAATCATCTCCTCCATCCAACTTCGTTAACCTAGTCGGATGGTGTAGATTTGTTTTCAGAAGGCCAACAGGGTAGCATTATGATCACCGGCCACCCCTCCTCCCCGGGGAGCGATCGACCAAGTAGTAGCTCACCAATAGGGTTCTCAAACGATCACCCAAAGGTGGCCGGTCATGCTACCTTTTTTAAGACGTTCAATTCGCGACTAATTTGAACGAGCTCTAAAACAACGATGTTTCCTGCATATCGATTATTTCTAGCTGCTTGTTTAAAAGCGATGCTTTATATACATCGATTATAAGCGATGTTTTATTGATTTCACAAATAATTTGACCTAAAAGCACTATGTGCTGCTTTTAGCGGCGAGTCTCACGACTTGACAACTCGATACGTCAAACATGTCACAAACTGGAGGATGCTCTCTGGGGTATTGGTCTGGCGGTTTTCAGCGTGCGGCGTGCAACGCGCCCATTACAAGAAAGTGTCAGGAATGGACGGACGGTTAACAGCAATGAGAGTGGTGGGTGAAAGTATGACCAGTTTTCCCTCGTAATGGAAACGTGGTGATCACCACTTTTTACACAACCCCACTTCTCCACTGCTTAATCACCTCCACTTCCTACGAGATCAGGGCGCGCTCAATGACTTGTATAAATTGGTTTTTCAACCTATTTTCGAAAAAACAGAAGTGTTATCAACACAAGTATCCAGAAAACACAAAGAACTGATAGCTTACATTCTGCAAGCCAGTTCCACATTCTGATACAAGTCATAAAACAGTCACGCCTTCATAATTCAACATTCTGATCTCAAACACCTTCTTCGCTTCCCTCCCTAAGATCAACCCTTCTCCTTCACTTTGTGACCGAATTGAATCTGGAACGGCCATTTCTTGGTTTAGGCCAGAGTCTTACAGATTGATCTCTCGAATCTAAAAATACTCCTGTGCAGTACATTTTTTTAGGGTTTGAATTCGTTTCTCATCAACACACCCAAATTTACCAAAAACAGCAGAATCAATTTTTACCCCAAAACAGCAATAAATGCCCAAAATCTGTTTTCATAATTCCTGGAAATGCTTTGTCCAATTTTTCCGAAATCTCTCAATAGAAAATCTCAAATTAGTAAATGCACATTACTAATTTTTATTCTCTAGAGATATGCATTTAATTGCTGGTAATTAAAGCATATAAAACTAACAACCTTAACTAAAAGATTCTTAATTTGTTTCGGACCGGGATCTCCTTAAGTAATTAAGGAATATCTTTGAAAAATAAAAGATAAGAGTTACTGTACGTGTTCAAAGTATGTTGACATCTTTTTCTTTGTAAATCCTCTTTAATATTTACAATCTTGGAATCGATTATACCACACTTCCAACAAGTTTAGAATTGGTTCATCGGTATTCCAAGACAACTATGTGATTGATCAAATATCAAATCACAATCATGGGTTCAATCGGTTCTACAAATCACAAGAATCGGTTCTGCCTAAATATGGATTACTTGTGATCGGACACACAATTTACCAGGACCTGTTACATCAGTTACCGGGATCGGTTACGTCAATCACTAGGACCGGTTACAATATTCACATGGTATTGCTTATGATCGGTTACACGAGTCACTAGGATCGGTTACACCAATTACCAGGATCGGTTACACCAATTACTAGGACCGGTTACACCAATTACAAGGATCGATTACACAATTCTTTTGTGATCGGTCACACCAATTACTAGGATCGTTCAGACCAATTACAAATATCGATCATACCATCTCAGGTGATTACTTAGGATCGGTTACACTAATTAATAAAAACCAGTCATACCAAATCATAAGTCAGACACTGTGATTAGTTATACCAAGATACATAACAAGTTATGATCGGTTCTACTAACTCACACATATTGGTAATCCAAAGATATGCAATGAATAACAATACCAATAAGCCTAGCGATTTCCCTTTCAATTCATAAAACAAGTTCATGAATGTACTTCCTTTAAACAAATGTAAACATTGTTTCCTAGGATGAAATCTTCACCTTTACCCATACACATAATCACAATAGTATTCGTACGATTATGTCGATGTCATATATACGAAGTTCAAAAGATAAGCGTTATACTTCGTATTCTAATTCCTTAACACTATGATCATGTGATCATGTCTCACTACTAGAGTATAATAATCATTCACAGCTTCGTAGTTATGTTTTCAATATAGCACGACTTAAAAGATACGTTAGGAATGAAACAGTCCAAGTCAATATTACTAACCTCAAGAGGAAGGATGATGTCGTCTTTGTAGCTTGTTACTTCTTCACATTCTTCAGGTCTTCGAGTAATATTTGTATGTCTCATAATCCTAGACTATCTAGTCTAACCTATACGAAGTTGTCTCTAGTACATAATCAAGCGACTCTTAGATGAGTTTTGATTCACTAAAATATGACAACCAAACTTGATATACCAACGCTTGGTGGGTTCAACCGAGCTATGCTCTAACACTTGTAGCAGTAGGATTCACCGGATTAGTCTTGGCTTAGCTTATTCTTTATTAAGTGTCTAAGTGCGGCATGATCGGAATACACAATAACCTTTGTACCCACCAAGTATGATCGAAATTTTTCCAATGCAAAAACTATAGCCAATAACTCCTTCTCTGTGGTAGAATAGTTGATTTGTAAATCATTGAGGGTCCTAGATGCATAATAGATAACATGGGACAACTTGTCCACTCTTTGACCCAAAACGGCTCCAACCTCATTATCACTAGCATCACACTTTAATTCAAATTGAAGATTCCAATCCGGTGACTTGATAATCGGCGCACTTGTCAACATTGCCTTCAATCTATCAAAGGCATCCTTGCATTCCTTGTTGAAGTCAAAAGGTACCTCCTTTTGTAATAACTTGCACATCGGCATGGAGATTTTGGAAAAATCCATGATAAACCGCCTATAGAAACCTGCATGGCCAATAAATGAACGGATCTCCCTCACCAAAGTGGGATATTGTAAGTTTCTTATTAAATCTATCTTTGACTTGTCCACTTCGAGCCTTCGAGAGGACACGATGTGACCAAGTACTATGCCATGGTTTACCATAAAGTGACATTTCTCCCAATTAAGGACAAGATTTGTGTCTCCGCATCGTTTAAGAACTAGTTCAAGGTTGTCTAAACAACTATCAAAAGAATTGTCATAAACACTAAAATCATCCATAAATACCTCAATGATGCGCTCCACATAATCCAAGAATATACTTACCATGCATCTTTGGAAAGTAGCCGGTGCATTGCAAAGACCAAACGGCATCCTTCTATATGCAAACGTTCCAAACAGACAAGTGAAAGTGGTCTTCTCTTGGTCCACCGGTGCAATGACAATTTGATTGTATCCCGAATAACCGTCCAAGAAACAATAATGAGAATGTCCCGCTAACCGCTCCAACATTTGATTAATGAAAGGTAAAGGAAAGTGATCCTTTCGAGTTGCGGAATTAAGCTTTCTATAATTGATGCACACTCTCCAACCGGTTTGAACTCTTGTAGGAACAAGTTCATCGTCTTGATTTATAACAACCATGACACCGGACTTCTTTGGTACCACGTGTACCGGACTACCCACTTGCTATCGGAAATTGGGTAGATTACCCCCACACTTAGCAATTTGAGTATCTCTTTCTTCACAACCTCCATCACGGGAGGATTAAGCCTACGTTGAGCATCACGTACCGTCTTCACGTTCTCTTCCATTAGAATTCTATGCATGCACATGGATGGACTAATGCCTTTGATGTCTGTAATTGTCCACCCAATGGCCGTTTTGTGCTCTCTCAAAATTATAAGAAAATGGTCTTCTTGTACCGGTGTGAGGTTCTTTGCAATAATCACCAGAATCTCATCTCCATCTCCCAAGAAAGCATACTTCAAATGGTCCGGTAGTGACTTCAACTCTAGTTTAGGCGCCTTCACAATAGATGGTACAAGTAATTCATCATTCACGGGTAAAGAAATATATGAAACATTACCCATTTTAGCTTCTTGCAATGCCGTAAAGGCACCACACATCTCCACCAATTCCTTGGAGATTTCAACATCCAAGTTAGACAAGCCGTGGATGTCCAATTCAATGCTCTTTTGCAACACCACACCAAGTTCGTCCTCTTGAATCAAGTCCACCATTTGTTGCGCTAATGAACCAACCACACCAACGAAACAAACGGAATGCACATCACTTGGGTAACGCATGGCTTCAAATATGTTAAAGTGTATTATTTCCTTGTCGAATTCCATTGTGAGTGTACCCTTGTCAACATCAATCTTCGTCTTTGCGGTTTTCATAAATGGCCTCCCAAGAAGTAAAGAAGTAGACGACCGATTCTCATTGTTGTCCATATCCACCACAAAGAAATCAAACAGAAAAATTAGCTCATTCACTTGTACTAGAACATCATCTATAAGTCCCTTTGGATATGTATTGGACTTGTTTGATAATTGGATAATAACTCTTGTCTCTTTCAACGGTCGAGGATTTAAGGAGTCATATATATCGGCCGACATCACACTAATGGAAGCTCCCAAGTCGAGTAAAGCATGTTCAAACCTTTTCGTAGCAATAGTAATTGGCACCGTGAAACCACCGGGATCCGTGCACTTTGTAGGCATCTTCTTCAATAGCATAGCCGACGCACTCTCGCCAACTTTAGTAATTTCATTATCAAGCAACCTATCCTTCTTTGTGCATAATTCCTTCATGGACTTAGCATACCTTGGTATTGTTTTTATGGCCTCTATGAATGGGATGTTGATTTCTATCTTCTTGAAGATATCCAAGAGTGCCTTGTCTTGAGCTTCTTTCTTAGACTTAGCAAAACGACTAGGAAAATGAGGTGGAGTGGTGAAAGTAGGAACCGGTTCCTTGGATTGGTCGGTTGATGATGAATCGTCCCTTGGTTCGGCTTCCTCCTTGTTTTTGACTAACTCTTCACTAGCTTCTTCATGATGACTTGTACTCTCCACTTGTCTCCCACTTCTCAAAGTAACCACATTAACATTCTCTCTTGGATTCACAAATGGTTGTGAAGGAAACGTTGTGGATGCTTGAGCTTTCATTAAGTTCATATCGGTTGCCAATTGTCCCATTTGAGTTTGTAAATCCTTGATGGCCGAATCGGTCTTTTGTTGGTTTTGTTGAAACAATGACGTAATACCTTGTATCATGACATTAAGCTTATCATCATTGAAGATCCTTGTTCCTTCACTTGTGGTTGGAATTTTTGTTGAGGTTGGAAGCGTGGTTGTTGTAAACCACCTTGTTGCACATATGGATTAGGAGCCGTCGCTTGCTTGTTGGCATAACTAAAGTTAGGATGATCCTTCCAACTGGGATTGTAAGTATTAGAGTATGGATCATACCTTGGCCTTTGATTTGGAAACAAAGCATTTACTTGTTCGGTCTCATCATCTAGAATAATTATCGCGACCATTCGTCGCACTACCCTCTCTATGTTGTTTAACCATTGAGCCAATTGTGAAGATTCCTCCATTTCACTAACCCTTTGGATATTTGAATCATGTCTTGTATAAAAATTTTGTGCATTTGCAGCCATACTCTCAATCAAGCTAGTTGCTTGGGAAATCGTCTTTTCCGTAAGTGAACCACCCGCAGCCGCATCAAACAAGTTCCTTTGATCCGGAAGCAATCCTTCATAAAAATATTGAATGATGAGTGGTGGTGATATGTTATGGTGTGGACAGCTTGCTAACAACTTCTTGTACCGCTCCCAATACTCATGGAGTGATTCCCCTGAAATTTGTAAGACTCCACTAATCTCTTTACGAACCACAACCACCTTGGAAGCTGGAAAATACTTCTCTAGGAAAAGCTTTTTCATTTCGGTTCATGTTGTAATGCTCCCTGAGGGTAGATAATACAACCATTCTTCGGCTAAGTCTTGTAAGGAGAATGGAAATGCTTGTAGCATAGCCATATCCCTATCTTCGTCTTCGGTACTTTACTTAAGACTTGTCATCTTGTGTTGAAATAATTGAAGATGACGGTTTGGATCTTCACCAGGAAGGCCCTTGAACTTCGGTAGATGGTGAATGATATTCGACTTCAGCTCCACTGTGTTAGTTAGAGGAATACACAATGGTTGCGAATCTAAGCATGGGGATGTCAACTCTCTCAACTTCTTCTCCGCAGGTGGAAGTGGTGGAGTATTTACCATCTCTTCTGATGTAGATGGTTCTTCTTGCAAGTTTCGAGCTTCTTGTAGTATTGTTCCCTTGCGAGTTGTAATCCCACAATGTTGGTAATCCCACTGTTTAGGTGCCAGAGATCAAGTACCTGAAACAAGATTCTCAAAAACTACGTTAGACACGATAATAGAATCTAACAAAGCAAGAATAAAGAAAAAAGTAATAAGAAAACAAATAAAATCGTCCGCTGCTCCCCGGCAACGGCGCCAAAATTTGATGCGTGTCGTAACCACAAAAAATTAATTAATATTTTTCTACCTAATTAACAAGTAATATAAAGTAGTCAAGTTCGTTCCCACGAGGATCAAGATATTTTTAGTTGTAAGATTGTCACAAAAAGGGGGGTTTTCTTGTTTTAAGTTTGCAAAAAGAAAGTAAACAAAGCAATCAAAAGTTTAAGTTGAGATCAATAAGAGAGATTAGATCAAGGAATCCTTCTTCGTTGCAAAACAATGATTCAAGTTATGTTCTTTTCCACTTTTTATTAGTCACAGATTATCACCAACCGTAGGTATAGCAGCTAGATCAGTGTTAACTTCTAAATTCCTGGTATCACCGGATACAGAAGTTCTCGACTATCGGATTCTATTTACCAAACCATCAAGTAGTAGATCACTCAAGATGTAATTTAATTAAACGCAATAAGATTTATGAATTTATTAGGTTGATATTAGTAGTTAGACTCTTAGATCAAGGTCTACTTGCTAACGTTGTTTTCACACACAATTGCTCCACGGAATCCCTCCGCAAGGTCTCGTGTTTTCTACTTATGTAAAAAGTCAAGAAACGATTACTTATCCCCTAACTTTTAATAGCTTTAGATCAATTAACAAATCAATTTAGTTGGCCACCTAAACAATCTATCAATCAAGCATAAACATTAATATTCGTAAAAACAAACGATCATGTGAAAACTTCCAAGTATATCTAAAACAAAACTCAAATCATGTAAAGAATTAGGAATTCATCCCCAATCAATAAGAAAATTAGCTACTCATGTTTTTGAAATTCACACCAATAATTAAAAGAAGAATTTTGAAGTTCACACAAATAATTAAAAGAAGAATTTTGAAAAGCAAGCAAAAACACAAGTGTTGTGTGTGTAGAGGTGTAGAGAGAAAAGTAGAGAACTTCTCTATTTATATGCTTCAATTTGCTTGCAGTCCTCTTAGGAATAAACTATTTTTCCCATAGTAATTCAATTTTCAAGTCCAAGTCTTTCTCAAATCCTTCCATCTTCTCTATCCAAATTCAAGCCCAATTCTTTATCCAATTCCAAATCTATGTCTTCATACCATGGTTTTAAAATCGTGCGATTCACGGTTTGAATCGCACGATTCGATTCATTTTGAACATAATCGACTTGAATCGCACCTTCAAATCGTTTTTGATGTGAATCGTATAGTCAAACTGCTTTGACTACGATTCTTGACTTCATTCTGAAGCCATATGCATTTTCAAAAATGAAAACTTGGAGAGTCTCGAACTCAAGACCTTTGGTGTCGTACGAGTGCCTTCCAACAAATCTTCCACTTTCCTATTTGCTGATACTGAACGAAATTTATTAGTATATACATTTTCAGGTACCAAAACTTGGCAAGAAAATATGATCTTTGCTAAATACTCCATACAGTTCACAAAAATACATACGATTCATAATCGACCGTGAATCTTCGATTTACGCTTTAAAATACAATTCAATTCTCAAAATTGAAAAACGATTCGCTCAATTACGATTTCGCAAGCTTGCTTCATACCCATAAGAAATACTCACACAAAAAATCTATAACTTTAGGTCGCCGGAAAATTACTGGGATCACCGGAATCCGGTTAGAAAAGTCACTGCCGGTCACTGGTATATGCTTCTCCACCGGCGAAATATTACGTAACGGCTCCGTTATATGTAACCGTCAGACTAACGGTCGTTGTCAGTCAACTAGGGAGTCAAGGAAGAGGAGTCAACCGAGTTAGCTTGTCTTAGTTGGTCTAACTGGCTGATTTATTGTGCTGAGACGGCTCATCGAACTCACTGAGTTGATTCGTCGGCAAGGAAATACGACAGAGTGCCGTTTGTTTCTCCGACATCTCCAGGCCAAATTCAGGCCATTCTTTCCTGCACAATCCTAACACTCATCTATAGTATCAATAACACCACATTTATCTTCCCTATATAATTCCTGCTACTGCAAACTGATAACAACACCACCAATCTTCTTAATCCTCTTTTCTGTGTGCTTAATTCATCCACAACCAGCTCAAATTCCATCTCTATCTCCATGTTTATCAAAGCAGCAGCAACAAATTTCTTCTTCCATCTAACCCATCTCTGATTCCATTACAGACGCACAATCAACAGCAGCTCCCTGAGTTCAATTTCTTCATCTGAACTGCTTCTCGATCTCAACAGACCACCAACAGCTGCATCTCATCTATCATGCTCAAAACCCTTGAAAATCAACATTAAATCGAACCCAAACTCCATTTCAATCTTCCATGTCTGTTCTTGGTTACAGCAGATCCAGACCATCACATACTGCGTCTTCTCTTCAATTACAGAGATGAATCAAAACCCTAATTTCTTCATTGTTTCTCGATCTAAATCAATTCCAGCAACAGGTCTTGCTGATTCTTCCTCTTCTACGAGCTATGAACATCATCTTGGCTATTATTTCCCTTCCAATTTCTCTCGATTTCTCAGGTGCGGCAGATGCTGTTTTTTTCTTCTTTCTCTTATAAATTTCAGGTGCCGAATGATTGAGAGAGATGATAACTCTTCTCGATTTAAGGTTATAGACTAGGGTAGGATTTAGACACCCAGCTGTATAAGAACCACCCAGCTGGAAACCCCCTTAACCTCAGCTTGACTGTATTTAGTACTCCTCCAAGTAGAATTGCCCCTTATCTTTGACTGGGCTCCAGATAGTGTTCGCCCATGAAATGACAATTTTCTCCTTTTTGCTCAAATTGGGTGATTTCTTCTTTTCCTCCGTATGACTCCAAAATACCTATAAACTCAAAAACACACGTAAAATACACAATTTACAAGAAAAAATAGCAAAGAAAACATAACCAATAGATAGTAAATAAGGTGTATTCTACACCTATCAACTGTGTAAGCACTTCTGTCGAATATAATGTTGTTACCATTAGTTTCTTTGGATACTTGCTATGTAGAGTGCGTGTAGAATAAGGTACTGGTAAGGTACACATCGCTTATGACTTCGAGGCCGGAAAACCTCACGGTGCTTTAATGATCATTGAAGATTCCGCAACAGTCATGTTTTGCTACTCCGAAGGAAAACATTGCTCAACTATTATTTATGTTGTGAATGTTTGCCGAATAATTGGTTGGTAGAACTTTATATTTCCGTATAACTTATTATTTTAATATGTTTATTCTGTTTTCCGTGATTTATCGGTTTTCGATAAAACCTGCATTGTCTTCAAATCATTCTAGTGATTACTTGAAAGTTAGTTGTTATTTCTACTGGGCACCCCTTTTAGGGATGATGTGCTCACTCAATTCTCACTTTCAGTTTCAGAGACAGATCAAGTTGTGCACGTGACAATGTTCGTTCAAATCTTGGAAGTTTCGTGGCGTTGAGTCCGGTAGTTGGTTAGCTTCTGCTATGTTTATTTTGTTGTATATTTATTTGTAAACCAAATCATTATTATATATGTAACATCTGAGAGGAGTTCTTGTATTTATTTTAGAGAGGGTTAAGATTTGGGTTAATCTTTGTTTAGAACTTCTAAATTATTTCTTAAATAGATGATTTAGATCCTTAGTGCCTCATTTTATAGTTAATCTCTTGGATTAGTCAGCTGCTAGGTTTTGGGGCGCTACAGAACTCATTTCGTATCTTGGTAAAAGCAGTCTATAAACCCCCCCGATGCACATCCTCTTGTAGGAAGACTTGTAAAGGCAGTAATCAAAATGGACATCACTAAACCTCTTAAAAGAGGAGTTTGGCTTAAAATAACTACAGGGTGAAGTATGAGTGAGATATTATTGGGAGAAACAACCACATAATCTGCGTAGGGACTGTTTTGTTATCAATTCTGATGATGATAACTGTGATGACATTGCTTATCAACTGCAACGTTATTCAATGTCATCTGAAGATTATGAGGCTTGGTGTAATGAAGTTGAAGAAAGGCATGCAGATATGGGTGAAAATAGTAATAATGTAGAGGAAAATAACATTATGGGTACCCTAAGTAATATGTAGAAAGGTGATAATACAGAAGGGATAGAAGAACGAATCGAATATATTGATTTAAGGAAAATGACTTAAGGAAGATAAAAAGGATGATGTTAGAGAGAGTTCTCGGTTGAACCTACATACCTTGGTATGTCAAGAATGTTGTCAAATTTAGTTGTCAAAACTGTTTCTTGATTTAGTTTACTAAAGTTAGCTTCCATTTGAAATAGATTAGGTAGTAGAGTCTTAGTGATGTCTTATTTACTCATGAAGAATAAAAAAATTAAGATTACATGAAGACATCAATTTGATAAAATTCATCGAGGTAAAAATAGAAGACTGGTCTTTCGTTTCAGAATATTTTCTATTATATTTATCTATCTATCTATCATAGAAAAAGTTGGAACTTTAGTAAATGATAATATTCAAAGAAAATCATATCACATACTCACTTTTACTAAGTCTGGTGATGTTTCAACTTCCACGCACTTGTTTTTTGAGAACTCGAAACTAAGCTTGTAAGAAAACATATGCTTTTTAATGAAAATCTCAAGACTTGCAAATTCATTCTTGAGTTTGTAAGGTTTCATTTTGTCAATCACTGGAGTTCACGAACCTAAGATTCGGAATTCATGAAACTATAACTTGCATAACTCTTAAATAAGGTTATTAAGTTACCTGAGTTCGCGAACCTAATAAAGAGAATTTTCTCTAAGTTTTTTTTTAATATTTGAGTTCGCGAACCTGAGGAAGAAAACTTCTGCTGAGATTTAATGTAATTTGAATTTATGAACCTTAAAGGATGAGTTCGCGAACCTAGTACAAGAAAATTTCTAATGTGATATTTAAAGCTTTTGAGTGAATTCGCGAACCTAAGGAACTAAATTGTTCTTGTAGCCTTTTTGTATTTCAGTTCGCGAACCTACCAAGGCGTCAATGCTCTTGAACCTTATTTACGTTTAAGTTCCCAAACCTAGAAAAATTTGAATTATATTTTTCTCTCTCATGAGTTCAAAAATCAATTCCATGAGTTCACAAACTTAAAAGCTTAACGGGCCAATACTCTATTGACTTTGGCTCATTTATTCTTCTTTGATTTTCAAGGAGAACTTTCCACACACTTACAAATATTTATTCCTTAGATGTTCCTTCGGTTGGAAAGTCTAGTACTTTTCTATTGATAACCTTAGATTATCTTTAGAAGTAATTGTTTTCATAAAATTTACTGAGCTAAAAATTGTCTACAACTTCAAACTATGGAAAGTGTTAGAGCACTGCTCGGTCGAACTCGCACATTTTGCTATCTCAAGCTTGTTTCCAATGTTTGATTTTTAGTCTACTAATATCAAGTCTCAGACTAGGATTGGAGTATGGTAGTTGAGTATCAGACATCACTGATTAACCCTCGAAGATTAAAGACTGAAGATCAAACGAAAACTTTTTAAGAACTTCATCAACGAAGAGGTATGTTAAGACTGAATCATCCTAACTAATCACGTCATTTACCATTCTATCTTATCAGAATATGTCGTATGGTTTTAGTAGATTGGATAATGCAAAGAAGAAATTTCCAGTCAAACATGTCTTGATAAATCTCTCGAAATATGGTTCAAGCGATGGATGTTCTAAATCATTAATAATCTTTGCTAAGAATAATTTATTGTTCATGAACATTTTTGTTTGAAGTTGATCATTTGGAAATTGCCCAAGCAATGATATTTATTTTCTATGGTGATTAAGAATGTTTCAAATTGTTTAAAGAGAGTTTTTAGAACTTACTAAAATTCTGGACACAAGGCAGGTACGCATACCCAGTACGCGTACCATAGTGATCTTAGTTCAGGAATATGGTAGGTAAGTATACCCAGTACGCGTGCCCTGAGGTTTTGTGTTCGTGAATGGCAAGGAGGTACGCATACCCAGTACGCATACCCCTGGGATCTGAGTTCGTGAATGTCTAAGGGTAAACATACCCCAACATCCTGAGTTCACAGACTGGTATGCGTACCCCTATACATACCTACCTAGTATCAAACTAAGTTGATTTTCATAAACTATTTTCGCAAATATGTTTGCACTTGCTACAACTCTAATAAATACTTCTACGACAACTTTGTTCACTAAATCACTCTGTATTTTTGAATCATGGTTTAAGTCTTAAGTATTAATAAACACCACTCATGCTTAATGCATATTTGCCAATACGAACTATCATTGTACATGGTTCCAGAACTGGACCATAGTGTATATTGTTCTATGTAATTCCAAGGAGAACCT